>JANVCC010000033.1:1365214-1599722 GCA_025345505.1 Todiramphus chloris collaris
GGAAAGGAAAGGAAAGGAAAGGAAAGGAAAGGAAAGGAAAGGAAAGGAAAGGAAAGGAAAGGAAAAAGGAAAAGGAGGAAGGAAGGAAGGAAGGAAGGAAGGAAGGAAGGAAGGAAGGAAGGAAGGAAGGAAGGAAGGAAGGAAGGAAGGGAGGGAGGGAGGGGAGGCATGACAACATGACCCACACCAAACAGACATAGGAGATTGACCCTAAGGATTGAAAAGACAATACAATACCTAAAGAACTCATCCCATTATGACCCCATTTTTTTTCTTCCTCTTTCTACTGTCTTCTTCCTATTGTGAAGACTCCAGATATCTCCTATTCAACTTCCCACTGCCAGGGCTTCCATTTGCTTACAGTACTTTCCTCCCTAACTGATACTCTTCTTTTTTTTCTCCCTACTGCCAAATCTATTGTTGCTTTTATATGCTTTGAAAATAATTTTAAGACCTTGTTCATGCAATTAAAAAAACCCATAAAAACTGATTGAAATGGTTCTGTAGCAGGCCATTGAGAAAGAAACTGTTGAATCTTTTCACCACAGTAGAAATACAGAAGAACGAACCAATATAACTTTTTATTTTTAACATTCATGACCTTTTTAAAATTTCTTGTGCAGAAAAAAAGAAATACTAAAATATCCAACATCAGAGTTGATTTTTACTTGACAATAACAGACAAAATGTAAAATGTAGTTTGGTGCTCCTAGTACATTTACCTGATTTGTAACATAAACCAACATCTACAGCACCCTGTATATTGTCTTATGGTTATGTTAAATACAAACAAAAATTCTTTTCTAGGACCATAATAATGGCTAACAGCTCTGAAAATTCTCTTCCTGTTATGTTTCCTCAACTCATGCAGAGTCACTCAACATTAAAGTATCTTGAGGATCTCAGCAGTAAATTTGATTCTTGCAATATTGATTTCATGGATACATTTTCTACAAACACGTCTATCTGCCCTGATTTGTGATTATATCACTTACTTAATACTTGTCTTTTAAATAGTTTCTCAACATGCAGGCTATTCGACAGAAGTAAGAAAAAACTACTCAAGTAATTACATAAATGTATTTTAATATTGACAAACTATTAAGTAAGACTTGTTTACATTTTCTTTTTCTCTATTGGTAGAACGGTCATTAAACTGTGTGAAGTATGTAAGCTGCTGTTTCCAAGGAAACAACATCTGAATAAACAAATTGAAGAATTTGGACACACCACCCTGAAAAAATGAAGACACCATGAAATCAAATCTTTCTTGCTTTTATTGTCTGAAGGAGAATGAATTGTGGGATTCAGTGAGGGGCTTATTGGACTCTCTGCAATGGTGATTTTTTTTACTGAAACTAGACACAAAAAATAATTCATGATAAAAATACTGTCATTTTGATATGTTGTCTTTGTATTTGAGTAACATGTAGACACATTGGTCCCAGTTAGCTTGTAACGTGTCAGAAGTGGAAATAAGGATACGTAAATATGAGATGAGAACAATAGTAAGAAAGATGTCCTTTCCAGGTTTGTAATGGAAGAACTGTTTCTCAGCAGAAACCTAGATTGAAAGCAACGAAAACCTTTTCTGAACAGTTCAATCTTCACATAAGATTTCAACTTCAGCATAGTTCATGGTGTGAAACCATTTCCTCGGGTCAGAAAAAGCCTTTGTAATACAAATAAAATACCATCATCTTCATATTAATAAACTTAAGAGCTTGGCCTCCTCAGTATAAATCTCAGACACATTCAATTTGGATAGATGTGATGAATGTACCTGATGACACCCAATGGCATATCCAAGTATACAGAACTCACTGCTTTCACTGAAAATTGCAAAATACTCCCTGGTAAAATTTAGCTCTTGAGTTGCAGGACTTTATTCTAAATGGAACCTTGTACTTGAATATTTTTGAAGGAGACAATGATCAGACCTCAGGTGCATTAAGAAGAGTGTCACTAGAAGTTTGAGGGAGGGCCTCCTCCCACTCTGCTGTGCCCTGGTGAGGCCACATCTGGAGTACTGTGTCCAGTTCTGGCCTTTGCAGTTCTGTAGAGACAAGGAACTACTGGAGAAAGTCCAACGAAGGGCTACAGAGGTGATGAGGGTACTGGAACATCTCTCTTACAAGGAAAGGCTGAGAGACCTGGGGCTGTTTAGTCTGGATAAGACTGAGGGGATCTTATCAATGTTTATCAATATCTAAAGGGAGGTTGTTAGGAGGATGGGGACAAGTGACAGGATGAGGGGCAATGGGAACATACTGGAACACAGGCAGCTTCACATAAACATAAGGAAAAACTTCTTTACTGTGAGGGTGATGGAACACTGGAACAAGCTGCCCAGAGAGATTGAAGAGTCTCCTTCTCTGGAGAGATTCAAAAGCTGCCTGGACATGTTCCTGTGCAACCTGCTTGAGGTGAACTTGCTTTAACAGGGGTGTTGGACTAGATGATCTGAAGATGTCCCTTCTAACCCCTACCATTCTGTGATTCTGTGTTTCTGTGATTGCTTTACTGAACAGGACTAAACAGATTATGGGAAAAGCACTATTGACTGTGTCATTAAAAATAACATGCTAATAATCTTAAGAAGTCATCTAGCATTAATACATATTCTATTTACTACTTAGGAACCTAATATTTACCCTGTGGTAAACTCAATGAAAATGGCTAGAAAGAATCAAGTACAAAGAGGATGAAGGTTTAATCTACACATACAACACAGCAAAATGTGTGGTCTCGTAAAACTCATAATACACTAAAATAAATTACTTTTCTCTTGAAAGAGGAGATACAAATTGCAAGTTCACAGATGATGGTAACTAAAAAAAAATGGAAGTGCATTGACCTGATCAGGGGGAAGAAAGCTGATAATCAGCTGTAATATTTATATTAACTGTCTCAAGAAAAACCTCTATGTAGACTTTGAGATGGGGGCAATATGATAATGAATTCTCTTTCTGTTTACAAATAATAATAATAACAACACTAAAATAGCTGGACCAATTTTTTCCAACTTCCTTAGACAAGTACTTTTTTTATCTTCCTGCTTATATAATAAGGAATATATTGAATATATTATTTTTGCTAGATATATGACAGAACACAAATCAATGCTGTTCCTACTCGTACTTGAAGCCTATTAAGTTCTTTGGAACTTAGACTGTATTTTACATGTCAGTCAAGCAAAATCATTCTCAAGTTTAAAAATATATTTATTCTCCCCTCCTACCTTTGCCCCTGCAATATTGATAAGTTGTCTGCCTTCTTACTGTTCCACAGAACAAATGAGAAATAGTTGTGGCTTTCATCTGGTTTTTTTTAGCCTGATAGTTAATATCACTTTTAAAAGTGAGTTTTGAAACACAGAATGGTTTGAAATAAACCTATTCCATAAAATACTTAGGGGTTGGGGGAAAAAAAAAAAAAACAATAGTTCGGGAATTAGGGGAATTGTAAACAAAAGGCTATATGGACTTAAAAGGAATGTTTAGGGAAAAAAAAAAAAAAGGATTGTCTGTTATAAAGATATATAACCATTGTTCTCATTCCAGATATTCTTAAAACTCCTGAGTTTATGATAATCAAGTTAGCTCTGCCATGCTACATATAATATCAGCTTGTCATGGGTATTTCTCTGTCTCATGCTTACTGCCTTGAAGGTCATTATGAGAGTTCAATGCCTCAAGAAACTTCCACTTCTCTTAAGGTGAAAACCTTTTGCTTTGACCAGTTTTAACCTTAACTGCTTTCATTCTTTTTCCGTGATTATTTTTTAGCTGGAAAGCTCTTCTTGACCTTTGAAATTCTTCTTCATTCTACATACAGATAAAATCTAGAGATTTGATACGTGGAGGAGTAAACAGGAAGACTGAAGAAACGGTAGCTTATTATATACATTAGGAACTGTAGAACATTCTGGACAGAAGAAACCTGAGCAGAAAGAAACCTGATGCACTTTTCTCATAATGATGAAAAGCTGAACCAAAAGCCTAAAGGATTATTTAAATTAATAGTTAATAGAAAGCCAACTGTTGCACAAGAGCATCTACTTTGGGCTGACAGCCTGAAGAAGTGATATTAAAGCTAATGTTAAGTGTGGCTCTCAAGAGAGGAAGGAAATTAACTATGTAAGCAAGATATCTTATACATAAAATATGCAACATTTCACCTCCAAATCAGTGAAATGGGGATAAAAATTATTAGTGCTTCCTTACCTATGCTGTGAGCCTGGAAAATAAGATAAGGAATTAGTACAATGCTTGCAACCAAAGCACCAACCTTGACACACCAGTTACCTCAGAGACTTGGTGAATGGAGGATAATCCATGGAATGCTGTGTGGCCAGGCTTCCAACTTCACAGGAATGCTACATTAGAGCATAATGGGCAAGGAGTGGTGCCATATGAAGGATAATATGAAGCTTAAACAACATTAAATTGTCAAATTAAAGATAAGAAAGGAAAAACATTCTTTCTTTTGGTTGAAAATCTCATGTCATGGATAAAAATGTACACCTAGCATGGAATTGTCTTTATCAGAACAATGGTAGTGATCAGGACATGCAGAGTGGGAGTAAAGAAGTTCCAAATTTGGAAGAGGTACAAAATGTGAGAGATTATGATTATCTACCTAGAAATCTGATCAGTACTTTAATGGGATGAGGTGTAAACAAATTATTTTCTATGATGAATGTTTTATTTCTAGAACAAAAAAAAGAACCCACAGAAAAAGACTCTGTTAAGAATTTGGTCTTGAGCAGTGCAGGAATACCCATTTCAAGAGGTATTATTAAGTGATATCATCTGTAGTAGTAATCATGCCAAAAGAAGGTTTAAAAGCAGGAAAGAGGTAAAACAAATCCAGAATGTGAGTTTTCAATTTCCAGAAAGGAAGAAAACTTTACAAAACAAATGGGAAAGAAAACTCTGCAAAGCCACCCCCAAGAAGCCAAAGGTATCTTGAACTCTATCTAGAAAAGTAGAAGAGTGGAAGTCTAAGTAAAAACAATTTCACATTAAAAATAAAGCAAAATGGCTAAAAGACCTCAAAAGCCTACATTAGATCAGTATCTCAGAATAAAAAATAAGGCTAGCATAGAGAAAAAGGTCAGCAACTAAGAAATTAAAAATATGCCAAATATGAAGAACAGTAAAACCAGTAAAATATGGAGATCATACATAAGCAGGGAATTAAGAAAACAAAAAGAATTTGAAGAACACCTGTCGAAGCATGTCCTGACTGATAGTAAAACTTACTCTAAGCACACCAAAAGCAGGTCTGATGCAGAACTGATGAGACCACATGGTGACAAAGTTATAAAAGAATACTTGAGTATGATAAGGTTATATCAGATAAGCATAATGAATTCTTTGATTTGGTCTATACTGCTGAAGACAAGACATTGGACAGATTCCCCCATCTGAAGCCCTTCTGTAGCATATAGGTCAAAGGAATTCAATCATTTCTAAAAAATATACACGATATATTAGGCAAAATAGATAAATTAGATGTCCATAAGTCAGCAGGACCAGATGATATTTCACCATGGTGTTTAAACTACAATTATGAGGCCACTGCACATACAGGGTAGGACTATCACCAAGGTGACTTCTATTTGTCAAAAGAGATCTAGCTAGCATTATGGGAATTACAAAAGAGCAATAAATCTAACTTCCATCCTTGGTAAAATGGTTGAGTTAGTAATACAAGAATAAGATCTTTGAATACATCGATAAATGCGGACTGTTGGCAAAGAGTCAGTACGTCTTCTGTAAAGGGAAATTCTTAAAAACCATTAGCATGGTTATAAATAAGATTAAGTTGACTCAATGTATTTAGATTTTCAAAAAACCTTTGACCTCATCAAAGGCTGTTAAAGAAACTAAATTATTACAGGGTTGGTAAAAAGTTTCCTTGATGCACTGAAAGTTGGTTAAAAGATAGAAAAGATAGGATAGGATAGGATAGGATAGGATAGGATAGGATAGGATAGGATAGGATACGATAGGATACGATAGGATAGGATTTAAAAGTTACTTTTCAGGATGAGGAGGTGTTTACAATGAGGTCCTATAAAGTAGGTGCTAGGATCAGTTCTGTTCATGATGTTAAGAGAGCTGAAGAAGAAATGGACAATGAATCTGAAAATCCGTGGTTGATAATAATGTTTTCTGGGGAGAATAATACTGAGTGAGGATATTTCTCTAGGTTTACAAAATCCTGAAAGCAAATATGGAGCTGTTATTTACCAAACTGCAATATTAGGATTAAGGATTCTTCCAAGTCAGGAGATAATTTTCAAGGAGATGAAAGATCATCAGATAGTGAATTTCCAGAGCTTGCTACCCTAGGAAGTTGTAGATTAAGACAATCAGAAAGTTCAAAAAGAATTAGATGTTAACTTACTACAGAATCACAGATTCAGAGAATTGTCACGATTGGAAATGACCTCTAAGATCACTGTGTCCAACCATCAACATCTCAGCATCACACTAGAGCATGTCCTGGACTGTCTCGTCTGCACATTTTTTGAACACCTCCAGGGATGGTGACTCTACCACCTCCCTGGGCAGTCTGTTCCAGAGCTTGACTACTCTTTCAGTAAAGAAGTTCTTCCTAATATCTAATGTATACCTCCCCTGGTGCAACTTCAGGCCATCCTCTTGTTCTGTCATTATTTACTTGAGAGAAGAGGCCATACCCACCTCATTACAATCTCCTTCCAGGTAACTGTAGAGAGTGATAAGGTGTCCCCTCAGCCTCCTCTTCTCCAAACTAAACAATCCCAATTCCCTCAGCATCTCCTCTAGGACTTGTTCTCCAGACCCTTCACTGGCTTGATTGCCATTCTCTGAACTTGCTCCACCAATTCAGACTAAAAGGCCTAAGCAACAGTGTACCAGCTAACAACAACTGTTGATGTTGTCAGAGGTTGGACTTTACAAAGCAGTCAAATTCATGTTCTCTCCCTAAACAACTTCTGCTGCTAGTGTTAGTGACAGGGCACTGGGCTGGCTGGGCTGCTGATCTGGCCCGGTAAGAAGGACATCATATATTCCTATTTTTTGATTCATGTATACAATCACCTCCAAATGCCCCTGTGAATTCCTGAAATACCTGCCATGAGGTCTCTGCAAAAACATCAACAGACAATTGTTATGCAGATGGCCCACAAGTCTGATATCTTCTCTTTTTATTTATTTCTTTATTTAATGAAGATACTTTAGGTAAATCTTGCCATAAGTCCATAGTTTTTCCCCTCTTTCTCTTCATGTCTCATAATCTCAGTTTACCTGAGCAACATTTTGGTGGTTTCTTAGTCTATGTCTTTCAAGAGAACATAAGATTTCCTTTTATCATTTCTACTTCTGACTATTTGCATGTTGTCATCTGATTTTGAAGCTCTCCAGCATTGTTTTTGAGGTTATAACAAGCACACAGAAAAAGTCTATTGAGGGTCATCAAATACCTGTGTAAGCTAACCTGGTCTTCTGAGTTCAGGCCTCATGACATGATTTTTCAGTCATTAATAGATTAATACAATTCTTTTCAGTTTCAAGATCTATGTTTCATATTGCTGTTTAATCAAAAACTGTGGCTGAACAATCTGATCACCTCCTGACCCAAATCTAGGGTGAAGAAACAAAATCCAAACCCAGAAACTAATATACCCAAAATTATGTAATTTAAGGCTGCTAATTTTTTCAAGGAAAGGAAATATGGTTTGCTTGTCATTTACTTTATCAAATTATATTTTGAAAAGCAGCCTTCAGTAGCCATTGAAAAAGAAAAACCTATGGAGTGTGTCAGTAGATTACAAAAGTTGAGGTTTGTCATCCCAGTGTCAACATCTTAAGATCATATCCTGTTCATCTTGCATCCAAGATACAGCTTTAACTTACAGAGGCTAGACTGTCCCCATTTTCAAAAGTAAAGAGAGCTGTCAAATTAACAAAAATGTCAATCTTTGCAGATAAAACCCCTGCAGATGTGTTGAGCTGTTGTCTCCTTCACTATCATACTAGGTAAGTCTTAAAATATATCAGTGATTTCCATTTGAATGATGTATTCTTTGATCTTTATCAATAATAAAATAATTCATAATGCTTTTAGAAATACCATTAAATTAGTCTGATACAGCAAATTCTTTATATTTTGTTAAATTCAAGATTTATTTTAGCATTTAAATGATTTGCAGTATGATCAGATTCAGCACACCACTGGAAGCCTTATATAGGGGCTATACAGACTATATTCATATAGGTGGTTTGAAAACAACAAGGATAGATGTAGGGAAACTACTGTATTTTTAGAGTAAATAGGATTAAGTAGAGACCTTTTATGTTATAACATGTTACTCTCCCAGTAAAGGTGGAGTACTACTTGCAGTACTGCAACTGCTTTGTCTGTGTTAAACAAAAGAGGCTTCCATCATTTCTTTTTAGGAGAATACATTGGTTAAAAAAGTCTTTCTCAGAATGGTGTATTTGGTGTTTCGTGTGTGTTTTGGTTTTGTTTTTTTAAAGCTAGCAGATACCAATTTTTAAAAATTTAAAAATATTAGTCCTGGCTGTCAGTCATTGAAAGACATATGAAAACACATAGTATATTGACATGAAAATACATGGAATATGCAAGCAAAATCCTTTGTCAAAAAATTCTTGGAACCTCTGGAAATGTGAATCGTTTTATGTGATGACAACTTCTAGAAGACATCAAAGCATCTTTTAAATTACAGGGACTAAAATCCAAAACTTCATCCATTGACCTATAACAGCCTCAGGGAAACAGAGTTACATTAATTTGGGAATCCTCTGTCAAAAAAAAAGATAAATTTCTTTTTTTCCATGGAAATACACTTGGAGGAAAAGAAGTGTTCCCTCCTTCACCTCACCTTCGTTCCATCATCTTTAGGTATATTTGCATATCAATTTATATGTCCTTTGACCACCTATGACTATGAAAACAAGAATAACTAGAGCATTTATATATAATTTTTGGGTTACTACTGATACCCTGCAGATCATGGATATTTACTGACTTGTATTTCAGAGTGCAGTATTTCTAAGGCGACATGAAAGGTAGTTAAAAGATGTGAATCAGCTCTCACTTTTCTTTATAAAGGAGACACAGTTAGAATATTGATATAAACTGCCCTTAATTTTCTTGGATCTGTTGTCCAAGCTGACAAGTAGATACATGTTTACAGAATGACAAAATGAAAAGGGACTGAGAACACTGTTAGTGATAACAACCGTGAAACAGAACCTCTGAAAAGGAAAAGTTCCTGTCTGAGAAGTGAGCATAGATGTACACACATCTACACCAACACCCACACAGGGATCTATACATGTACAATATAGGAAGATCAATAGAGAAAATGTCTACATTTTTATATTTCATCTTTATAGCAACAATTAGCATCAACATTGGTAGTCGTTATCCTCTCCTGGCCACAAAGAAGCAGGTATTTACAAAGTTCTCTGTAGTTTGTGTGTGAGGGGATTAAAGAAGGGGTTTTTTTGCCTTTGTTTGGTAGTTTTTCTTCTATCAGACTGCTTAGTATTAGTTGTTAACTATGTAATGCTTAGCTCATCTACATGCATGTGCCAGATCCTGATCTATATGTCTGTACCAAATATGTCATCTTTCACATTTTTTCTAGTATAAAGCAGAAACTATGACTGAATAGAACTCACTTAAAATTAGATGATTTTGATTTCATGGGAATCACACATTTGGTCACAAATACTATGTTCTAGTTGCTGTGTTATTAAAAAAAATGTTTTGTTATTACTTATTTGTGAATATCCAGCTGTCTAAGTCTAGGAAATAGGTAAATCAACAGAGTTAGTGCACATTTCTAATTTTGTAGACCAAGTTCCTGTTTTTAAAATGGAAATAAATTATTTTCAAGGCTGCTGAATCATGCAGTCTTAAAATTTTATTCTATTATAAATTCATGAAGCATTTTCATCATCAATTCTCTGTTGTCTTTGAAAGTCTTCTCTGTCATCCTTGAAAATCTTCTCTGGTATAACAATTGAAATTCAAATGCATAGCACTTTGTTGACATTTGTTTATGATGCCAGATATGGCTGTGTTTGTACAGAGGCTGAAAAATATCTATGCAAAACCAAGTTCTTGATTTCCTTACTTAATTTTAGTGAATTAGTAGATGTTTTTAATTTTCCCAGCTGTGTAATTTGGATATCAGTTTATCAAGTTATAGAATACTTTGGAAACTTAAAAAATCCCTGTCAGTATGCGTTATTATTTCTACACAGGTCGAAATGTTGTGAAATTTGGTATTTCCTATGAAATGGTGGATGAGTCAAATCCTTCATCCTTTGACATCATTTTGCGATTGCACCACACTTTGAATATGTAATAACATCAGGATCACTGAAGTTAATTGGGACAAATTGTTGAGGTTTTCAGTAACTTCTTTAATATGTGCCACGTCCTTGATTTTCTATACACAATTTCATTCAATACAAAATGAAGATAACTTAAAAATAAAATTTCATTATTTTTGATTCAGTATTGTCATATACTAAAAGTATTACAATGCATTGATTTTGTGTCACAGAACTGGTGTCCAAATATATTCTCTTTGCAATACTCTCCTGTAGAGTTTGATTATAGAGTGCTCTCTTTGAGAAGCTGTGTGGCAGAAGGCAAAAGAAATCAGTTCACTGGGTTTCCCTCCCCTTTGCAATGTTTTCGTCATCTGTTATCATAACACATATACTTAAATGTGAAGTTTACATCGGAAAGCAGTAATCTTATCTCAGGGCTCTTTTGACTCCACCAGCTTCAAAAGTGAAGCCTGTAATGTTTGGCATTGTCACCATAACTCTAAGATAAAATTAGTCACATTTAGAAGTGCAGCACTGTCTATCTATCATTTGACATACATATCAAAAGAGTAAATGTAAAAGATTCTGAGGTTTAGGATACCAGATGGCAAAAGCTAGGAATTTTGAAGTTAAGGATGAAGTTTATCCACAATTTACAGACAGGAAAAATGGATGGCAAGATGTACATCCATATTGATGTCCAAGAACAATATGCAGCCTAACATCACATTATATATATATACATATCATAATATATATACCCATATATATTAATGTGGGAAAAGCTCAATCAACTTCTTTTTTGTACCAAAAGGAACAGTGTGGCTTTATTTAGTTTACCACTGAACAAAATAATAGAGATTTCCTTTCAGGCATTTTTCAGCATTCCCATTTTCCATTTAGGTTATGCTAAACACTGCTAATAAAATGCTGTAACTCTTTCATTACTTTGATAATTTTCTTTGCCATGATATGAAAGATTGGTGGGAAAACAAAAAGCAACAACAACAAAAAAATCATTTATTTCAGTCTAAATATTAGGAAAAAAATGAGATAATTAGGGAGAATAATTTAAACTTCTCTCACCATGATTTTTTGAGGGATGGATTTTTATTTTTTTTTTTTCAGCTTTAGGTGGAAATTTGGAGTGGAAATAATGTTTTTGAGAAAGATACCCTTTTAAAAGTAAATACGTTTTGTTAGACATAGGCTCTTATTGGGCTGTATGTTGATTATCAAAAACATAAATTGCCCAAGGGTTGAGTTGTTTATCATAAGGAGTATCTGGAAATATGGATAGTACACTAACATACATAGTATTCATTCCTTTTAAAGACTTAACATGTTAAACCTTTCACGGGACATTGTGTAACTTAGAAAGTCTTCGTATATTTGTCTGTCTTCTTTTCAGAAGAAATTAATGAGTTTGTTAATTGCGCCAGATGCCTACACCACAGCAGAACGGAGGAAAATATAGACCATGCTGAGTTTCTCTTGTGTGTGTACTGGAGAGAGAGTTAACACAGTCATAGACACAGAACACTAAATAACACAACTACTCCTCTAAAGCTCTCCCTGAGATAACATCACTGTCTTTTGGGTTCTTGATAGATTTAAAGGTCATTACTAACACCTCCTCTGCAATCTACTCCTCTGCATCACATAAGTGTCAGGAATCAGATCAAGCAAAACTCCCATTAAAGTAAATGAAAGTTGTATCTGCATAAGGGGTAAGTGAAACTGAACAAGATTAATTTGGTTTGGTGTCAGGAGCTCAGGGGCAGCCTCAGAAAGGATAAACCCAATAAATAGCGCTCTAGGTCAGGTACTTTTCTGGTCCATTAGGTTAACGTTCTGAAGAAGAGGGAAGGTAATAGTTCTTTGCTTTCTTAGCTGTTCATGAAGACAGGTAATAAGCTCATTATAATTATATCTTAGGGACTTAGAAAGACACACATAACCGCACATAAGTCTGTAGTTATGAAGAATGCTGTTTCAATTATTATTTCCATTTAGAAATTTGGACAGTTACATAATTTCTCCACATTTAATAGAGATAAGGATCATTCACTCTTTTCAAGTATATGCAATGCCTAGCAGATTATTTGAGTATGATGTACTCTTCTGGTTTAGTTTTGAGGGAGTCAGAAGCATAAAAATTAAATAGTATATCAATATATTGTTTCCTCAGTCACTCATGTCCTAGAAGAACCCAGAACCTAACACATAACTCAGGTAAAGCTAAGGCTGCTTGACTGAGGATAAAGTTTTCCTGAAGAACACAAAAGTCTCCTGTAAAGTGAATGAACTAATGCTTTTCCTATTAATAAGATTTCTATTTGAATTAACAAAAAAGAATTTCAAGAGAATAAGCAGTCAGTGAATACTTTAGTTAATTGTTCAGGACCAGATGCTAACTGTATGTCAACAGATCTTAAGAACTGTCTAGAGAACAGAGGATTACTTCAAAGTTGGCTATACATTTCTTGTCCTCATTCAGGGGCTAAAATATAGACATTTTAAAAGAACCTCCAGCCACTGGTTGGGAAGCACTGCCTGAAATCTATGTATGGTACTGCTGTGTGAATGTTTTTCTCGGGTTCCCTTGCATAGACCTCTCTCTTACTTGTTAAACTACAAACAGAATTTAATCCATGTAGCTCATATGTCTCTACAATTTCCCAAAGACAAAAAAACAATATAAAAATAAAACAAATCAGAAAGGGTTTTTTTTGAGAGCTAGTCCTATTTTCTGTCTCATTAAGCCAGTTAGATAAGCTTAAAAAACACAGTACATTCAGGGAGGGGGGAAGTGATAAAGGTGGCTGAAAGGAACTTTGATGTGCACTTTTTCCTCACCATCCAGAGTAAGATGTTTTTAAGAAATGCATAACAATGACCTTATTGTCATGGGAAAATTTTCCACATTCTTCTGTGATACTAGAGGATATGCTGCACGGCAAAGGAAGGGCATTTCCTGTGTGTGTAATTTCTTAATAGCATAATTCCAATTGCCAGTCTTGATTTCCAGAGAATTTTTAATTGATCAGGAATCTTCATTTTCTTTCCTTTTCTCGTATTCAGTCAGTAACTGGAATACTCTACTGCAGTCCCCTAATTATATCTCCTTCCACTTTTTATTCTAGTTATTTACTTAGGCTGAATTCATCTGGGTGATTCTTTTATAACAACTTTATCAATTTTAACCCATATATTCTTTTAGCCCTTACTACAGGCATTAGACTAATGGCTTAGCAGTTATTATTTCCAGGTGTTCTTTTCTATCTATATCCAGGTAGTGATCAGCTGTGTTTGAAGTCAAGCAATGTATTCACACACAAAAAAGAAAAAAAATCCAAGTTGAGAAATCTTCCATGCAGCTGAACTGTAGGTTCATAAATTCCTCACTCTAATGTTTACATACCTCTGAATGGCTCCAATTGCTACCAGCCAGGGGCCTGGGTGTTCTGCTTGCCACATAGAAATCTGAAACCTGTAAGTAACAATTTCATAAACAATAGTCCCTAACCAAGAACATATGCTCACCAGGTCACTATGTAAGGCATTAAATATCCAAAGATTATAAAGGAAGGGAAAAGGGAGAGAAGGAGAAAGAGAAAAATGCTGTATGTTTTCTTCAATGAAGTAGGATTGTCAGTTAAAGATTATTGTTGTTATTCTACTTCAGGAGATTTTGCACCCTCAGTGTTTTACCAAAAATAAACTTCCATTTTTGTGTCTGTCTGCAGCTATCTGTTATGAAATATTTGCTTTAAACAAACATACACTATAAAATATGCAAATCTGCCTTTATTGTTGTTTACTCAGTTTAGTAACCTTTTGCCCAATGAATTTTGAAGCTTACAAGGCAATTTGTACAACATAGAATCTCTCCTTCCATACTGCATATAAATTAGTGTCCAAAACCAATGTTTACATTAATTTTACAGCCTTATTAACCAGTGAAAGTTGCTTTCCCCACAGCTTAAACTATCTCCAGCTATTAGGATTCCACAGTTTCCCCTGAGAAACTATTCCACAATCTAATAGACTCCACCATAAGGAAATTCTTCTGATATAATTGAGGCCACATTTTCTTAATATGTATTCTTTAGCTTGGAAAATTCATAGGTTTTATTGTTGGTTGGGAGAGGGGGCATTATTCCTGTGGCTGTGTCATGCTTTCAGATTGTAAATGAACTTCAGCTCAAAAAGTAGAGAACTAATCACAAGGCATGAGATCTCTTCTTAGTGAAATATGATGCAATGTTTTGAACTTCAATGGCTTCCTTTGTTATTATTTGAAAACTCCTCAGGATGGGAAACCTCACAGTATATAGCTTTGGTGGGAGGATTACATGTGAGAAATGCTGAGGTGGTTTGACTCATTTTATCCTTCCATCACTGCTGCACATGTAACATTATGTAAATTTGAATGTTTTCACTAATTAACCTATTATCAGATTTTGACTGGAGTTCAGTATATTTAAATGAAGAACACATATCCAGAGCTCTGAATAATGCCTGTTTAAGAACATAAACAGTTTAGTAGTAAAATATCAGAGTAGCTAATACTGCAGTGTAAAGAAAGATTCAAGATAAGTATCCAAAATATCACCAATTTTACCCCATTTTGTGCTTCAGATGTGCTTTTCAAACTGTTGACACAAAAATGCCTGAACAGCTTCTATTCACTATCTGCATTATAATTTTAGAGATCATTCTTACCTAAAAGATACACATATCTACCCAGAAGCACATTTACAGAACTAAGTTCTAAGAGCACACATATTGAAATCAGTTTCAGGTGCTCAGCTCAGCAAAAGTAAAATTCAGAAGGAAAACAAAAGAAGAAAATGGATAGCTGTATTTTTGTCCTGTTTCTTTATTTGGATATGATTAGTCTTGCTTATATCACAGGTTCTACTATCAGTTCTATCACTTGGACTGTCACATCATCATCAGTAAAACCATACTCTTCTGCAGACCCATTAAGGTCTGCTTTGCCTTACTGTAATTGTACTGCAATTTCCAGATATACCTTGCTGGACTTCTAACACTTAATGGATCTTAATGAATGGGTCTTGACAAATACTTTGTAACACCTATTTCAAGATGGGTTAAGAAAGAAAGGAATGTGGATTCAAGAAGAGTAGGAAGACAGAGAGCTTACAGGAATAAGAGAAAATGTAGTCTTATATTCTCCACGTTAGCTTCTTCAAAGAAACGTGTGAAAATACAATTTACTAAAAATACTATAACAGCATGCAAAGGAACCTGCTGGCTCATGTTAAGCTGCAGCAGAATGCTGCATACAGTGTTCTGAACTCCATAAGCAATAAACTCTTATCTCTTTTGATTCTGCCATGGCTTCCTAATTTGAACACTCCCATATACTGATACTATCATATTTATCTTCCAAAAATGTCACAGGGACTCTTGAAAGCACCATATTCAGGCTTGCCCTTGTACTAAACAAGGACAGTACTTATATTGGAAACCCTTGATAATACACTGATCTCTTGATACCTGTTGTGATGTGTATGGCATTAGTTTTACATTATTTTTATAGAAGAATATGTAACAAAATGGAAATGAAGAAACATAGATTTGATGATTTGAAATACATAAATAAATAAAAAAATAAATGTGAGGAAGAGCTGAATTAGCTAAAGAAAAACAGAGAACAAATCAGGAGTACAATTCTCTATAAAACAACCAAATTCAGCCTGGTCTGTTTCCCATGGTTGCAGTAATGAGTTAATACAGAAGAGTCTGTATAACATGTTTTTCATATGTCACTATGCATCACATGCATAAAACTACATTATCCAAAACCCTTTTATGAACTTCAGATAGATAATAAAAGATCAAACACCATGACTACATTGTCATGAATTATTGAGAAGGAGCAATATTTTACCACTTGTTAACTAACATTATCAATGTCATTCCTAAATGCCAACACACACAATTTTATCTGGGGAAATTCCTAGATGATTTTTAATCTTATATATGAAAGCTAAAGAAGAAACAGTAATGTAAGCCATTCATGTTAGAGAAAATGACTTCTTAAAACCAAGTCTGCTGACTGAAATAGTTGTAAAAATATAAGCAAGATTCACTCATCTGAGCTGAAATTTAGTCCATAGGCATAGTCTAGACTTTTTCTTGTCTCTATACCACTTAAATATGCTTTCTCTATCTGCTTTATGACAAGGCAATCTTAAATTACATGACTGAATCCTTCTGTGTGTATCACATGCAGAATGTTTGATCTCAGACAAGATTTCTAATATCTCTACAACACATATGAAGAATAAGTCTATATATTCTTATTGTGAGGAAAATATCCACTGGATGAACACCTTGTAACATCACGAAACACTTAATTCATCTGAAGTTTCCATGTTCTACTGTGCTATTAAGTACTTCTAACAAATTGTTTACATGTATAAGACTAAACTTTTTTTTCAATATATACAGTTTGTTAAATGTAATCACTCAGGTATACTTGGAAAGTAAATGAGAAACTAAGCCTGTATTGTAATTTCAGATGAATTTATCACATCTTAGTGGATCTCGTATCAACTTGTATGCTGCTGAACATACTGAAGCATTTGGAAGCTTAGCAATGCTCAGAAATAGCATAATTTTGCTCTTTGTTCAAACCTTGAAGGAGCAAATATAAATTGACTAATGTCACTTTAAAGATCCACTGAACAGTCAATATCTAATATTATGTAGCTTTCCTTGGTACCATGGAAAGAGGAGGAAGGTTCAGATTGCTATCTGAAAAAGGACACCTATAGAATACTGATCTTTTTTTGTTTGATTGTGGGTTTTTTTGTTCTTTTTGTTTGTTTGTTTTTTCTAATCTCACTTTGTGAAACAATAGTAATGAAATATAGTGGGTTTAGGAACAGTGTAGTGTGGGGGAAGAGAGACATGTTCCTACTTTTCCTGCTATCGTGAGCAATTTATTTTGTTTATCCAAAGCAGCCTGTTGTAATTTGCTTGAAATATTAACACTTGAAATAACTCAAATGTTCCCACTTCAAACTGCCAAATATGATCACTGTTGTCTCACAGTTGTCATTGATGAACTTGTTAAGCTTTCGTATTTCCTCCTATAGGGCCAGGGGCTGGTCTCCCAAGGGAAGAAGGGCTCATTTCTATGCCCTAAATGCACAACTTTGCTGAGATTCACAATTTTGTAGTCTGGGTAACTCCAAGACTTTGCATCAAAGACAGTCTGCATGCCTGCTGTTAACAATCATCCATTTTGTCATATAGCCTCTGTAACTTCAAAAAAAGAATGTCCTAATTAATTACACTTTGAAATTACATTCTTTTCTATGCTGATCTGATATTTTCTCTAACTTGCTTTCCTTTTATTCTTAACAGTTTCAAGTTAGGCTTTTATTTGTTTTTTGTTTGTAATTCTTACCAGTCATCAGTAGTGTCCCCTAGGACTCAGTACTGGGGCTAGTTCTGTTTAACATCTTTATCGATGATCTGGATGAGAGGATTGAGTGCACCCTCATTAAATTTGCAGATGACACCAAGCTGGGTAGACTTGTTGATGTGCTCAAGAGTAGGGAGTCTTTGCAGAGGGATCTAGACAGAACTGATCGATGGGCCAAGGACAATAGTATGAATTTCAGTAAGGCCAAATGCTTGGTTCTGCACATTGGCTACAACAACTCCTGGCTGGAAAGATGCTCAGCAGAGAAGGATCTGAGGGTTTTGATTGATAGACGGCTGGATATGAGCCGGCAGTGTGCCCAGGTGGCCAAGAAGGCAAATGGCATCCTGGCCTGTATGAGGAATGGTGTGGCAAGTAGGACCAGGGAAGTGATTCTACCTCTATACTCAGCACCAGTGAGGCCACATCTCAAGTACTGTGTTCACTTTTGGGCCCCTCACTACAAGACGGACACTGAGGCACTAGAGCATGTCCAAAAGCTAGTGAAGGGACTAGAGCACATGTCTTAGGAGGAGCAGATGAGACAGCTGCACTTGTTTAGCTTTGAGAAAAGGAGGCTTGGGGGAGACCTTTTCGCTCTCTACAACTACTGGAAAGGAGGTTGTAGAGAGCTGGGGGTCAGTCTGTTCTCCCAAGCAACAAGTGATAGAACAAGAGGAAATGGCCTTAAGTTGCACCAAGGGAAGTTTAGATTAGATAGAAGGAAGAATTTCTTTACCAAATGGGTTATCAGGTACTGGAACAGCTTGCCCAGGGAAGTGTTTGAGTCCCCATCCCTGGAGGTATTTAAGAGTCATGTAGATGTAGTGTTGAGTGATATGGTTTAGTCGAGATCTCAGTATTAGTTCAATGTTTGAACTAGGAGATCTTAAAGGTCTTTTCCAATCTAGGAAATTCTGTGGTTCTGTGATTCTCTAACATTATCTTTAGATCTAATCAGTCTAGTCCTATAGCATTAATAGAAGAATGAAATTGGGAGAATTTATTCTCCTATAACTTATCCATATATGCCTATGTTCACCACAAAGATTTTTATTAGAAATTCCAATGTCAGATAAGACCATTGTTTTATCTTGTTATTTCATGGATGAGTGTCAAATAGAAATTTCAACTCATGATTTAGCGTATAATTGTGATTGAAAATGTTGTACGTTTTCCTATGTAATATAACTCCATAATCTACCTGCAGAACTCTTACCATGACTTTATAGACTATAGCTGTGCCAAAGACCACACTCTGAAAGCTACCTTCTTGTTGGAAGCATTTGCAACACTTAGTTTCTTGTACTTCATACAATCAGAAGTCTTGCCATCACTTATAAAAATGTAGGTTTTTGGGTTAGTTATCTTGACATAAAATCCCAGTGCAGACAAAGAAGTTTATAGTCTTCACTACAAACATGCAAGCAGGTCAAGGAAAATTGAATACTTCCTTGTAGTCTTTAACTGAGAATATGAATCATGTAAGAATTTCATTTTGCCTAGTCTTCAGTAAAATTTGACATTGTGAATAGCTCACGTTGAGAATATGCTTTTTCCTCTCCCACAGAGACAACACAGCTGGACAGATTAAGATAAGATAAACTTCCCAAATTAAGCAAAAACCCAGGTATGTCCCTTCCCACAGTTCAGGTCATAGTGCTATAGTAATTTGATGGTGCTGTTCATATCTTTTGGATAGTTGTTAGTATTGTAAAACTAGCAGGCAATTTGCTGTGATTATTGTTTTCTGATCAAAAGAGTGCAGTGAGTGAGTGGAACAATGGAATGTTTGAGGTAAAGATTAAGAAGTGTCAATAAAGACTGTAGGAGATAAAAAGCTGGAATAGCAGATCTTGCCACATCAGCTAATGATTGAATCACATTGTCGAGTTTGTGCATAAGCCCTAGTAGTGAAAGAGCAAAGGTGCCTTGGCAGTTATACTTCAGGAGTTCTTTTCAAGATAAAAGAGGATAAGGTTTGGTCAGTGTTTGAGAAAGAAATAGTTTCTTTCTCTAACAATTGTGGCAACCTTCAATCAGAAAGATTTTATAAAAGTAAGATTCATGTTCAAGTTAAAATAATAAAAATAATACTGATAGAACATGTAACTGAAGCTGTCAAACCTGCTTTGCTAAAATCTTTTACTATGAAAGATTAGTATGAATGGAAGAGAGAAGTGAGGAGCTTTGACTAAACAGAATGAATCTTGATCTGAAAAGAAAATGTCATTCCCTACAAAAATATATGCATATACACATATATATGTCTTTGCAAAATATATCTGTACATTAGAACAAAAATCATTTTGCTTGCTTATAAGAAAAAGCCCTTAATTTTTTCAGATCCATATTGAAAACATAAGCCTTTTATAGTTCTACTTATTTACCAAGAATAATAAATGAAGTTTTTCCTTCTCCTTTTTTTGCAGATGCCTGTAGGAACTCTACTTCTATATGGCATCTTCTGCTTAAGTATAATATCTATAACAGCTAATATATATTTACATAGAATCCTATCTTGCTATTTAAAAGTAACTAGTGTCTCATTCTACACAGGTGGAAGTAAGTGGGTTGACCTGATGTCATCAAGAATGTTGGGGCGGGGGGGGGGGATGCTTTGTATTATGTTCAAAAGTTATTAATATTTGAGGTTCATAGCTGACATGTCTAATCCTTTCCCCAGTGTTCCAGTGATAATTACACTGAAACAGATACTGTAGTAAGATATGGAGAATAGTAGGCTTTAGGAAGAAGTTTAGATAAACTTTACAGATGAAATAGAAGTAAAGCAAACACTAACATATGTTTCATAAAAAACAAAAACAAAACCAAAACTTGTTCTATCAAGTAATGTTAAATATATTCAGTAAAATCGTTTACATTATAGAGCTGTAAGGTGGGTTCTATCACACTGAGTTTATGTACAGCTAAGGCATATATATATCCAATGACTTTTCCCTCCTATGTTTCTGTGGCACTGGGAAACTTTAAACGGGAGTCCTGATGTCCAGACCACTTCTCTCTTCTTTTCAAAGTAATTCCTTTTGACCTGTCCAGAATTAATTGCCATCTGTCTCATGCTATCTTCCTAGCTGAAGGTGAACTAACAGTATTAACATGGAGGTTACAATAATGCCTACCAACAGATTTCATTGGGCTACTGCCAAATTGACAGGGTCCCATCTGCTTTTTGAGGACATTGTGCAACAAACTCAGGTGCTCTCTTAGTGACCTGACATAATTATTTAAAGAGGTGTTTATGATTATAATATAGTGCTCTATTAATTGCAGCATTGGATATTGGTTCTTTTTATGCTCTTATGCTGTTTGTTTTTCTTACTGTAGTTTTCTTACTTACTCCTTCAGCATATAAATTATATCACATTAGATTCCCTTAGATACGCCCAAATTTAGATATAGTGTTTAAGAGAGTCTAACTTTTAATTTCTTGGATGAATGCAAACCAGAATGGAGGTAGTTCTCTCCCTTCTCTAATAAAAGTGAGAATATTTACTGTCCTTTACTCAGTTTGGATGATATTAAACACATGGAGTGCAGGGGAAAGAAGCATTTAAAACAGTGAATGAAGTTGTTTTCTTTGACTTTTCAGTTCACCTGAGTTGGTGAATGATCTTTAAATTGAAACTGTGAAAGAACAGCTGAGGATGTTTTGTATTCCCAGGTCACTGGTGAAGGAAGGAAATGTAAAATCCAGAATTGCAGAGAACCACAATTTTAACATTTGAAGGAAGACTGAAGACAGCTCTTACAATCCCTAAGAGAATTTTGTATTTTTGTACCATGCAAAAATTGGGTGGTACCCCCTAATCTGTAAACCTATCTCCATATTTTCTATGATTATAAAGGGAAGTTAGGGTGCAGGGTCCTGCACCTGTCTTGGAATAACCCTCACTATCAATACAGGCTAGGAAACGAGGTGCTGGAAAGCAGCTCTGTGGAAAAGGACTTGGGGGTGCTGGTGGATGAGAATCTGAATATGACCCAACAGTGGCCAGAAGGCCAATTTCATCCTGGGCTGCATCAAGAGAAGTGTGGCCAGCAGATCAAGGGAGGTCATTCTGCCCCTCTACTCTGCTCTGGTGAGACCACACCTGGAGTACTGTGTCCAGCTCTGGAGCCCTCAACACAGGAAAGAGATGGACCTGGTGGAGCGGGTCCAGAGGAGGGCCACAAAGATGATCAGAGGGGTGGAACACCTTTCCTGTGAGGACAGGCTGAGGGAGCTGGGGTTGTTCAGCCTGGGGAAGAAAAGGCTCCAGGGAGACCTAATAGCAACCTTCCAATACCTGAAGGGGGGCCTACAGGAAGGCTGGAGAGCGGCTGTTTACGAGGGCCTGTAGTGAAAGAACAAGGGGTAATGGGTTTAAATTAGAGAAGAGTAGATTTAGTTTGGATATCAGGAAGAAGTTCTTTACATTGAGGGTGGTAGAACAGTGGAATAGGCTACCCAGGGAGGTGGTTGAGGCCCCATGCCAGGAGATGTTCAAGGTGAGGTTGGACAAGGCTCTGAGCAACCTCGTCTAGTTGAGGGTATCCCTGCTTACTGCAAGGGGGCTGGACTAGATGACCTTTGGAGGTCTCTTCCAGCCCTAGCCATTCTATGATTCTGTGACTCAATATGTACAACATACATGTCTACATGTGAGCTACAGGTATATGAGATCAGTAAGACCTCTCTCCCTTTCATGAAAAAGAAATGCTATGATTTTAGTGAAGATTCATCATTCCACTGACCAGTGAGTTGTGATAAGATGAAAAGAAGTACTTACATTTCCTTTAGCATATGAAAAGTTGAAGAAGGCATGTTGGAGGAATTTCACTCCCTTTGGAAACTAGGTAAAGGTTCCTGTTTATAATGTTTGTTTTCTTATACTTCAGCATATACTATGCTCTTACACATAGTAAGAGATCCAAGAGATCTAATCACTGCTTAGAAAATGTGTCTTCAGAATTTTGTGACCACTTTCCTTCACTTCCTTCTTTGACATTTCTGCCAAGTGGCAGCACTTACACACAAAATTACAATTTTTTTTTCTTCTGGTTTTTTTTTTTTTTTTTTTTTTTTCCTCTGAAACGTCTTCCATAATAACCTCATTACATGAGATTTTAAGTCATTTATGCCACTGGAGTCAGCAATTGCCTTGGAATTACTACCCATTAGACTTTTTTTAATGACAGACATATTGATGGATTTAAACTCACCATTTTTTTCCTATTGTAAATCTGTGAGCACAGCTTCTGATACAGCAGGAGCACAGCCAAAAACTGTTCCTTAAGCCTGTGGGGTCCCACACTTCAGATTTCCGGCATCTTCATGAGTTTTCAGGCACATTTACACAGGCCATCCACAGAATACCTGTGAGAGAAACATGTTGATGTAATATGGGAATGCAAAAGCATGTCCTAATATCATGGTTTCTCTGGAATTGCTTTCAATTTATTATAAACTTTGACTCTAAGTCAAAGTGAATGAAATTGAGCTAAATTTGTAGCAGTTGTAGTGTTAAGAAAACAAGCCAAATATTTTTGTCTATGTCCTAATAGCATAGTAGGCTATTATAGACACTACTGGTTGGAAAACAGGATTTTTAGACAGTCAAGAAAAACTACTTCCAGCAACTTAAAAATATGTCATAATATCATGGAATATTTTCCTTTATTTATAACAACAAAAAAAGAGAAATAAATTACAAAACAAGAATCAGTACATACAATTCATAATTTTTGTTAGGATTACAAGACTGTTCTCAGCCTTCATGTATAGAATATAAACTAGCGCCTAGATCATTCAGAAAGCAGATTTATAGTGTTGAAGAGGCCTGTCTCACTTATGCTGATGTTGTTCAGTCTACATCTCCTAACCAAATTCCTTTGAAGTGAGTATCAATATTCACATTTCTACGTGATTCTATAGATGCATAAAATGCATTTGAGATTAAGTATCACCAAACTCAACTGCCCTGTTAGCTGCAGCTGCAAGATTACCAGTGTTGGTAGTATTGAATCTAATGATAGAAAGTGTCTACTATAGATCACATTTTCCTACTCCCTATTTTAGAATGATGCTAGATGAATTTTTCTTTCAGCAGGCTTTATTATCCTTCTGTATCTACTTGGTGTACATGGATTAGCCTTATAGGAGAAATTCTCTCATTAGACATTCATCATCTGCTTTCAAGGAACCACCTTTAACTACAATCTATTCAGGAGACAGAGGGAGGAAAAAAGGAATCAAAACTTTAAAACTATTTATTAGGCCTCAAAGGGTCAATAGTCTTTCATTTTCTGTGCTTGTGATTAACTTGTCTATCTGACATTTTAATTGAGACAAAGTCTAAAACCCTGTAATCCACTTTTATATTGTCTCTGTGATATCTTTTCTTAGATGTCACTTGAAAAAAATGTTCTCTTCATAGACAGAGAGAAAAAGAGGAAAGAAAGTGATGAAACAAGCACAACTGTAACATTCCTATAATCATATAATCAGATAGACAAATTAACCGCAAGAGGAGTCAAAGTGAGAAAGGACACCTGTACAACACAGAAATATAATGACACTGGTATTTCATTAGAGTTTATTAGCTGCAAGGAAATGAAGCGTGAGAGAAAAGCATGGCTTTATTGAGAAGAGGAAGTCAGTCATTTATTATTTCAAGCCTTATAGTCTCAAAGTCTCATGTTTGCAATCTCAGATTCACCTTCCCCACCCAATTCAACCTTGTTAAAAATAATGTTACTTTGCTGCTGGTTTGCATATGGATGCTTTCCCAGCCTCTCTCCTTGTCATTCTCAGAGAAAGAAGAAATTGTTTCAGATATTTGCTGATCTGAAAGCTATATCCTGATAACAAGAATCTTCCTTCTTTATCTTCTTCCCTTTAATCAAATGAGTTTATGAGACTTTCCCCTTGTCTCCCATAGCAACAGGATATAAAATTTTTGTGATCCCTGATACGATGCATCAGTATATAACTGGTCTGTACTAGGGATCAGTCTTGACATGAGTCAGGTGAACTGGGGGGACCAATGAATACAGTATTCCTTATTACAAAGGTGTCAGCCAAATGATCATCTCAAATTCCCTCAAATGATTTTTATAGTAAATTGTAACTTCCATATTGCAATTAACCTCATCAGTTTCATCTGGAACACTCTTTAGTACTGAACGAGATGAATTTACAGAAGTCACAGAGCTGATATCATACACATCGATCCTGTGTCCCAGGATGTGTAATCTAGGCTAAAGTTTAATGTTATGCTCAAAACTCCTGACATGACCACCACCAAACTACATCTGAAACTTTCATCTAAGAGAAAGAGAGACCAGACATAGAATGTGAAAAATGTGAAAAAAAAGAATGCTGGTAAAGGAGTATCTGAATTTCTGCCAATTATAGGCAAACCATCTAGATAGAAGACCAACACATACAGCTAATTCATGTTACATTTCTATGACATAATAACTGGTACATTTTGGTTACTGGTGGTTTTATAAACTGTTGCCTAAGTGTTGGCACCCTTCCTTCAATTTATCCCTTGGTAGTGATTTTTCATATGTTAAAATTAAGTTTTTTTCAGATTTCATTTATATCATCCATTACAGTTTGGGGTCTTACACATCTTGTGTTCTAAGCTGCTACTAGACTCACAGGACAGCTTGTATCTCTAACATCTCAAAATACCAAAATCCAAATATCACATCATATAGAGCTCTCTCACTGCCTTCAAAAATTAACCTATGGTGCTACAATATTTTTTCATACTAGTATAGTAACATATTTCAGATAAAAGTCTTCTTAACCAGTCTTTCAAAATCTATTTTCATACAAAATCATCAATTATCATTATGCTTGGTTTCAATAAACAGCCTGTAAATACTATATGCATTATTGACTTACATGTTTTCATGAAGTATGTGTATTAATTAATATATTAAATGATTATGGAAAGTAAGGTTCAATGTAGAAAATATTTCTTGTTGAAACATCTTAATGAATTACCAAGGGGAAAAGGGTAAGACTCAGTATAAATTATTTGCTAGAGTGTGAAGTGGAACAGATGAGACATTGTTAAAAGATGTTCTTTGTGCAAAGCCATGGCATAGCTACAAACTTGAGACTTTGTGGCAGGGTGAGATATGCCCTTTCTTCTTTATAAATCAGCAGGTAAAATATCTTTATTTCCATTGTATGTGTGTCAGATAGAAAGTTGATACCATGTAGAACAAGAGATAATTTAAGTAAATAAAAACAATTTAAAAAACCTATTTAGTATTCAGTAAGAGACTGGGGCACGTGCTTAAGCCCTAACAGTCTTAATGTGTGTATCCTACTGATTTGTTTATTGGTGGTAAGGAAGATTGACCACACATGAAGAAATTTGATATACTGAACAAGATTAAGTGCTATGAAAGAATAACTTTTACAGGAGCACTTGATTAATCCCTTCCACAGTGTAAAGGTCTTTTCTTTTTTCAGACAAATTTTCCTCTTGATGATGGATCAGCTATAGCAGACTTGTCTCAAGTATATGATGTTTTGCCTGTAATGAATAACAAAACATGGTTATTCAGTAAGACGTTGCATTCTGTAGACAATGATGTCACATGTAACACAAACCTATTCACCCTTGTGCTATCACAATGAAAGTAAGTGTGTGAGAGAGATGTGATATTATCTTAAAAGAAAGGATATGGTATCTTGTAAATAACTGCAGCATGGATAGATCAATAAATATCTTTAACATTTGAGTGACCTGAAGTTATTCTTGGATGTACTGATATCTCCAATTCCAAAGATTTTCTGTTGTCTCCACAGATACTATAAGCTTTAAGGGGCTAGACAAAGGTCCTTTTCAAATTTCATATCATCTTTAGCCTTTCATGCCCCAGCTGTGAAAATCAATAAGCCTTAGTGAAACTAAGCTGCTGTATGTTCTCAATAATGAAAAATATGAACTGCATGCTAGTGATTTTCTCCATAAAAAGAAGGATGGTGTTTCTGAATTTGTTTCTCACCCTTTTTGCTAAATAGAATTGCCTTTTTTCTTCTGCTTTTGAAAGTTACCAGATGGGACAGACAGATTAACACAAGACACTGTTAAGAAAGGCAGGAAAGCTATACTGTAGCACAGTCCTGACATTTGTGATTCCCTAAGGCTAGCATGAAACCAGCATTCAAAGTAAAAAGCATCTGATTGGGTGCCAAAGTGAACTTAATCTAATTCCTTCATACTATTATGATGGTCAGCAATTCCTTGTGAATGTATAATCTGTCCTCTTACAAATGTCTTCTGCATCATTCTTTGCTTAGGAGAGTGACACAGCATATTTGGACTTGGGGAAACTTGAAGGCGATGTTTGACAGGGAGGATAAGAACCTCAGTCTGTTCACAGATTACAACTTTATAGCCAAATACAAAGGTGCATCTGTTTAGTCTCTAGTATCAGTGAATTCAGGATAGATAAGAACAGGAATGAAAACAAAAACACTTTTAAGGTTCCAGTGTTTATTATCTTTCAGTCATACCAGGTGTGACTTCATGAATTTACCTTCTATACCATTTCCCTTCCCATTCCCTCTCAAGGTTTCTTTGGATCATTCTATTACTTCTACTTTTAGTAGGCCTATGCAAATCTAAGAACAAATCAGTAACGAATCTGATCTGTGTGCAGAGTGTTGGAGTAATTCACTGTTTAAGAGTCAATCTTTAGAGAGTTTTCTCTTCCCATTAAGGACGTACTGACTTGATAAGAAGTGTCTACATTCCCTTCACTGTCAGAGGGTGGAGCACTTTTGTTTAGCAGACTAATTAAATTTAGACTAAAATTCCCAAATATACTTATTAACATGTAGCATTATATCCCAAAATCTTATTCATACTTCTGTGATGTCAGTTGTCTGCCATAGCAAGAAGTGAAATATCACTGGTCCAGTCAGCTGCTTCTTACAAAATACCAGAGGGAAGAGGACCTTCCTGTAATTTAATTTTCTGAATGATGATAACAATTTCTTCCTCAATTCAAACACATGCTTAAGGTCTCTTAATTTCTGAAGAAATCTTGTTACCTTTGGACTAGACTTTAAGAAAAAAGAGAGTAAGAATTTTAAACATTGTGCAGCATTTCAACTAGACATAACATATGGTGGTCTAGAATCTCCTTAAAATCAGAACTAGAGAAACACGGTCCTTTTTTGGCCAAGGAAGGAATATGGGGAAAATAGTGAAAGTGTATAAAAACAGCAGTCTAAACAGGAGCAGCATAAATGTATTTTGAGTCATGATTTTATGGCAGTCTTCTGCTACAGAAGAATTAGATGTTCAACAAAAAGAAGCAAACAAGCCACACCTGATTCAATGTCTGGAAATGGAAGGAAAGGAAACACAAGATAAAGAGATCTGGCACCAGTTCTGGCTTTGGATAAATAATAAATACTGCAATTGGATTTTTGCCTTAATGGTTAGAGGACCATAGAGGTTAGTAGAGTTAGTAGAATCATAGAATAATTTTGATTGGAAAAGACCTTTAGTATAATCAAGTCCAGTATTCAACCCAGCACAAGTCCACCATTAAACTATGTCCCTCAGCACCACATCTATGCATCTTCTAAACACATGCACAGATGGTGACTCCACCACTTCCCTAGACAGACTGTTCCAAAGCCTTACAACCCTTCTAGTGAAGAAATCTTTCCTAATGTCCAATCTAAACCTCCCATTGTGCAACTTGAGGCCATTTCCTCTTGTTCTATCACTTGTTACTTTGGAGAACAGACCTCACTCCAACTTCCCTTCAGGTTGTTGAGTGTGATGAGGTCTCCTTTTCTCCAGACTAAACAGCCCCACTTCCCTCAGCTGCTCCTCATAATAGTTGTTCTTTAGACCCTTCACCAGCTTCATTGCCCTTCTTTGGACATGCTCAAGCACCTTAATGACATAATGAGCATCCAGTTTCTCCAGGAGAATGCTGTTTGAAATGGTGTCAAAGGCTTTACTAAAGTCCATGTAGACAACATCCGCAGCCTTTCTGTCATCCACATAGTGGGTCACCTTGTCATAGAAGGAGACCAGGTGAGTCAAGCAGGACCTGCCTCTCATAAACCTATAAAAAAATCCAGTGAACTGAACTGAAAAAGTAATACAAGGTAGAACAAACAATTTTGTGGAAATTTCATTCCATTATTAAAAAAAAAGAAATTCGAGTTGTGTGAAAAACTGATGATTTGGTTATTCTTGCATAAATTCTTACTTTTCTCTGTACTTCCTAAGTATGTTTTCTTCTGGAATAAGTTCATAAAATAAATCAAACATGAAGAGATTATCTATGAATTTTATTAAAAGATGTTAATTGTTTACAGTGATTACGAAGAAAAATTGTAAAGACTTATAAATTGCATCATAGATTACATACAAGTGAGTGAATCGGGCTTCTAGTGTTTTGCTGGGTATTTAGTAGTACAAGGAAATAAGATGGAAATAGAAAAAGTTAATGTTAGTCTGACATTTAAACTAAATTGTATTAATGTTTTTCTAGTATGTGCAAAGGATACTATAGAGAAAGAACATAAGAGGTGTTGAAAATTTGAAAATTTTCTCTGTCATCTTACATTTGTTGAAGATTGCTTTCAGTGGTGGTTGCCTTAGTTCCTAGATATGAGACAGACATTCTGCATGAACGGTGATTTTAGATTACATGGTCTTCAATTATTTCTCTCTGCTTGCAAGAGGCAAGTTGTAGAGTGTATCAAAATAGAAATTTACCTCCACAGTTCTGCATCACTAAGGTAAACAAAAATCTAAAGCTATATGAGGGATTGAAGACATAATTATCCTGGAATACTTTTGCTGCTCTTAATGTATTGATATGGTTTCAAACATCTTTTCTCATTTATGTAGAAATATGTTTTATAAATTGCAATTTTTTGATCTTTCAATAGACAAGGTTTTTCTGTCAAACATAGGAAAAAGTCAGAAAATTCTATCATAGAAATAAAAAAATATCCCAAATCCAAAATGGTAAAATCTTCTTTTGGAACTTTTTCTTAAATTAAAATTAAAAAATGGGATTTTTTAATTTTTGGTTTTTATTTTTAATGTTAATTTTGAGCTAGAGGAACTTAACAGTGTCTGATGGATTTTGTCCCAGTAAAAGTGTAATATATCAATTGTATCTTCATCATTCTTTTAATTTCTGGAATCAGCTTCAACACAGTTCTGAATCCATGCATATATTATAATATGTAGTAAAACTCAAAAACATACATCACTTATTCAAAATACCAATAAACAGAAAAGTGTTACTGTCTTAAGCCAAATTTACCCAAAGGCAACAGCTCTGTGAGCTTGTCTCAGTGACATCTGACCAAGCTGCTTGTGAGCTGACTACTACAATGAAAGTCCAGTTCCATTAACTACCTTCATCCCAGTCCCATTGATATATTAGCCTAACATAAATCTGTACTTCCTGCATCAGCTGACATAAGGAATCTTAAGCATTTCACTACATGAAAAAGGGAAGCTAAAAGGAGCTAAAGAAAGGCATGGGTCCAAGTGCCACTTTCTTTAAATAAGCAGTCAGCTCTTCTCAGTCTTTAAAAATCACAGTCATCACTGCAGAGTAACAAATTTTCTGCCTGCTGAAAAAAGACAATCAAAAGGGATTCACAACAGAACGATTCCATGCATCAACAAGAACAAAACCAAATTTGAAGGCTAAACTCTCTACTAGTGTAACTTTTGAGAGAGAGCATCTGGCTCAACATTATTATGAATAATTACTTCATATTTACCTATCCAGCCCTGCAGCCGTCAAGCACAATTATTGAGGCAGGTTGTTAGAAGTTAAGGACTACATGCTGTTTTAAATGTTGATTTTTTTGACAACTTAATTCTCTATATACTAATAACTTAAAGATTCCAAAATCATTCTTATCAAGTATTGTTTTATGCACTTAGTAGCAGAGTTAGAGAAATTAATGATAACTATTTTTTCTTGTTCCTTTGGACATTATGCCACTTTCATATAGTTTCTAATAATCACACTGTTAAACTTGCTAAAGTCCAAAGAACAGTACCTTTAAAAAAATTATTCCAGTCTTGTTTTCATTATCCTTATTGTCCCAATCACATAGGAATTTTTTTTTCTTTCAAATAATAGTTTTTGATTGATCTTCACAATCCAGATTGGAAGGGTTTTGTTTTGTTTTTTTTTCCATATTACTTCTATGCTTACTTGTCTTTTTATTCAAGAAAATGTAAAATTACATTTTACCTTTTCAGTTTATTTTCCTCCATTACAATCTTCATCCCAAAATCTGAAAAGAAAAGCTCTACCAAATCCACTGAGGCTAAGTGCATTCCAAAAACTCAGGCTTTTACATCAAACTGTTGAAACTGCATGGAGAGAGACAAGATGGACAAGGTGGGAACTTGTCAATGTAGAATATACTCCATCTGTTATTGAATAAAAATTGTCTGACAATAAAATTACAGCAGCCTGTTTTATTAAATAGTTGTCTTCTCATTATCACTTAATTCAGAGATGAGTTTATTAGTCTTTATGAAGCAGAAGGAAAATATCTTTCAAAGGCAGAGAGATCCTCAAATCAGTTTGGTAGATGTGGTCCACTTGCTGCTTACCTACAAAGAAAATCTATGGAAAAGTTTCATGTCTTAATTAAAATCACACATTTCCAATAAAACACTCTGAACCCAGCATCTGAAGGAAACTAATTTATTGAAATCAGTACTTCTGAAGCTTAATGTCATGTTCCTAAAGATATTTTTTTTTCTGAATATTTCAGCTGAATATCTTTTGCTACCTTATTACTCTGAAACTATGAAGCACCTACTTTTCTGAAATTCCTTTGGAAGCTATAGTTCTACTTTATTTTTCTTTTTGCTTTAAAAACAAAGAGGGGTTTTTAGGGTTTCTTTCTTTCTTTTTTTTTTTAACATTGTTTGTCCATTGCCCAGTAAACGGGTGTTCATAAATTGCCACATTCCCCAATAGATCAAATCCTTTTAATGCATAAAATTTGGATAAGCAATGAGGAAAGTATATTCACAGGTACATTTGCAAATTCATAGATAAAATAGAGAGCTCTTTAGAGAATGTGGAAAAAACTGACCTTTGGAGTATGTATTGACATGTTTAGCTTGTTGGAAGATGACATTAAAAGATTATAGTTTTATACTGCTTCTATACTTTTTTTCTGAAAATCACTATGTACAAGGCAATAGAATCCCAGTATCTGCTATCTCCCACACTTACAGAGAAGTCTTTTATGTTTTGAGTATGTTAAGTTGATTCTTTTCCCTGAGAACAAAAATTTTAATCATTTATAATTATGCATAACCAGAGGGCATTGGCTGAGAACTTCTTTGTATACACCACATATGTTTTTAATACTGCATGTTTCACAAACTCTGGATTTTGGGGCTTTGTTTCCTTTTCTCATCACCTTTCTTGGCTCAAGGGAGAAATTCAAGGCATCAGAGAACATGAAATTCATCACCTGAAAATGCAGTGAGACCTCAAGACAGACTGATTGCTTTAGAAATAAATTTAAATAAAAGTAATTATTTAGAGTTCTTTAAAAATATTAATATACCTCTGCAGAAAAATCCTTCTGGAGATTCAGAATTTACTGGAATTTTCTCTGAGGATAAAGAAAATACACACAAGAATGAATACACCATTAGCCAATTACACATAATGACTCTAAGACATGTCATTTGTGACACCATTTAGGTGATTTATTTGATTTACTATAAAGTTTACTTCTAATCTGTATTTATTAAAGAATTTGTTCTCTATGCAACACATAATATGCAGCTTTAAATCTTGTGCCTTCATAGAATAATTCCAACACTGTCTTTCTAAAGAGAACAAAAAAATTTAATTTGAAAACAGTCTACATTACATAAAACATGTATCAAAGATTTCCTGATTTATCACAGACTTTGAGAACTTAAAGCCTGATTTGAAGATTTTACTTTTGGGATTACTTTAATTGAATCCACAATTTGATTTCACTTCTAGTGTTATCTAGCAGGAACACAATGGAAGGCTAGTAATTATGAAGGAAGAGAAAGGAGAATGAACTTCAAGAAAGATTACCTGATCATGTCCTGGAGCTAAATAAAAGTGTATTCTTTTTTTTCATCCAAAATGTTAGGAGACGTTTTTACTCAAAAACTCAGAAGTGCAAGCGTCAAGGTATTTTTCTGAAAAAGGGAAAATCTGCAGTGCTATGAGCTAGCATTTTGTCCTGCTCTCTTTCATTGCTATAACATTATATGAATAAACACCCCTAGACAGTATAGTTCTATGGAAACATAACATTGATGCATAAAAGTCAAAGAAACAAAAACCAAAACTGAAAGTGCTTACCCAACAGAGTAAACTCAAGAAGGAGTAAATGACATATTATTCAGTTACACAACACAGGAAGCCACAAATATGCCTGTAATATCACATCACGTAGTTGACAGTTTTCAGTGCTATCTTTTGCTATTGTGGATGTTGGCACAGACTAGTCTTAGACCTGTGTAAGAAGTTCCTGCATAAGGAACAACTCTAATTGTTGGCTGGGTAGACAGAGAACTCCCTGCAGTTATGAAAGACACCCTCTACTCGTGGGCTGAACTTGCTTACAAAAGAGGGGTACTGCTAAGGTGTAGGTGTGAGGAACAGGACAACAGGCAGTACTGAAGAAAAACTTAGAAATCTTCCACTTGACAGGAAATATCTGTTAGGCATCCAGAGATAAATGGATATTAAAGACTGAGTGACCTATCTTCTATTCCATTTCTGATAATACCAAATGGGACTGTCAAGCAGATTTCTTGGTTTTTCCTAATGAAACTTCTCTGAAAGAAGTAAGAGGACAACAGACTATCTAGAAGTCAAATGAACTTTACAAGTTTTTAAGATAATCCTTTGAGAAACAGATGAAAATACAAAAAAAAAGTAACTCAAGAAAAACCATCATTTTAAAAAATGAACATTGTTACCACATTGATAGTGTGATGAGAAAGAGCATCTAGATCATAAAGAAGACAGATGGGCCTGAAACATGGAATAAGAAACAGATGGAGATAAACATTTGCACATGTAAGTGAAGGAGATTTTCTTTAATGTTTAGTCAGAACAAGGGTCTCCATTAACAATTCTTTTATGGGGTGTAAGAACTTGGAGAGTTTTTAAAATAGTGAGAAAGAGAATATCCAGTTTTAAACTGTTTGTCTTTTAGTGGCGTAAACCATAGTGTCTTAAAACTTAAGGTCTTTCTGATGTTTGTTTCCTATAGTTAGTGAACTTAAGAGATCAGAACTGATAGTCTTAGATATTGAGACCTTTTATTCAGACTCTGAGGAAAGGGTGTGCAAAGTCAGTAGAAGTATCCACTGACTTTTGCTGTGAGTTTTTACCAACCCTGACAGAAAATAAAGTCCTAAAACAACAAGTGAGGATTTCAGTTTTCTGGTCCAGAAATTCTCTTGTGAAATTGCCAAATAGTTCCCATTATGCAGGTAATCTTTAAGATCAGAGCACCTCTTTATATCTGTCTTCTACATGTTGGCACTGACCTATCTGACACCAGAACTTCTACTGTAAGAGTAGCCATTGGCAGGACTAAAGACTCAGATACACTTAAGTAAGTGGATCTGTTTACAGCAGATATCTCAGATGACAATTTGTTTCATAAATCAAGCATGTCCTTCCACAGACATTAGGTCTGCATTTCACTGAGCATTCTGACAAATTTTAGAAAGTTTTGCTGCTTTTTGATTACTAGCCCACCCAGAATGTTGTTACCATTGATGATAAGTAAATCAGGATGCATTTTAACAGCTGCTTTTTTCCTTCTTCCCCCCCCCCCCCTCTTTCTTTTGGTTAAATCACATTACGAAGTCAGAATATGTTGGATATTTCCAGGGTAGTCTCTTCTGAATATTGGTTTCCTGTTCCTAGAGAACCTTCCAGCATGGCTACATGGCTACATACAGGATGGACCTTGCCATGTGGCCCTAGCTGACAAAGTCCCAACCAGACACTCTGTCCCACATCAAAGAAGACTAACAGAATGAGGTTGAAAATTTAAGCAGCTCTCCTAATATCTCAGTAAAATGCTACAACGTGTGTTTTACTAGACTGTAATGCAAAGACAAAAACTAAGATAGCACTTGTTAGATTATTATCTGACATATGAAAAAAATGGAGGGTTAACATCAAGGGATACATTCTGCTTTTGGATCCCTGCAATCTTTATCTCTGGAACACTGTTATCTAAACTTTTATTCTGCACTTATTTTTAACTCCCTTTAGAAATTTTCTTCAAATAAGGGAATGTAGGTAACACAACAAAGGAATAATGGTAGTCCCTGAAATATCTGTCATCATTTCCAGGGATGGATTTAAAGTTTAGGACAGATTTTACAATTGTGAGAAGTCAGTGCTGAATGCTGTTTTGGGATGCTGATGAATGGAAAAGCACATCACCATTCTTCAACAGCTGAGTGAAAATCAAGATAGTAGTGTAAAACTCAATTCTCAGACAAAAGGATAGACAAAAGAACTGTTCATTCACTTTACCCATGTGCTAGTTGTGAACAGTAATTATCTGGAGTTGCAAATACAACATCGGCTCATCACTAGGATGTGGAGGATAGTTACTGACGCCACCAAATCTGCAACAGGCACTGATATGGTGAAGCCAGGATGCTCTATCTGTCCCTCTGGTGGAAAGGAAAGTTCCCCATCCACCTTCCTGCTTGTCCTGAGCAGGTTTAATTTGTGTTGTATGATCAGAACAGCAGGTTTGGTTTATTGCCTTGATTCTGGATTCTTAACCTCAAGCCAGGATCTAGCCAGCAACCTGGTCATTTGCCTGCAGCCCTAAAGTTTCAAAGACTATTATTCCTATTTCTTAAATATTAACCATATGGAAGGTAGGATAAATAAAACACATCCCACTACTATTCATTAAAGGTGCAATTGATTTGTATATCATGTCTGTACATTTGCTCAATTCTCTTAGTTCTGCTACAGGGTTTGAACTCATCCAGCATGTCAGACTGAAGCTCCATTTAATCCAACCATCAACTGCAGGGTTTTTTTCACACTTTTGTAAAAAACCCCAAAGAAATATATATATATATATTAAAAAAAAAAAAAAAAAGGATTGTAGAACATTACTATAAATAGTACCTTTTCCAACCAGGATGAACAATCTCACTGTCACAGATTAATGAAGGTTATCTTTCTATTGTAAAAGACCTAGCCTTGAAATGGCTGCAACTTCTGGGATGAGTAATAACTCATGCTTCAAATCATAAACAGAGAACATAACATTCTGTTGCCCATAAGGGAATTACATTACTGATGTCATAGCATAATTAATAAGGCTGGAATTTTAACCAGATCCCTGTGACTGTGGCACTTTTTCTCACAAAATTTGTCATTTATGATTAGCACAATGGAATAAATATAGTGGATTGTCTTGAATTAGATATAGTCTTCAAAAAAAGAATGGAAACAACTTCAGAAATCTTTGGCAACTTGTTAGGAACTCATGAAGTTAATGACATGGAGAGGTCAGCTAAGAGAGAGAGGCCAACTAAACATAAACTTTCAAAAGAAGAAACATTGGAGAGTCTCATTACAAAAAAGACCAGTCAAATCAACATAACAAAACAGAAAGTGATAAAATTTTAAACACTGATTCTAACACTGATGAAATTCTGATGATCTGAATGCAATTGGTTCATCAGACCCAGAGCTGCTAGAGTTCAGGCTACAAGATGTATATTCAGGTGATTTCATCTTACATTTAGAAGTTCAGGTTTCCTTCTTTCTGTCTGTATGCTTCAACTAAAATAAGAGTAAATGGGAGCTTTAGTATCCCAACTATGTCTCTCCCAGCTTTTGCAACAAGATGTGTTTGTCTCAGTCTTCACTAGTGTAACACTGACATATCAAACAAAAGGGACTGTCAAAGTTTAGGGTCAGGGTCATCTGCTAGACCTACAACAGATGCTCTCTTTTAATCCCTCTCCCCAAAGGGGAAAAGAAAGGTAATAAGGGAGAGAGACTTCTGGATTAGAAAACTAAAACAACTTTAATGAAAATAACAATAATAAAATGAAATATATACAAATATATATAAACCCAGTATTGAACCTGACCCCTCTGGTGGCAATTATATCACTATCACTACCAATACTGTGGAGCAACAACTAGGGAAGCTGCAGACTGGACTCAGCAGCATATGGAAACCGGATTTAGGAGCTGGATTCCAGAACCAGATTCAGGAACACATGTATCGGGATCAAAGGCAAAATGGACAGAGTCCTCCTTAGATGCCAACCATTGAAGAAGAGAGGTTGGCCCTCATGATCCATCATCTTTATACTGAATATGAAGTATATGGGATGGATACGTCATCGATCAGTTTAGGGTCACCTGTTCTGTCCACTCCTCCCCTCAGGTGCGGCCCTTTACTTTCTGCACCCCTCAACATAGTATGAGATTTAGCAGTGACCTTGGTCTGCACACCAATCCTTGGTAGTAGCTCTAAACATCAAGTGTGTAATAAAACCAATTCGTGTCAGGCATGTAGTGAGTCGACCATGAAAAACTCAGAACAAAGAGAACCCAAAACCCAGAACCTAGATGGTATCAGTTTTGAAATGTCCTACTAAAATTGCTCCACTGTATATGCTATGCTTAACTGCTTCATTTAACCACATATGTTAACCAATCAAGGGACAGAATGCCAAAAAGACCTTATATGGAAAACAGAATAAAGTGAAGATCAAGTCAAGGACAAAGGGAGTGAGGAAGACTACAGTCCTTCCTCCACCATGACCACCAGAAGGACCACCAGGACAGAGGACGCATGCATCAGAAAAGGAACATCTATTCCGAGAAATGGTAAGATTAACCACTCCTCTACTTAGAATAGATATGAATATGTATTTGAGCAGGGGGAATAAAAAGGGAAGCCGTAGTAGTATAGGTGTGCGTGTTGGTGGAGCTGAGACTCCCCGTGCACCCAGCGCTGTTTACTTGCCTTTTATACTGGTCATTATATATATTAAAAGATTTTGCAGTTATAATCTTGGAACTTTGGCTATATTTATAACAAAGTGTTTTTGTTTTCACTTGTAAAAACAGATACTCTGAAGAAATACGCCATTAGCTTCAGGAAGTGCAGATAGTTAGAAGAGACTTAGATAAAAAGTAAAATCACTGAACAGAATTAGTTCTGTTCTAACTCAAACCAGGACAGGGACAAAAGGAAATATGCTTAGAATGAGTAATGCTATCTCACTCAGTTGGCACTGTGAATTTCATAGTTAATCTTGCAAGTAAATGTAGTATTTGATATTCTAAGGTATATTTAATCTTTCAAAGATTCCCAAAAAACTCGAAGGAAAAGGTTCACATGCAAATTTTTTTTCCAGTAAGTTCTTATTAATCATCTGCTGTCAGCCAGCTGATGTCCACATTAATAAAATATTACCAAAGAAATGACAGTCACTAATCACACCTCATAACTGGAATCAACTCAGTTGGGTATGAGAAACAGTTAAGCACACCAAATAATTGTAGGTATGGAGAAGCTTGTAGAAGTGTTTTGCAGAGCAGAACTCAGAGAAAGCACTATCATAAATACTCTTAATCATTCTCTAAAATGTAATACCTTCCTTTCTATTGGATATATATGTAACTAAGGTAGATTTAGTTTTCAACTTTCTGACACATTTATTATTTTCAAATACTGAGGTTATGAAATAACTCAGCAGCAATAAGATAACTCTGGTTAATGTCATGTGCTGGATGAAATACATGCCTTATTGTTGTGGAATACTTCAGATAGAAAAGAAGAGGTGAAAGACTTCACCTAAAATCCAGGGTTTATAAATACTCAGGGCCACTCTGATACTCAGTGGTGCCCAGCAACAGGACAAGAGGTAATGGTCAAAAGCTGGAACACAAAAAGTTCCACCTTAACATGAGGAAAAACTTCTTTACTGTGAGGGTGACAGAGTACTGGAACAGGATGCCCAGAGAGGTTGTGGAGTCTCCTTCTCTGGAGACTTTCAAAACCCACATGGATCTGTTCCTAGGTGATCCTGCTCTGGCAGGGTGTTGGACTCGATGATCTAAGGAGGTCTCTTCCAACCTCTACCATTCTATGTTTCTATGATTCTATGATAAGGAAAAGCTTCATTCCTGTGAGAGTGACAGAGCACTGGAACTGGCTGCCCAGAGAGGTTGTGGAGCCTCTTCTCTGAAGATGTTCAAATCCAGCAGTGTTGTGTTCCTGTGCAATCTGCTTTAGGCTACCTGCTTTAGAAGGAGGGGTTGGACTAGATGATCTCCAAAGGTCTCTTCCAATCCCTACCATCGTGTGATTTGTTATACTAAATTTCATGTAATAAGAGATTTTCTTATGCAAAAGAATTAATACAGGACCATACTGTACAAAACATGGTAAAAGGATCCCGTGTTTTAAGCTTTTGAGGTCTCCAAATGGTTGCTCACTTCCAAATATGCTTCTGAATATGTAAAATGCTTTGGAAACCATTAATATATTATATTCTTATTTCACATATGACTTTCTATAAAACAAAAATTATAATGTGCACTTGTGGTAGCAAGAATAAGTGTACTATGATAGCTAACAATATCTAATTAATTGATCTACTATTTACATATGCTTCTGAATGAAACAACATATTTATTATTGATGTCATTAGGGGGGATAGAAGACCAAAAAAGTTTTTGCTTGATTTGTTAAAGGGTTTAACTTTTAACATCGAGGGCTTGTAAATTTTATTTCAGAAATCAAGAAATTCATGTCCTGTTTTTGATTTTAAATTTTATAGCCTAAATATTTTGATTATGAGAAGTATAGTCTGGAAGGTTAGTACAATTGCAGCTTTATCACATACTTTCAGTAAATTCAGCATTTTGCCTGTTTGTGACTACAAAAAACACACAGAACTGTCAGGGCCCTGAACTCCTATATCTAGTGACATTTCAGGTGCTTGTAGGTATGATGGACTCCGGCTGCCATTTGAAAATGTGCAGGATTCCAATGATATATCTGACGCCTCCAAAACTACATCTGGGACACACCATGCTAAACAAAACAGACATACATGCAAATGTTCAAGCAACAGAATCAATTCTCAAAATAACAGCATTTTACTGGCACTCACCTGGAATTTATGTTAAGTTTTATAAAACATATAGGAATACTCACTACCATCATTGTAGCCTCTGCAGTGTATGATTTTCTGAGTCATTGTAGTTAAAACATATTCTTAACACTTGTATCTTCAGTTTTACATACATATTACTGGTTCACATGACTAGACTAAGTATGGCTATAGAAACGCATTTTTCAATATGACATTTCACTTGCAAATTATGATAGAGAAAAAAACCCAACAAAACAACACACATCGGTATGAATATCAATATAATTCTTGAGTTTACCTTTTCAAACTGTAGATACCATTCTTCATAATCAAGTTATGCAAACGAAAGAATTTGTGAGTACAAATTGCACTTTCATATGAGTCTCATAGTAATAATCTGACATGCAAAAGTCTTTGATTTTAAAGGTAGTGTAGGATTGTCCAAAAAGGCTAACTTGTGCATTATATTTGCATGGGGATTTGGGCATTAGATTTATTACAATAATAAATACAAAATGAGTGGTATTGTTGTCTGTATGCTTAGCTACATTTGGAGACATCTAAACAACCTTTTGGTGCACAGAAAATATCCAGTGATGATGATGGTGATTAGTATGTGCTACTGCTATAAAATGAAAAAAAACTTTTACGTTCCTCGACCATAAAGGCCTTGGAAAGGCCTTGTGTTGCAACTCAGAAGGAAAGACATAAACTGCTATATATGTATGCACCTACTCAAGAGACAGTTACCAGCCTAGAAAGTGTTTTAACTAAAAGTTGAATGTGCTATTTCATCTTCAACACAGCTTCTTCATTACAGCTTTTTGGATAGAAACTTTCTGGGTTCAAAACAGAACTTGCATAGGGGACTGTATGCCTTCTAATCTTGAGGGGACAAATATTCAAAGCAGAGAACAATATATCTACTTGCAAAATAACTGCTTGTATTATTAAATCACATAAAAGAGAGTCTTCTTTTTTTTTTTTTTGTATACTGCTCCTGTAACAATGAATATCTCTGAAAGATAAGAAGATCAAATTATCAAGAGATAAGATAAAAGAGAGGATCAATGAATAGGGACACAGATAGGTCCACATACTGAAGGAAATGTAGATGAGGTGTTTATCTTCACAACGACATTACTCAAAGGAGGGAAAACAACATAGTTTCTAAAAACAGATTATTTAAAAGATAAATGTGTTAGAATTTATCATTTTCTTTTTAGTCTTTTTTCCTTAGGAGTTTTTGCAGAACCTAAGGAAGATGAAGTCTTCAGCTTCCATGTGCTACTGTGAAATCATACCAGTATATTAGTACACACTGCAGAGTGTTTTACTGGACTTTGGCAGATACGTCTTTATGCACATCTCATATAACAAACTATTTGTATTCATTACCATTTTTACTTTATATAGCTTAGTAAAGATAGCAAGCAAAACCAAACTCTGACTCCAAGAGCTCAAGTTTCAGAATCAAAGGAATAATCTCAAGCTAAAGTATATTGCCACTATATCAGCTAATTTTCTTACCAAGGCAGCAAAGCAACTGTATGGGGTTTTTTTGATGAACCATCATCCACCATTTTGTCCTGGGGACTGGCACACTTTTGAAAGAGCATTCATGACATTTGGAAAGAAAACTTCATGTTTCCTGAAAAATAAACAGAAAAAACCCCACAACAATCAGAATCTGAATTCATCTTAAAAAACATTGCAGAAATGGTGTGTGACTGTCAAAGAAGGTCTTCTGGGCCTGTATTTTCAAGAGGCTTGTACTTAGGAGACTGTTACATATTAGAGTTTTGAAATATTAAGGTAAATCAAAGCATAGACACAGTCAAAATGTTTAAGAGTCAAACTGTTTTCAGCATTTGGAAGGACCAATGACAGTACTTCCTCATTCTCCTTACAAGTAGGAAGGTTGAAAATCCTTCAGGATTTCTATTACCAGTATACATGAAAGAATTGTCATTAGTACTTGTGCAAAGAAAAGGGCAGTCAGGTAAACCAGGGAGAGATCCAACAATATATGATGCTACAAAGTTATCATTTGCAGTTACTATATTTTTTCTGATTTTGGGAGTTAGAGAGGACTCTGATAATTACAGGGAACATTATTGGAGCTTGAATATTTTCTTTATATACTAAATCTGAATATAGAACAAAGAACAAATATAATGGAGGGAACAACCTGTTACACTAAAACTAACTCAGAAGGTTTTATTGTGTGAAAAAGCCACAAAAGCTGGTTTAGGGTGAGGCTATGTTTTGGTTTTCTTTCCAAAGAATTCATTGTTCTGTCAGATACAGACTTAGCCTTTAAGGAATTACTTCATAAACTTAATTAAATACATTAATCCTTCAAAAGACAAATTAATGTTCTAAGTGATTGGTACAGCTAAGAGGGTTGAACAATAAATTCTGCTAAGCAGGTGTGCTCCATCTTTTTTTTTTTCTTTTCTTCCTTTTTAATTATCTTGCTTTGATTCAAGTTTTCTATATCATTTAAAATACAGGAAATGTTGATCGATTTGCAAAACTAACATTGCTTATAGTTTCTGAGATTTTTTAAAAGAAGAAATGTATTTTAATTTTTCAAGATCATCAATTTCAACCAGATAAGCACTAAAAATACTACATAGAAATCCACAGACTGAAAAGATTTTGAAGCATTTTATTCCTTTTTTAGACAAGTAACTCACAATTTGCTGTTGACTGCAACAGCGTGCTTCATTAGCTGTGTAGCCTAATGAGCTCCCTGGAAATACTGAAATTCCATTATTCTCTGTGACATTCAGCTTTTCAGTTTTCTATTTTCTGCATGGATTTAAACCTAATTTTTCGGCTAATAATGAGATAGTAATGTGAATATCTTTATCAACTACAGTTTTTAAGAAATAATTTAAGAAATAAAGTTGTCTGATACGCTGATGTCCTAATGAAAATTGTCATAATTGTGGAGCAACTATGGTGGTTTTGTTGGGAGCAGATCCATATAAATGAATCTGTGTTATTGCAGGCCACATAATAAGAGGAAATTATATTGCAACATTTTTTAAAAACTTCTAATTTCAGGTGAAATTTCTAAAATTAATCATTTAAAGTTCCAGAAAATATTAGAAATTTTCAAACGTGAACACTAAAAAACCAACGAAAATAGGCAGGCCTTGAAAACTGTAATATTAAATGACAGTAAATAGATTTTAAATTGTTACATTTTTCCCCTCAGATTCTGAGGTTGCTGTGTTCATACTCACACCTCCTTGGAGAAGCCTAAAGGAAAAGCTTTGGGGAATTTCTCACTCCTTTTGAAGAGATCATAGTAGTTAAGATTCATACAACCAAAGTATGAGTAAGAGAAAACATAATTCTGTAACTATCCTGTGAATCTGCTCCACAGAAAATGGTAGGTTTGAAATGCCATTTTGTCTTATTAAGGATTTTTATGCCTATTTATGGCTATTTACGTGCAAAAAAAATGTATATGCATAGGTTCATGTACAAGTTAGTACTGCTACATCTTTTAGATGGAAAGAGGTCAATAAGAAAACTAAAAAAAAAATAAAATTCTGTCCTTGAGAATGTTATAAGATACTTAATGTTGAAAGATACTGCCATTTTCCATGAAGGTAGAGATGTAAGGAAGTTTGTATTCTTCTCTCAGCCTCTGTCAATAAACATAGTAGTACAAATGCTTTAACATCTTAATAATTGCCAGGATAAATTAATGGGCTGATAGTGTTTTGATTTATGATTTGGAGGCCCCTTCTCTGTGCTGGCCTGAAGGAAGATTGAGCTGTCTCTCATGTTCCCTGAAAGTGAGTCAATGACTGTTTATTCATTCCCTTGATTAGAAGGCTGCCCTGAAGCCAAACACAAGAGGCTGCTATTATAAATGCAAGACTCATATGCTTTGTTTTGCTTTCTGGATTTAGTGCTAAACATTAAAAAGAATTGGAGATTGATTTTTTTGCAGGGAGCAGTGCCAGATAAAACAACGAGTGAACAGCCTTCTTCATAGAAACAAGCTCTGTTAGTATGAGATGCCAGAGACATAGCTGAGGTTTAGCGTTGCTGCTATTGGTCTGCTTGGAGGGGTTTTTAAAAATGTCTCATCCACTGTTGACTTGACACCTGAGATCTCTTTTTGTTTTACCTCATAGAGTACCCATTTTGGTGGAAAGTAATGAGTGGTAAATTACCTTTCTGCAACTAATAATCACAATTCACTTTTTCAAACACTGAGGGAAGAATGCTTAACCATCTAAATGGATTTGACTCCTGTGGCACCACTGTTAAAAGGGCACACATGCTGATAGGATGTAAGATAATTAACTTGTTAATGCATCAATTATTTCATATTCTTTTCTTCCTGTTCCTTCCTTATCTAATAATCTAATGAAGTAGAGGTATATCACAAACTGATTTGCCATACCTTACCTCCTCGCTTCACTCCTGTTGTGGGATGCTTTTTTGTTCTGTCAAAGCAAGCAAGTGATTTCAGTAGCAACTGACAAATTGTCCAATAACATGCGTAATAAATGCAGTTTGGTAGTTATTTCTCTACTCTGCAATTTAAATGTCAAGCTTGAAAAGACTCCACTCCTGTGTTCTAGGACCTAGAAGTGCAGCAAATAACACTTGCTAATGGAGTCTCTGCTAAAATTAAGCCAAAATTGATAGATTATTAAGTAAAACTATTGCCTTGAGGATATTAGTTTGAAGAGGATGTTTACAGTTTTTAAACCTGGACAAATGAATTGTTCTCTGTAAAACAGGACTGGACCTTCACCAAAAATTCTCAGTCATGGTATATAAAAGAGTGCTTATTCTGCTGAAGTAACTAAGATATCTGGCAAAGAAGCTTTGGGAATAATAGAATGTTAGGGGTTGGAAGGGACCTCTAGAGATCATTGAGTCCAACCCCCCTGCCAAAGCAGGATCACCTAGGGTATGCCACACAGGAATGCATCCAGATGGGTTTTGAAAATCTCCAGAGAAGGAGACTCCACAACCTCTCTGAGAAGCCTGTTCCAGTGCTCTGTCACTCTCACAATAAAGAAGTTTCTCCTCGTGTTGAGGTGGAACCTTTTATGCTCAAGTTTATATCCATTATTCCTTGTCCTATGACTGGGCACTACAGAAAAGAGATTGGCTCCTTCCCTTTGACACCCACCCCTCAGATATTTATAGACATTAATCAGATCTCCTCTCAGTCTTCTCCTCTCAAGACTAAACAGCCCCAATTCCCTCAGTCTTTCTTCATATGGGAGATGCTCATGTCATTGATGAAGATACTGAATAAAAGTGGACCCAGTACTGATCCCTGGGGAACACCACTGGCCACAGGCCTCCAACTTGACTCTGCACTGCTGATCACAACCCTCTGAACTCTGTTGTTGAGCCAGTTTTCAATCCACCTCACAGACTTGCAAAGGAGAGATGGCTATCAGAAGATTATTTTTTTTTTAAGTGAGAAAAAACAGCTAATGAAAGGCAATTTATGAAATGGCAGTGCTTTGAGGAATGGAAAAGCTGAACTGACTTCACTAACCTTTCAAAAGTAAGCATGTGTCATTTGTAAATTGCCGGTATGCAGGTAGAGATCAGGACTGTGTTCCCTGTATAGCTACATACATGCAGAGATCCTAATTGGACCTTGGAGTTTACAGGGTAAGTAGTGAAAATCTGAGCATAACTCATTCAGATGGCATCTCTTTGATCAGTCCTCTAGCAAGACATGATAAATTCTGAAGTCAGTTTTCCCCAATTATGTTTATTCTTTGCCTTATTGATGGGACACTCTTTTAAAGAGCTGTTGACCTCTTTTTTTTGAACACTCCCCATTCAACAAGAAAGCTTTCTCAGACCCTTTCTGACTTTCTTAGACTTTCCAGCTCAAACAGACATTTTATTTTATTTATTTTATATTTTATTTTATTTTATTTTAATAAATATACTGGCAGTTGCCATGGATGGAAAGATGGCATTTAATATAAAATCTTAGGAGTTTATTTGAAATACGCTAAGGCTTACTTTTTTCTTCCATCTTGGACTGTAAACACAGCATTTCTTACAAAATAATGAATCTAAAAGGAACTCATCAAATCCATTATATCATGTGTATAGAATAATTTTGAAATTAGGACTTACAAATTAATATTATACGGAAATTATTCTAACAGAAGATTTTGGGGAATATATTTCCACACTTGATTATTGAAGTACTTCCCCTTTCACAAAAAAAAAAAAAAAAAAAATTGAAGATTTTCTTTGCACTGGGAAATCATACAAATTATGATTGTCTACAGACAAAGTTATTAGATTTTTCATGGAAGATATTTCTCCTCTTTGTTCTCTTTGTTTAGACAGATAGATCCATAAGTTTTGATCATGCTTTCTTTAAGTCTCTGCAATGATTTTGGTCTAATATTAGTGTTAGTTAAAATGTTCCTGGATCAATTAGAAAGAGAACTCTTGACTAACAACTTTTTGGGCAATAGTTCAATCATAGTACAGAAAGGGCTAAATAAGCATGTGTTCATTTTAAAGTCTTGATATTTACACCCATCATTGTACCCATGGCATGTGGATATCTTCTTTACAAATTAGAATGAACATATTGTATTACAAGGTATATCTTAAGAATGCTCAGTGTAGGTCTTACTAGTTTCTAGAAAGCACTGCCTTCAATAGAAGCATACTTTCTTTGAAGCATCCCTCCAGTCTTTTAGTTTGTTTTAATTTCTCAGAGGAAAACTGCTTCAGGGAACCTCAGACACAATACAAAGAGAGATTTAATAGTTGATGCTGGAACACACATGTGGGTGTACACATGGTACACAGAAAGTATGGATTATGCAAAGAAATGGGATGGATTGTAAGCATAGGGAAGTAGAAGAGAGTATGGTTGTAGGTGAAGAGCCATCTGTGTGCTAGGACTGTGTTCCATTTGTTAGTGAAATTATCTAATAACATTTGTGGAAATTCCACTTTCAGACCACTGATTCTGGTAACACTGAAATAAAGACATATCAACATTTGTTGTATACATGATAATTTGTTCAATTCGTTGTTAGAAAATCTTACGTTTAGTTCTAGTCTGTAATGATTGAATTTCCTTGTCTTACAGGATAAGCTTTTGTGTATCAGGTGTTTTGCATCATGAACTTAGAGAAATTTATCTGGACCTGCTCTCTAGCTAAGCAGGGACTATCTGACTTTTTTTGTCCTCCTGGGAAAAATATATTTCCTGAAAAATTTCAGTATTCCTTTGAAGCTCTTTCCTAGCTACAGAGAATCTGTGAACCATGTTGCAGGCAACAAGATTATCACTATTCCGATCATGAAAAGCAACTTCCAAGTTCATGAGATGTTTCTGATGTCTGCTCATGAGTGCATTGAGCTCTTGGCCTCTAAGTACAAAACAAAACAGGACTAACAACTGGAAACAACTGATGATTTAGTTTGGGCACTAATAATATCCCCCTGCCTCCCACCCCATTTCAGCAAAGGAAAATAATCCCACTCATTTTCCACTTACACAAAAGTAACTCTAAGAAAGCACCAAACCCCAAAGAAAGTGTCACAACTTTACTGGTGTTGTCACAAAGACTTCCATAGTCTTTTCCCAATTCCACAGGAAATTGACAATAAAACTAATTAGCATGAATTAAGCAGTATAAAATATTTCTGTTTTGTCTCTATTCATTAATAAATGGAAGGCACTTTGTTCCCAAGGTTGATTTAATACCCTTCATGCTCATTAAATACAAGAACTATATATTCAGGAGCTCATCATTATCTTTATCACTGTTAAATGCACGCTGATAAACAAAAAAAAAAAAAAACAAAAAAAAAAAAACAAAAAACCCACAAAAAACCTGCACAAGATTATTTTGCTACCTTTTCAAACCTATCTTTGAGAAAACACCATCTCACAATATTTCTTGTTGATTCTTTCAAAGGAAATAAACACGTGTCTTCATATCTTTGTTTAAACAGCTGCTGATAACAAGATAAAAGTCCGATAAGTTGCTAAGGAGATGGGAAAAGGAAATATGAATCAAAGCCTTTGACCCTTAGGATGCTGCTTCAAATTCAGCCTCAGACAGTACTGACTGAAAGTCATTATCTCCTAATGACCATTCAGCTTATGTAAACCTGGTTGCATGCATCTCAGTCTGAGTTCCTGGAAAGTAAACACCCAGAGCAGAATTAAGCCCCAATACATCTTCTACAAAGGTCAAATGCATAACAAATCATGGAGATAAAAAGCCTCTGTCAACTACAAAACCACTTTTTTCGGCAATGATTTGGAACAATGTTGAAGAAAATAGAGTAAAACTGCACAGGAAGGATATAACATAGCCTGTAGTAAAACAGGCTGTAGTAAAAATAACACGGTAGTAATTCAATGCCTAGATTGTCAGTGCAGTATCTTACATTAACATCTTTTTCTTTTTTTTTTGTATTTGAAAGAACTAATGATTTATTTAACTCAGTTTGTTTTTTATTCTATTTGCATGAGTCAAATCATTCTTAGTATATCTTTATGTATAGTAGAACAGTGGCTGGTTTTCCAAATGCATTGCTAAATATTTGTTCAAAATAATCTTCTGCATTTATGGTATTTTTTTTAACCTTTTTTATTGCTGTTCAGCAAATATGAGGTTTTCTCATAAAGTTAACATGGGTTATCATTCCCATTAAATTTGAAGTAACACCGTCTTAGCAATCACTTAATCATGGTATTCAAATCATGTGATGACAAATATGAAATTTCAGATGGATATATCTTTAAAAAATCTAGCCATTCACTTGAGATAAGGGGGACTAATTCCATAGTACTTTTTCCTTCAGATACCAACTGTACAGCTGGACTTGAGAATCACAAATAACAGTTTGGTTCTCTGAGGAAATTTGAAGGTAACATTTACAAAGCTGAAAGGCTGATGTTTCATTTCCTCCTTCAGTGATGTGTTTATTGTGCTATTTGCATCTCCAAGCTACGCTGAACAATGGGAAAGAAATCCATAAATTCATTCAGGCTAAATCTCACAACTCTTCAACAAATCAGAAGTGCAAATCCTAGTCTTGTACTTTAAAAACTTTACAAAGTAAGTACCTTTTATATCTTTGATGATCACCAGTGAAACATACTGCATGATTTCCTGAGTGTTCTTTTGTTTCTTTTCTTTTATTCATAATAATTATTTGAAACTCTTGTCAAGATACAGTTTAATTTAACTACTATGTTATTTTCAGGGAACAGGAAGACAGAAGAAATGCCTTTTCTTTTTTTCTTCCCCTCAGTTTCTTGAATTATATAGAGAGTAATACCTTGAGAAATAGTTCTCAGCCATAGGAAATAGAGTTTTATAAGAAACAGGAGAGGTGAATAGAGCATTATATGAACATTAGCATTACACCTTAGCCTCTAATAAGCAAAGTAATGTTCTTAAACTCGTAACTAAAACAACTTTCCACTCTCATAGCATCTTTCCTTCTGGAAACATTAGTCATTCAACACATCCAGTAGCAGGGCCTATTAAGTTCATTGCATGCAAGTAAATGGAAAGACACAATGGACTTTTTGTTTTTCTTTCCCAGATTGACTGATGAATCAATGTGGACTCAAAATCAGCTCTGAAATCCTGACTGAACCCCTTGTTCCAATTATTAGACTGCACTATTTCCCACCTGCAGTCAAAGATCAAAACATTGAAAAGTGCTAACCTTGTGCATCATACAATGAATTGAATCAAAGCTGATGAGGCTCACTACCCCCAGGACTTAGCTCAACTATTGCACTGGGGACATTTCAACTGTTTCATCAATATTACATAATGTTTCTTGCTCCTCTAAATACTCACATATTGCTTTGTCTTGTTTCTTCTCTACCTCCCTTCTGCATCCTGTGGAAATAACTGTTAATCCATAGGACAGATTTTTTCTGTAGGATATCATACTATCTCCTCAGGCAACTGAGCTTTGGATGACATGAAGAAAACCACTGATTGCATATTCTAACTTCAGAGGTAGTTCAGGGGTCTTTGCAACTCAAGAGGGTAGAAAGATGAGCTAACACTGTTGTCCCTAGGTTTCCACTTAGTATTGCTACAAATGCTGATGAGTTCAGGAAAGCAGGGCTTGAGGGTGTTTGATGAATGGCAGGAAGGAATCCACAGGAGACAGTGAAGAAAAGTGCTGGCTAAGCAGTTAGTACTTAAGAAACACAAAACAAAACAATTCAAAATTTGGAATCAGTGGGTATTTGACAGCAGAAATAGTTTCATGGATTAATACCAGCGATATCAGGGATAAATATCAGGTATGCTTGTGTGTCCTTGAACTAAATTTGTGTTGTCCCACAAAATGTCTATTTTACAAAACACAAATGTTCGGAGCTATTTTAAAAAGCTCATGGGACAAAAAGCTGTTTGATCAATAGGAAAACGACATCTGACACATTGAAGAAAGGAGGCAAAATATGTATTTGGAAGGGTAAAAAGTTCATGGTCTTGCAGAATTTCAAGTTCCTGGTTTCCATTACTTTTTTATTATTGTAATTTTTGCATGAGTGTATCTGGACCTCTCATAACCTTCCCATTTTGAAAGCTGAAGGAAAAGTTGCTCACTTTAGACAGACAGGAAACCTTCCTCCCCCAAGCTCAGCAATGTCTCATAAAAATATCATGTCACAGATTAAAACAGAATGACTTGAAAGTTCAAAAATAACAAGTCTTCCCTGAGTATGTCTGCTATTAAAGATATCTTTTAACCTGCTTAAGATGGAAAGGAGAGACACACCAAGATAATATTATTTCTACTCTCAAGTTCACACTCTTTTTCTTTTTGATCTAAAGTGGAAAATTGACTTCTAAATATTTATTAGATATGACCAAACCACATCTAATGAACCTTTGTGGCTAGCCATACTACTTTGTAATAATTTCTATATATGAATGATAAAAAATCCAAAGAGTAATTCACACTTTAATTCTAACTGGTGACATTTTTAATATTTCTCTTTTTGTCATGTAATGTTAGGATACCTCATCAAAAGTCTAAATGCTATTTAGAATCTTCAGACAAATCTTTAGCTAAGCTGTGCTTGATCAAGTTTACAGGAAGACACTGAGGTCACTAGGGCTGTGCATGTGGTTGAACACAGACTGCTACTTTTACAGAAACAAGAAATGTACTTCCCATGCAAAAAGACACCCCAAAACAAACCCAAATTCAGATTTTAATTTGAAAAATCTTACCTAATAGAGCAGGTGAGTCACTGACACTAGAAATTTTATTTCCAAAATATAACCTCCCTTTCCATTTGTAGATTGTCAATTTTCAAAATGTGTTCATGGCTCAAGGACTGATGATTCCTGTAATCCACCTGTCAAATTGTAGTAGGTATGATTCAGTATCTGAGCACTGTAACGTGCCCTCTAAGACTCATGACCTGTTTTTGGGTTTCTGATCTAAAAGAGATGACCTTGTATCTGAAACCAAATTTTATTCTATTACAAGAAAATACTTCATGTAATCTTTGTTTTCTGGGATAAACTTTTGTTACTGTTTTTGTGTATGAATATGTGCAAAGCAGATGCAGCTTCAGTGGAATTTGAGCACTGAGACAGACAACTTTATGTCTTCATTTCTGCACATGTCAAAGGTACAGGGTGGTCTCATCTTAAGTATCATGACAGTCACCCTTTATACCCCCCATTAAAAAAAAACAGTAATGAGAAAGAGACAAAAGGGATACAGAAAGGTGAGAAAATTCACCTGAACAAGACTATGGGCTACACCAATTTTTCACAGTGGAGAAGCATATATGGCTTCCACAAGAAAGTTATTATCTCACTTTTTTCAACTAGTGATTGATCTATGTATCATAAATACATGTCTTTTTGTCAAACAGAGCTGCCTTCAATAAGGTCTGTTATATTTTTGTGTAAAAAAGTAGACAAAATGTGTTTTACATGCAGTTCCTTCTAGCATGGGCCAGTTAGAATCCCTGAAACAACCAGTTAAAATAGAAGACTGGAGATCCACAGCTCCAAGGACTCATAAAATATCTCAGGTTGGAAGGACACATAATGATCATAGAGTTCAAACCTACTCTTTTAGTTTTACCTGCAAATAAACCATATGAGTAAGAGCATCATCCAGATGACCCTTGAAATCTGACAGGCTTGGTGCTGTGACCACTTCCATGAGGAACCTGTTGCACCAATCAACCAACCTCTAAGTGAAGAACCTTCTCTTGATGTCCAATGTGAACGTCTGATGTGTCGTCATTCTGTTTGCTTATGTCCTATTGCTGGTCACCAGAGAGAAGTGATCAGCAGCTTCCTCTCTGCTGCCTCCCTTGAGGAACTTGTAGACTGGCATAAGGTCACTCCTCAGCCATCTCTTCTCCAAGACAAACAAAGCCAGTGGCCTCAGCTGCTTCTCCTAAGTCTTGCCCTGAAGACCTTTCAACATCTTTGTTGCCCTTCTCTGGACACACTCTAATAGATTGATGTCCTTTGTGCATTGAGGTGTCCAAAACTGCACACAGTACTTGAGGTGGGGCAGCAGCAGTGTAGAGCAGGGTGTGACAATCACCTCCTTTGACTGGCTAGTAATGCTGTTCTTGATGCATCCCAGGACATGGTTGGCCCCTTTGGCTGCCAGGGCACATTATTGACTCATATTCAACTTGCCATCACCCAGACTCCCAGATCTCTTTCCATGGGGTTACTCTCCAGCCTTATGTCCCCCAGTTTGTATGTATAATAACCACATCCCAGATGGAGAATTTGTCACTTGCTCTTGTTAAATATCATATGGTTGTTGATTGCCCAGCTCTCAAGTCTGCCCAGATCTCCCTGTAATACTCCCTAGCTGCCATAGGAGTCCACAGCTCCTCCTAATTTAGTATCATCGTTCAGTATAATTTACTTCTAATTCTCCTCCACTAGAGCCCTCCAAGCTCCTTGTTGTATTTGTAATTGCCATCCACCTGCTCATAAAAATAAAAAAAAAATGAAAAGGCTGAAGTTCTCTACAGGATCATCTCACAACATGTTTAACATATTCCTCCATCCCTTGTTATATTGACAAGCTGGACAATTAATGACAATTTAGTAAAATTGTATTTACATTACTAGCACTAAACTTTCACACTTTTTCTAGTGAAATAGATGGATTTCATATTTTGTTGATGTGCTGAATTGCTCACTGCCTTATAATTTGATTTCAGCAAAAGAACTCAGAATGGTTGCTCCCCACTATTTATGAGCATGAATAAATATGCTTGTTGAAGTGGCATGAGGAATATAATCCTTACATTAAAGGTTACATTATCTTCTACCTCAGCTTGGTCATAGCTTTTCTATCAGTACAGTAGGGGCTGCAGTACAGTTATGCTTCCTATGTTCAGCCTGTAAATCATGATGCATCTCTGAACAGAACTTTACAACATCTGCACTGCACAGGTTCTTCAGTAACAGAGAGAAGTGTGCAGGATATGTCCCTCAAAGCTCTGTGCTTCCATTTCTTTTACTTGTAAAATAGACCCAAAATAGATGGTTGCTGTCAGTCTGAATTGGTTAAATATTTCTAACATGCTTTAAATCTGAGAAAGTTTTTACACTGTAACTTATTTATTATCTTTGCCAGCCACCAGTGTGCTTTTTTTTGGTAACCATGCCTGTATACTCTGTGTAGACACACACAGTGGTAAAAGAAATCAGATGTGCTTCATCCAGTTCCAAACACCTTGCTGGAGACATCAGTTTTAAGATTACTGTGATGAACCTTCTTCCACCCTTCATTTCCTTGCCAGTGATAATTTAAGGTTTACTTGGGAGTGGAATGATATTTGTTATTCATGTACCTGAGAACTTGTTTATTTATCTTTTGTAAATCAAATAACTCCCCTTTTAACCTTGAACATTCCCCAGTCCTGACCCAGCTAGTCTTGCCAAATAGGCCAGTCAATCATGTTCTTCTTCTCATTGCATAGGGTGGTAGTGGGAGAACAGAGAAACCTTCTGTCACTAAATCCTTTCCACCCACAGGCAAAAACTTTTCACCCAATTAACTAACACCAGGTGCACACTTGAATGCATCTGAGGTATGTGCTATACTAACTGGCTCTGTTCCCGACTTGTCAGACAGACATAAAACCTGCCCCTGATTATCCTATTTTGCTTGAGCTGAAGTGAAGGGTGTCTCCCATCTCAAGAAAAAATCTTAGGTGTTTCTGTGTAAATAATGAGTACCTTGACCATGAAAGATCCAGAGTATACTGTGCATTAGAAGGATTATCCTTTTTATGAACTGATTTGTCGAGATGGACAAGTGGCAGCAGTTCATTGAAACCCAACAAGTATTAACAGTGCCTGACCAGCATTTTGTGCAAGCGCTATATATGTAGAGAGTATCACAGTCTATCTCCACAGTGAGGTTCCTACCTTTATGGGTACAGGGATACTTGAGACCCTCTGGTTCCCTCCAGGTTTGCCTTATACCACATATATTTTAACTCTGCCTCCTTTAACTACCAGAGAAAATATTTTTAAATGTCTGTGGACAAAATCATACAGTGTCATATGTACTAAGATTTTTATTTATCAACTTAAATGCTTCCATAAATTAAGAGGATTCTGTGTATTGTCTGCCTATGACAGACATGAAGAAACACTCTTCCACAGCCACAGAATAACTCTAATTTGTTTAATGTCACCACAGTGTTCACCAAAGCTGACACCTTTTAAGTGACATATTCCTTGATACTTAGTTTTTGAATGCTTTTAATCATTACCTATCATCCCTAACATAATTCCATATTGGAAATTGTCCCAATATTAGTATGTACTTCTGGCCTACAATCAATATTTGAATCCCTACTGGTCATTTATAGAAATCTTCATTGACATTAGACTTTCTAATATGTTTCTTCTCATTTTGTGTAAAAAAGGAATTGTTATGGGTAACTACTTGTAACCTGGGTGACAGAGGTTAGGAAAATCCAGAGAACAGATTTTCAGAGGTACAGTTTGCATAATCATCATCTTAATCTCTAGTCACATGGAAGATAAGAAGGTTATCAGGAGTAGTCAACATGGATTTACCAAGGGGAAGTCATGCTTGACTAATCTAATAGCCTTCTATGATATTGTAACTGGATGGCTAGATGCAGGGAGACCAGTGGATATAGTCTATCTTGACCTTAGCAAGGCTTTTGACACAGTCTCCCATAACATCCTTGTGGAGAAGCTTGGGAAGTATGGGATAGAAGAGCAGGTAGTAAGATGGATTAGTAACTGGTTGGATAATAGAGTCCAGAGAGTGGTGATCAACAGTGCCAAATCCAGCTGGAGAGCTGTAACCAGTGGAGTCCCCCAGGGATCAGTGCTGGGTCTGATCCTGTTCAACATCTTCATCAGTGACATTGATGGCAGGACAGAGTGTCTGCTTAGCAAGTTTGCTGATGACACAAAACTGGGAGGATTGGCAGATACACCTGAAAGCTGTGCAGTCATCCAGCGAGGCTTGGACAGGTTGGATAACTGGGCAGGGCAGAACCTAATGGGGTTTAACAAGGAAAAATGTAGAGTCCTGCATCTAGGTAAGAATAATAAATTACACCAGTACAGACTGGGAGGTGATCTGCTGGAGAGCAGTCTTGTGGAGAAAGACTTGGGAGTCCTGGTGGACAACAAGTTCGCCATGGAGCAGCAATGTGTCCTTGTGGCCAAGAGGACCAATGGCATCCTACGGTGTATCAAGAGAAGCGTGTCCAGCAGATCGAAGGAGGTTCTCCTTCCCCTCTACTCTGCACTGGTGAGACCTCATCTAGAGTATTGTGTCCAGTTCTGGGCTCCCCAGTTCAAGAGAGACAGGGATCTGCTTGAGAGAGTCCAACGGAGGGCTACAAGGATGAGTAAGGAACTGAAGCACATGCCTTATGAGGAGAGGCTGAGACATCTGGGGCTCTTTAGTCTGGAAAAGAGAAGACTGAGAGGGGATTTGATAAATGTTTATAAATATATGAGGGCTAAGTGTCAAGAGGAAAGGGACAGCCTCTTCTCACTCGTGCCTTGCGATAGGACTAGGGGGAATGGATATAAGCTGGAGCACAAGAGGTTCCACCTTAACATGAGGAGGAACTTCTTTACAGTAAGGGTCACAGAGCACTGGAACAGGCTGCCCAGAGAGGTTGTGGAGTCTCCTTCTCTGGAGATTTTCAAAACTTGCCTGGATGCGTTCCTGAGTGACCTGTGTTAGGGTAGATTAGGTTGTAGGGTAGATTAGGTTGTAGGGTAGATTAGGTTGTAGGGTAGCTTATATGATCCTGCCCTGGCAGGGGGGTTGAACTCAAAGATCTCCAAGGTCCGTTTCAACCCCTAACACTCTGTGATTCTGTGATTCTGTGATTCTGTAATCTCAGCATCCTACAATTACATATTTTTTTCTCTTTTCAGTGACAGTCTGAGAGTCATTAACACAGATAAGGGCAATGAGCAATTGTAGGGAATGAACGTTCTGATTCAGTGTATGTTCCAGAGTATCATGAACTATATCTCTAAATAATTATTTAAGAACTTTATACTAGGATAACTTATGCAGGAGCTGGAAAACATGCCACAAAATAAAATTATTTTTAAAATGAGCACTCTGTAGAGATTTTTGGTGGTGGAGGAAGTTAGCATATAGATCAGGCAAACATCAAGTGAAAAGCAGTAATTAAATTTTGGGCCACATACCTTCTGTTACACATAGTCTTATTTCAGTATGTCCAGGATAGTTTATACTAAAAGCCATTAGCAATTCAAACGGATATCAAACTCTTCCACCTCCCCCTACAATAATATCATTATGGCTTTCTACATATTGTGGCAAATTCAAACCACTGAAGAATTCCATGCAGTGCTTTTATCCTCTCACCTAACAAATCATCTATGAAGCTAAGTACCCTTCACATGGTATTTGTATTAAGGGGTCATCTACTGTTTTCACAGACAGCTATTTGTTATTGACATGTTTAAGTTTTGCATATAAATAGCACAGATTTATAATCAAATATTTTTTTGCAAAGTCAAAACATTTAGAGGAACTGGATGAAAAAGTGACTGGAGGTAAGTCTTTGACATCTGCATTCCTACTCCTCCATGGCCTTTTCATTATGGTAGCAGGTCACCCGTAGATTTCTAGGAATTAAGCACATATCTACCCTGACCAATGGGCAGTTTCTCCAGTGTTGTTTGAAAATTTTATTTTATACGCCTATTAGTAGAGGTAGAGGAAACAGAGTAAGAGGGAAGAGAACCTGATGATTCTGCAGGTTCCATCCTGTAATTTCAGGCAGGTTGTATGACCCCTGTACCCACTGTACCACTATAGGTCAAAGGTGACACCTTTGCAATAGTTAAAAGTACTTTTTTTTTGGTGTCTTGTAAAAAACATCGGGGCAGATGAATGTATCAGTCGGATTCCAGATTTGTTTCTTAAAATGGACAATAGATGTTTTTGTAAGTTTGTCAAAACAGGACAAGCATATACCACCGATACTTCACACAGTGCTACACCAGATGCCAACAATATATGATTCAAGTTTTCTCAAAGCAAGATGCAGTTTCATTTTTAATTCTGTTGCTCTCCTATGAGTTCTAGCAATTTAACCAGTGATGTTTAGGACCCCTATAAACATTTTGCCTATAACCTCCTAAAGCATGATGATCTGCTTATAACCACATGTTGTAAGAAGGAATGTCTCCTTTGGCTAGTTTCTAAGCAGGATTCAGGAAAAACATGTGAGCAGAGCAAAGACCAGATTTATCACCTAAGCCCAAACCTCTTGAGTATTCAAATGCTTATACTCTTCAGAATGCCAAATTAAGTAAATTCTGAAATTACTATCAGAGTCCAGGCTACCATTGTGTGCTGTTCATTTTCAGATCAATGGCAGTGCCAACAATTATTTTGGTGACAGATGGCTCACCTTTTAATTTTACCTTATTACCTCTAACAGTTCTTTTCTTTCTCACTTTGGAAACTCTGCATTAAAGCAAAGATATTAAACTTCTTCAGCAGGTTCCTTTCATTTTATTTCCCTGGATGAGTCTAACTTAAACCTTATCACTAGGGGTCACAGAAAATGAAGAGAGCTAGAAAGGCTTCCCATACTGATTTGGAGCCATTTCATTTAACAACAATCTGATTGCAGGGCTGAGCTTTACTTCCTTATTTTATGCAATATGCCACTTTTTTTTTTTTTTTTTTTTCTCGGAAGTCATTGAAGATAGCAGAACAAAAGTGTGTTTTGTGAGGCATTTCTTATAAAAAAAAAAAAGCCTGTACTGTTGTTTTACATAGCTCAACAGCTATAAGCAGTAAGTATGGAGGAAGGTCCAGGGCCAAGGGGGAATTCGGTGTTTTCTGATGAGTGCTGATGACAGAATAGATGTGCTCTGGGAGTCTGGAAGTCAGGGAGGATGTTCTGCACTGTTGGTGGTGCCACAATGCAGGACTCTGACCAGATTCCTTTAGATATTCCAGACATGGAGGGGTTTAATGTGTAATAAAAAGGTAGATGTTTACTGAGCAAACAACATAGAAAAGAAAGAAAGAAAATAAAAAAGTGTTATATTCTACCAGGTAATTGCAATCAGAGGCTAATGAACCAGAGAACATAATATAAATGAGGATGAGAGGGAAAGGTCAGAGCACATGTAGAAGTTGTTCATGCTTTTATGTAGGTGTAGATGTATGAAGTATCCAAAAGGTTTTGGATATTTTTGTTTATCTGTTAGCTTTAATTCCTGTGAGAAAGTAAATTCCTTCTTTCTGTGAGTGCTAGTCCCCTTCTAGACCCCAGCAAGTTAGTAAGAAATCTCTGTTATTCTCATAAAGATCAATCATTTCAAAATCATCGTAAGTTTTTGCTTAGTTTAAAATAAACCTTTTATAGAGCTTAACCTGATGTCTCAGACTTATAGAAATGTGCCTATATTCTTGTGAGAATAGAAGGAAATGAAAGTAAAGATTTTTTTTTTGTTTGGTGGTGGTTTTTATTCCCCTTTCTGCCTCTGAAAGGGTTAACTTGATATTTGGACTACAGTTCATACTGGAGTAACGTAAGCGTGAGGGGCAATTGCTATATGCAAATTGATTTCCCCATTTCAGCTCAACAACATTTTAAAATCTTTGCCATTTGCCCAGCAGCTGTTATCTCATAAACACAAGAATTTCCACTAAGCAATGTCAGCCTCAGCAAAACTATAACAAACAAACAATTTAAAGAAAAACTTGATTAGCTGCATAAAAAAACTCCCGGAAAAGTGTACCCATCTATGCTAACAAATCTTCATCTGTTGTAAACCTCAGACAATTGCTTACACCCAGTGATTGCCTACTGTTTAACAACAAAAAGGAAGTATTGTGATTGTCAGTCATATTAACATGAAATCCTGCACTTAAGACACTTTAAATCATTGGACAAAATGATGGTATAAAACTCATCAGGATATCCTGCTGATTCACACACTGTCATCATTAATTGGCCAGGGTGCATTACAGCCTAGAAGTTGCCTCATTTTGTTTTGCATCTCTCCCTCCTTCTCCCTCTCCTCGATATGGTTAAGTTTTATACTATTCAAAAAATTAATTTAGCAATATCAGCATGTCAAAGAATATATAATATATATAGCAATATATATATAATAAACATGGTTTCAATTTAGAGGAAATGTTTAGGCTGAGAGACAAGAGCGACAGCAGAGTTTAGCAGCCAAGACATTGGTATGGTAGTTACAAGACACTGATTCCATATTTAGCTTTTCCATTTATCTTTTCAAAGTGTTATATTACACTTCCTTATATTGCCTATTTTCACTGTAAGATCAACAGGATAGAAATAATCTAGGTTTTATACATGTATAGTGGCTAGTATGAAGGTAATCTGAACTCAGTTAAATCCTTGATGTGCTATCATAAAGAAAATACTAAAGGTAAGAAATATGTTTCTGAAAAGCAATTTGTGAATCATTTACCTACTTTGAATGCTTATTTTAATGCTGAAAAATAAATAAAGGAAAAAGAAAAAAGGTTTAGTATCTTGTTATGAAGAGAACCATACTTTCATCTGTGCAAAAGGCTCTCAAAATAGCATCTTTAGAACTTTGATGTCACAAAATATAGTTTTCTTAACTCAGTATCACATCACATACCCAACCACCTTCACAACAGCTTTTATCCAACACTGAACACACCCAGAAACATGCAAAATAACCCCACACCTCTGCAAATTTCTGACAACTCAAAATCCAGCTGAGCTATAAAGGAAGAACTATTTCATAATCACCATAAAGAGAAAGACATATCCACCCAAAACTGCACTAGTGGGAATTTAAAAAAACTTCCAAGCAGCATTATATCTACCAGTACTACAAGCAAGAATTTTTTGGATCTTATTTTGGTGTAACTAGTCTGTATTTAAGTAAATATCCGTGACAGCAGCCTAATTAAATGTTACTGTGTTGTAAAATATGTAGATAGTAAAATTTTCATAGTTCATTAAAATGTATACTACATTTTCCCTCTTCTTTAGGGAGTTACATTTCATGACATCTAATGAAAGAAGATGACTTGCAAAGTCTTTTGTAACTAGGAAAAAACCATACATTCAGAAATTATTAAAATAGTCTCTAAATTAGAGGAATCCTTGTCAAAGTATCTCATCTTCTATCTTCATTAACCCACAAAGTTCCATAGCGGCATGTGATTAAAAATTAACAAAGTTCAACAGTAAGTTAAGCAATGTGTTTCCCGATTTGTTTCTTATTTGAGAACATGAGACAAGTTCTGTAAAGGTATCTATTTTTTCTTAGTATTCAGAAATAATTTAATATTCAATAAATTTTCAAATAATTCTCAACCAATGGATTACTCCTTCACTGTAGTCTATTTTTCTATTCACAGTGTATTCACACCAAACTTCTTGGAATTAAATGAAGGCTGTTTTCACTGCATTCAATCAACAAGGTAATAATTGATGAAGTATTTCTGTATTTCTTGATGATCTTCAATTACTAATTTGTCAGATTAACACTGAATCTTTGAGACTTCCAAAGCAGATATGCAGTCTCCATGGGGAGTATTTGCCAAATAGGAAGTCCGATCAAAACCTTTTACGTATACTAAAAGTACTAAGGTGGGATGAAACCCATCCTCAGATATGCGAAGGTGTTAGACAACATCTGTCAAAATAACCCATCTATACAAAACCAAGGGCTTTCATATTTGCAACCGTTTATAGCAATAGGATTATAAATAAAAATCTAACCATGTTTGGAAATGCTATCCATAAAATCCATTGGATAAAGGGGAAATACATGGAAAGAGAGACACTTCTCTCATGTTTTGGAACAGAAAACCAATCCATCCAGGTAACATCTGGGTCATCTGTGGCCACTTGATTTCTCAATTTGTGTAAGAGCTCTTGACTTATAAAACAAAACAAAACAAACCCCCAAAAAAACCCATCAGATAATTAGGTTATAACAGTGGCTATTCTAGGACTTGCATTCTAGTGTACTTTAACAGGTTAGATAAAGGTTGTGCTGTGTAACAAGTATATGTTATAAATGGCTTCATCCTTTGAAGTACAAGATATTTACTCAGCACTCACAGCAGAAGGAAGTTATATTATTCCAGAATAATATCCTCAAATATGTCCCCTAATAAAAACTATTAAGATGATCCTGAAGGAACTGAAATTTACTGCTTTCCTTTTCAGGATATGGTTATGCTTTCTTACTTTTTATTTAGTTTACTCAAAATTTTAAGGCCTGATTCCAAGTTAGTAAAAGTGAATAGCATCTTTTAATTAACTTTTCTCTATAATGATTTGGGCCTTAACTCTTTTCCTCACAAGTCATGTCTTCCAGATCTAACTTACTGTATCCTTTTTGGAATTCCAAAAGGAATTCCCTACAACAAGGTTTTCCACATGTCCAGAAGAATTTATAACATAAATTTACTCTGCAATCCCTTTTTATTTTCCATAAATTTCAGTCCCTTTTAAAGGTATGGAAACATATTTGTAATTTTTATCCGAATTAACTAACTCTGCCTAAGATATTTGATACATCTAGGAAGGAGACTTTCAAAGATACAAATGGGAGCCAGGGACCTACATTTCCCTGATAGCTATTATGGACTGGGCACCTGTAGCTTTGAAAATCTCCCCCAGTCAATCATGTTTGACAAATATTCATCAACTTCTCCTACTGTTGTACTGAAAAAAATGTGAGCTGTCACTTTCAAGACTGTTCCTGTACACAAGAGAAGCGAAATCCATATCGATCAAAGTGACATGTTTGTACTGCAAAATAAACGGAAACATCTATATAATTTATGGCTTGTTATGTTTAATAATAAACAGATGCTTTAATTAAGTTTGAGTTTCTGAGCCTTTTAAACTTACTGTCTGAATTTTGTCACCTATAAATAAAAAGGCCTATGGAAAGAGGAATAGCTTAGCATGAATATTGATTTTGGTTACAGATGAGCACAAAAGTCCCAGCAATTACAGCAAATAATAACATGCTGCTTACCCCTTTAAACTACAGCTACCTGGAGAAAACTGTTATGTTATTTTCAAAGAGAAGTGCTGAAAACTTATAATAGCACATTTTGGCAGCTGTGAAAGATAAGTAACTGCAAAGATACAGGGTTTCCAAACAGCATCTGGATACAGCAGGAACTTTTAGCCTTATCATCATCTATGGGTTTCCCAGGACCTGTTCATTAGAAGTTCTGGTAATTAGTTTCTGAAGTACAGAAATATAAAGTGCAGGTTATACCATGGGGCAGATTCTGAAATAGATGAGCCTACACAAAGAAAGGCTGAATGCTTTGGAAATCATAGTGCACTGTTATATTGGCACTTCAAATATTTCTGCAATGAATACTAAACTTGTTTGAGCTTCATGTGCTTAGTTGAATGAAAATAGAGGCTCTATATGCTTATGGGTAGAATTAGTGTTGCTTAGATGCGTAACTTTTGGGTTGCTAATTAGCATAAATTCATTCTATACTCGTGAGAAAATCAGGCAGTTACAGTGTGGATTTGATACTATATATGTGTACATATATATGAAAAAAAGTTTCATTAATTATGTATTAATTAATATAGACCAGTCAGCCTCACCTCCATCCCTGGAAAGATAATGGAGCAACTTATCCTTGACACTATCCTTAGGCATGTCAAGGACAAGAGGGTCATCAGGAGCAATCAACACGGTTTTATCAAGGGGAGGTCATGTTTGACCAACCTGATAACCTTTTACAAGGACATAACCAGGTGCATAGATGATGGTAGAGCAGTGGATGTGGTTTTTCTTGATTTCTCTAAGGCATTTGACACTGTCTCCCACAGCATCCTTCTTGCTAAACTGAGACAGTGTGGTCTGCTTGATCAGGTAGTGAGGTGGATTGGGAATTGGTTGAAAGAAAGAAGCCAGAGAACTGTGGTCAATGGGACGGAGTCCAGCTGGAGGCCTGTAACCAGTGCGGTTCCACGGGGGTCGGTGCTGGGACTGGTTCTGTTTAACCTGTTCATCCATGACCTGGATGAGGGCACAGAGAGAGCACTGTCAGCAAGTTTGCTGATGATACCAAGCTGGGTGGAGTGTCCGACACCCCAGCAGGCTGTGCTGCCATTCAGCGAGACCTGGACAGGCTGGAGGGTTGGGCAGGAAGAACTTTGATGAAATTCAATAAGGGCAAATGCAGAGTCCTGCACCTGGGAAAGAACAACCCCAGGTATCAGTATAGGTTGGGGACTGAGTCGTTGGAAGTCAGTGAAGGGGAAAAGGACCTGGGGGTCCTGGTTGATGGGAGGCTGACCATGAGCCAGCAGTGTGCTCTTGTGGCCAAGAGGGCCAATGCCATCCTGGGCTGTATTAGAAGGGGTGTAGCTAGGAGGTTGAGAGAGGTTCTCCTGCCCCTCTACTCTGCCCTAGTGAGGCCACATCTGGAATACTGTGTCCAGTTCTGGCCCCCCCCCATTTAAGAAGGACATGGAACTGCTGGAGAGGGTCCAGTGCAGGGCTACAAAGATGATAAAGGGAGTGGAACATCTCTCTTATGAGGATAGACTGGGGGAGCTGGGGCTTTTTAGCTTAGAGAAAAGAAGACTAAGGGGTGATTTAATCAATGTTTATAAACATATGAAGGGTGAGTGCCGGGAAGATGGAGCCAGGCTCTTCTCGGTGATGCCCAATGATAGGACAAGGGGTTATGGGTTGAAGCTGAGGCACAGGAAGTGTCATGTAAACATAAGGAAAATTTTTTTTCACAGTGAGGGTGACAGAACACTGGAAAAGGCTGCCCGGGGGGTTGTGGAGTCTCCCTCTCTGGAGATATTCAAGACCCACCTGGACGCATTCCTGTGTGACCTGCTCTAGGTGATCCTGCTCTGGGAGGGGGATTGGACTAGATGATCTCTCGAGGTCCCTTCCAGCCCTTGACATTCTATGATTCTATGATATAATTGCCCTTAGGATGCACCCATGTATCTCTGACTACAAAGAAAGGCTACAGCATCACTCAGACTATTAAGCTTAATTCCTAAAATTGATTACTTAATATCTGTTGATGCAGCCTGTAATCCAAAAAAAGTTCTTTAACTTTTACAGTGATTTCTTGGGACAGCTGGACAGAGAATCCTGAAATCCCAACTAGCTATTTCATAACTTTGCTTTACCTTACTGGTAAATCCCTTACTGGCCCATCCCTTAATAAAGTCTCTAGTCATGGTATTGTTTTAAACACTTTCGTAGGTTTCAGGGAATGAGAAATGTGGAGTATCTTTTGCTATACTTTGAACAAATCTTAAACTAATATAATGGTTAAAATCAGAAAGCTATAAGGATAAAGGATATTTGATCATTATTTCACGGACTTTAATTATTTGTCAGTCTCGTAAAAAGATTAGAACATGCATCGTTTTAAAGCAGAGGTTGTGTTCAGTTTTGGCTGTTGGAGTTGTCTAACTTTTTAGGTTTTTTTCTTATTCAGTCTTAGAACTTAACATTAAAAGGGAAACTACTAAACTGTGTTCAAGCTGATAAAAGCTTACCAAGTATCATCATCAAAAAGCCAATCTTAAAGTCCCTCTCATTCTGACTCTTCATTCCCTCTACATCTTATTTACTATAATAGAATTTACATTGTCTTTATTTCCTGTAAGAGGTATAGTTTATAGCATATCTCAACTTAACTAGCTTTGATATAAATAAGATAAAAAGGTGCTAGTTATTGCTGAGCATAAAGCACAAACATTAAGAGAAGCAGTCCAGTAAAGAAGGCTATTTGGAATCTGTTTATTGGCTTCCTATTGCAAACTTTGCCACTGAGATGTGATAGCTCCTGGTTATACTGTTACTGTTCAAAATCTGATGACACAGTGTTTTGAAGAAAATTCCCCTCTTTTGTTTTAGATGATGGTAAAGAAATAATCCTTTTCAGAGTTTCTTCAGATCTAACCCTGATATAAAAGTTTTAACTTCCTCTGTCCATTTTTGATATGTCAATATTTGGAAATATTAATGTGACAAATTTAAACTAATTCATGTCAGTTTTCCTATAGTATCTATTTCTGAGACTGTAGGGCTGAACAACTACTTTGAGGCTACCAGCCAGCCTGAACAAGTTCATCAAAGCTGATGGCAAAGAGAACTTTAGTTCATTAACTCTGGCCTGTCATGCAAAACACTTAACCATTCATCATGTTTTTAGGTAATTTTATTATTGCTTTCCAAGTATTGATTCTCACCATTGTGACAATCCAGGAAAAAAAGATATCAGATTCACTGTAAGATTTCAGTAAAAATTCTTGTCAGCATGCAATACAAGTTTGTAGGGGAAGATCAAATAGAAGGAATATCAAGGATTAGGGAAATATTGGAAAAGCCTTGATTTTTTTGTGTATTTTAATTCACTAATATAAACATATGACATTTCCTTACATCTACTTGGCATATATTTATTTTAGTTTGTGTTTATTTTAAATAAAGGAAGGAGTAGGTGGATTTTTGAGGACATGCTGGGAAAATAATGTGAAACACACCTTTTCAGTGATCCATGAAAATTATACATTTTGTTTATTTCAGTGAGGAATTTACTAAGAGAGAAAAAGTCTGTGAAGAGCTCAAAGAATGAAAATAATGTTTTACGGAAAGATTATTTTTCATTACATTTACTATTCTTGAAATTACAAAAAGCATGGAAATTTAAATTGAAAGTAAAAGGAAACACACTTTAAAACAAACAGAAGTGATTTTCAAACCATAAATAACTAACCTGTGAAATTCATTCCCACATGATACTACACTGGCCATGGAACTTCAAAACCCGCCTGAATGCAATCCTGTGCGACCTGCTCTAGGTGAACCTGCTCTGGCAGGGAGGTTGGACTAGATAATCTCCAGAGGTCCTTCCCAACCCCTTTCATTCTGTGATTGCATTAAAATACATCAAAATCCATAAGCATCTGGTTTACAAGGAGTAACTTTCCATATATCACATTTAAGACTTCTTGTCTTTAAAAGCATATATTCTCAATTAGCATAGAATTTACCTCCTAAAATTCAGAAAAATCAAGCAAGAGATAATAATTTGCCTGAATTGAAGTTATTTCATCTGAAAGAACCAAACTATTATTTTTACTATGAATATGGCACAAAATATTTTTGTGTTCAAGTGGCTAATGTAGAGTTCAGTTGAGGCAGCTTTTCAGCAGTAGAATTCTGTGAGTCATTTGTGAGAAGCACTCTCACTACTGAGTTCAAAGAAAAAGGATTTTTTAAAGTATAAACTGTCTATAGGTTGTTTTATTTTTATTATAGACTTGACATCTATCACCTCTGAAACTCTGGGCAATACAGATGAGATTTGAGCCAAAGGCTCTACTATGACACAAGTCACTGAACAGTTTAAAAAGTGTGGATCTATTTGTATGAAAGAAAGTTCCAAATTTGTTTCAGTGTCAAGGACATTTTGCCAAGAATGCTATGTGATCAGGGGGAGTATGAACTGTTGAATATTCCTCTATGATGTTTTTCTTTCTTTTTTCTTTTTTCTTTTTTTTATATATACAATAGTCTGAAGGCTGAAAAAATGCAGATACATAATGTTTTTGACAAGGATGACGTCTTAATTAGGCTGAAGAGTTATGCTAGTTATCTCAAAGGATTTTAGAACTCCTCTACAGAACAGCTGGTGTGTTTGTTTACATAGATATGTGTTCCTCTTTCATCACTGAACTCCCCAATACGTCTGGGAGAAAGAGAAGAATCCACTGAATTGCCTGAATCCACTTAAACTACCTATGAAGTGCTAAATTTTCAATCTTCAAGAATAATATTCTGTCTTGAGAAAATTGCTATGCACAAAGTCACCTCTGATCAAAAGAATCATCATAATTTTTTATTGGTTGGGTTTTTTGGGGGGGCAGTGGGGACTTTTTTTTGTATGTTTTGGGGTTTTTTTTTGTAAGGACTCATGCAGATAATTGGCACATAGGATGCACTTGTTGAAGAGGAAGTGATTTCAATGTATATGTATCTTCCTCATGGTTTATTTAACTAATTACTTCAGCAGAAAAAAGATGGGTGATATGTTAAAAATAAAACCAGCATTGCTCTTTTCTGGCTTTATAGTACACTTTACATCATTGTCTGCAATTCATGTGCATTAATAGCCAAGTCATATGTTTAAATCAGTAACGTCTTACCAGTAGCATCTAACTAACTTCCATCTATTTTGGGTGTAAATAAAAAATAAGATGAAGAGCTGAAGAGCAATTTTTAGATCTAGGTTGCATGGTATATTAAGGAAAAAAAAAACCCCACAGTTTCGATTAATTATATATTTTACAGTGAATTCCAGTTTACACCATTTCTTGCATAATAAAACAGGAATGTCATTTCTGATTACAATATTGTCCTCTTAATATATATTACAGCTACTTACAGGTGGCCTTCTATAAGAACATCACAACATCAATAGACGGAGGAAGAGCAACTGACGTCATTTACCTGTACTTGAGCAAAGCCTTTGACACTGTCCCACATGACATTCTGGTCTCCAAGATGGTGAAATATGGATTTGATGAATGGACAATTCAGTGGATAAAGGACTGGCTTGACGGCCACTCCCAAAGAGTGGCTGCCAATGGGTCAGTATCCAAGTGGAGACGAGTGACAAGTGGAGTCCCTCAAGGATTAGTACTGGGACCAGTCTTGTTTAACATCTTTGTCAGCCACGTGGACAGTGGCATTAAGTGCACCCTCAGCAAGTTTACCAATGACACAAAGCTGTGTGGGGCGGCTGACATGCTGGAGGGAAGGGATACCATCCAGAGGGACCTTGACAGGCTGGAGAGGTGGGCCCATGCCAATCTCATAAAGTTCAACAAGGTCAAATTCAAGGTCCTCCATCTGGGTCAGAGCAATCCCAAGCGCCAATGTAGGCTAGGAAGTGACTGGCTTGAGAGCAGCCCTGAAGAAAAGGACCTGGGAGTGCTGGTGGATGAGAAGCTCAACATGAGCCATCAGTGTGCTCTTGCAGCCCCAAGAGCCAATCATATCCTGGGCTGTATCAAGAGAAGCATGGCCAGCAGGTCGAGGGAGGTGATTCTCCCCCTCTACTCCACTCTCGTGAGACCTCACCTGGAGTACTGTGTCCAGCTCTGGAGCCCCTATTACAGAAAAAATATGGACGTGCTGGAACATGTCCAGAGAAGGGCCACGAGGATGATCAGAGGGCTGGAGCACCTCTCCTATGAGGACAGACTGAGAAAGTTGGGGTTGTTCAGTCTAGAAAAAAGAAGGCTTCCAGGAAACCTTATTGTGGCCTTCCAGTATCTGAAAGGGGCCTACAAGAAATCTGGGGGGGGACTTTTTAGGCTGTCAGGCAGTGATAGGACTAGAAGGAATGGATTAAAGCTAGAGGTAGGTCGATTCAGGTTAGACAATAGGAAGAATTTCTTCACCATGAGGGTGGTGAGACATTGGAACAGGTTGTCCAGAGAGGTGGTGGAAGCCCCATCCTTGTAAGTTTTTAAGACAGGCTGGATGGGGCTCTTAGCAACCTGCCTTAGTGGGATGTGTCCCTGCCCATGGCAGGGGGGTTGGAACTAGATGATCTTTAAGGTCTCTTCCAACCCTGACAATTCTATGATTCTACTTGACTGAATCTTTGCAAAATGACTGACTATGTAACAGAGACTTGGAGTCAGTTTTAACATCTCTGAGGTTTTTTACATGATCCATTCTCCTTTGATACAAAAAGGTTAGCACAGTTGATAGTATAAAATAGCTTTACAGGCACTAAAACTGTCAAAAGGAAGAGCAAATACTCGTTCACTAACATGTTTTACTTGGTTATTCTTGTGGTTCTTTTGGATGAGGATGGTTATGATTATTTGCTCATTTTAAAAGGTGAGATGACATAGGGAAAATTAAGAAATATTGTACTGGATTCCGTAAAAAGTCCAGTATTTTCTCCAAGATATGCTGTTTCCATGGTACACCTCATAGATTTTGTATCATAGTCAAAGGAAGCATTTAAAACAAAGATGCCTCTCAAGAACTAAAACATGGGAAAGAGCATGCTGAGCATCCATTGACCTACCATATATCCACAAGCATTACAAATTTGTTCAAAGCAGAGAATAGTAAGTATGTTATTAAAAGTTCACAATACTGCCAGTTTGATTTCATCTCTTTCCCCTATCTTTAATTGCATCCAGCCATTCAGGAGCAAAAGCTGCTCAGTGGTACCAAATTGCATTTAAATGTCTCATTTTTGTGCATATTACAGATACTTGTCACATTACGCATTAAAAAAGATCTTAGCAACCGTATATTCAAAGCTGTTAGCTCGTGGTTAGATTGACTCTCTTAAATGTCAGACCTGGTGAGTCTTTTCAGTCATATGAATTGTTGCAAGGTTTTAAAAATGCAGTGAAGCAATTGCTGTGCACTGTTTGTATTAACAGTATCAATACAAATATGCACATCTATTCCAAATTTATATATCTACTCTTTATATATAGTACATATCTATATTAAGATACAAAAGAATAAGATGAATAACTTGCATGTGATAGGGCCTACCTCCAGTTTCCAACTGTTGGGAAATCACAGCTCATGCTGGTTTAAACAGCAGCAAAAAATGTAGAAGACTATGGTTGCCCTTTGAAATTTTTATTATGTGTTCTTACACAGAACATTAATGATACATACATTGAAATACAAAGTCTGTGATTATATTTCAGTTTAGCTTTGACTTTATTTTAATTATTTAGAATTCTTCACTGGAGTCTGATTGGACAAGTTTGTCATAGTTTAGGAAGAGTTTTTCCTTTAGAAAAACTGTAGTATGGACCATAAATAATAGTCCAGAAATAACAAGGAAAAAAAAAAAAAAAACAAAGCAAGTAGTTTGGCTTTGCAGAAGCAATGGGAGTTTCACATTCCATAGCAATTCTTAAAATCTCCAAATGCTCTTGCAAAAGGGAAAGTGCTTTAAAGTAATGTTGAAACTGAATCATAATTCTCACTTGTGACAAACTAGTGTAAATGAATCAAAGGACATTCAACAAAAAAACAGTCACACAAAAAAGCTTGTTAAACAGGCAGAGGCTGCTCTCTGTTGCACTTCCTCTGCTCTATGTATAATGAGGAAATCCAGTATTCAAAATCCAAATTTCACATTGGGTGTTTGAAAGCAAAATATAGACTTTACTTTGAAATGTCTTGCTTAAGGACGTTCATTTTCACAGGTGAGAGTGTAAAATACAGAAAAATTGTGGGTTTTTTTGGTTTTTTTTTTAATATCTCACAGAACAGTGATCTTAGTCTTGGAAAATACAAAACTAAGGCATTCTATCTTTGAATTACTGATTCTGGCTATGAGTCAGAATGTATAACCTGCTTTGAATCATGACATGACTTCCATATCACAAAGTGTAGTCACTCATACCGAAGATAAATTAGAGCATGATCTTGTGAGAAAAGAGTAAAAAAATAAATAAATAAATAGAGTATTTAAATAGTGCAAAACTACCAATATCTATTTAGGTAATCATGCATGAAAAATGCAATTCTGCCTTCCAGAGCTTTCCGCACATCTCCAGGTATACCGATTCGAGTCTGGAAATTTTGGATTTTATTTTCACAAAACACAAAATATTTCCTGCCTTAAATAGTAGCGGGCTACTCATCATTTATTATAATCTTCAAGTGTAAGTCTGGTGAGAATGAAAATACATTTAGTAGTTCTGTGAATGTAGAAGGACCAGTCACTTGTAATATTCAGATCATATGATATGGTTTACCTATTTCAAAAGGAAAATAATTGCCCCACATTGCACATCTGTCTCTGTAAGGTTTCTATGCAGTGATGTACTGTAGGAATCTGAATGGCTAAAGTTAAGTGAATTGCTGAAGAAGAAGGAGAGAGATAGAAAGTGAATGTAAAAACAGCTTAATGATGAGAGTCAAATCAAATCAAATCAAATCAAATGAGGGTCTTTAAGCTTTATGCCATGACTTCTTTAACATAAAAGCCACCCAAAGGTGGCTGCTGTGGTGGAGAAGGCAAGGTTCTGCTCTAAAGGGGAATAAAATATTTTCAAGAAAAACAAATTATGTCTTTTTTGTTTGAATTTTTACAGGATAAAAATCTGAACAGTCAAATCCAAATTGAATTTAGCTATTTTTTTCTAAAAAATGCCATCATTTTCTCCTTCTGGTTTGGAGTTTTATTGTAAGTCAAAGACAGTCTAACTTCTTTAAAAGGAATATTTTACTCCAGTTTCAAAGGCACTAAATGCAGTCTGTATTTTCATGCTAAAATGAAGAATGTTATGCATGGTTTAGCTATTTCATTTGATTGAATGTGTTGATTACAACGGACTTTTCCTTCGAGGGTTAGAGTTAGTTATTCAGTGAAACTCAGGACATCATATCAAAATTGAGCAGAAAGAAGACTAGAGCTGCTGAGATGAACATTTTACGTTTCTTTATCCTACACTTAAATCAATGGCAATTCATGTATTTCTCAGTGGGAAGTGTTTACAAAAGAGGGAAAAGAGAAATGGGAATGGAGATCCAGAGTGGGACGAGTACTGCATTCGTTTCTTTTGGTCTGGCAGCTAGGAGCAGACAGATGTAAATGTATTTTTATTCATAGTGCCTAACTGCAGATGTGCCAGCTTGATCCTCTAGCATGCCACAGTTTGATACCTTATTGTAAAGACAGCAAATAGCTTTGGGCACATGAATATACTGTAAAGTGGAAGAATAAAGAAGTTCTTCAAAGGAAACTATGACATTTTATTTCCCAATGGCATGAGCTGTTCATATGCATCATTAGATAGATTACGGTAGAAACTTGAGCAAACTACACATGAATAAGCCTGAAATAAACAAAAGGCATAAAGAGATTAAATTTCTAGCCTTCCTGGTTTGGGATGCTATAGGTGTAAATGAAAGAGAGATAAATTATTAGCTAAATTGAATAATAAAATAGCTACACATAAGCAGAGAGTAACAGAAAAGCTGTGTAAGGTGGTGCTAAAGTGAAGGGTGCATTATTTGTATGTTGTGAAAAAAAATATTTGAAAGTCATTCTAAAATAGTATTTTTAAGGGAATAGGGAACTTGAGGCATCTGAAATAAGTGACATATTCAGTGCTATATCAGTTTTACATTCTCCCTTGTTTATGAATTGTGGAACAGCTGGCCCATTTAGCAGGCAAAAATAGCTCCCGAAGTCATCTTCTTGAATGGTCTAGCCATTTTAACTTCAGAAATCACACCTCTGTCTACATTAGTATATTATAGCAAAGCTCAAAGAAAAAATTCAAGCTGTGACTCCCTTGTTATAAATGGAATCTGATGATCAGATAGAGTTTAGATCTCTGAAATTGAATTCCCACTTGATTAAGCAAGCTCAGGTTTCATGATGATTTTGTTGTTCATTTTATAGACTTCTTTTCTTATACAAGATCTTAGAGAGAAAAGAGATTCTTAAGGATTCTTATCAGAGCATTATGTTGCATTTAAATTTTTTAGTGTTTGGAGAAACAATCTATTAGATAATGTTTACATGAAAAGATAACTAATAAAATACACAAAATATATGATTTTCTAGTTATGTGTTTTATATGTTCAGAAATTTTGATGTCTACACATGTAGAGTGGAAAAATAAGGGGTAGGAAAAGTATTCTACCTTACAAAAATTTACAAAATAAGAATGTAAAAGCAGACACAGTGGATTGGAGATCTTTACAGCTCAGCTTTTGTTTCTGACAGCTATCACAAGTGATGCCGAGAAAATAGAAGAAGGAAAGGGAATGAAAACATAATATTTAACATGAGATTTCTCCTAGTTTCCAATGACTTAGGGCTCAGGATGTATTAATTTGTCATAAAGTTAATGTCATTAACTTGTCCAGTCATATCTTCAACTTATATAGCCTTTGACTGTCTACAATGTCTTGGGAGGAATTCCACAAATTAACTAGCCTTTGCGTTCAAGGTCCACTTCTTTTCACTTTCTTTTGATCCGCTATCTGCTAGCTTCATTTAGTGACTCACAATAATAAACTGTATACAGTTATTCCACACTTCTGCAAATGCTCTAAACTAAGGAAAAAATATTAGCAAGTTGGGGTTTTGTGGTTTGTGGTTTCTTTTCTTTTCTTTTCTTTTCTTTTCTTGAATCAGTTAAATGAAATAATGCCCACTATATAAGGGGAAGGTTGTCTTGGGGTGGGGACATCTATTTTCAACTTATTTCAGCTTCATCAGGAAACAGTGAAAGCAGTGTCTCTGGTATTGGTAGAGTCTTGTGGTTTATATCACTACATAATGAATGAATATATCGTGATATTTGATTAGTATTACCATTATTACCATTGTCTTATTCTCTCTTTGTGTGGTTCTATTAAATTGTCTTTACCTCAACCCCTGGGGTCTCACCTTTTTCTTCCTCCTGATTCTCCTTCTCATCCCATGGGAGGGGGAGGCGGGAAAAGCAGTGGGCGAGCAGCTGCCTGGTGCTTAGCTGCCAGCAGAGGTTAAACTACAACAATAAGTCAAAATTACTGGTTCAATCATTAAAACAAAAAAACAAAAGAGGTTAAAAATCAATGGGATTGAAATGAAGCTAAATATTGGTTTATATTGCAGAATTTTAATACTTTGGCCATTCATCTTTTAGATACTTCCCCTTCTGTAACAATAACACAACCCTTTAAATAAATATTCTCTTACCACTAATCTTTGAATCTTTACAGTTTGGGTTTTTTTTCTCTGATTACTTAGGATTTTTTGATCTTATAATTTGAAAATCTGTAACAGTTTAATAATTTAGAAAAAAAAAATTAATAATGAATCTTGGCAGATGGAATGCTCAAAAGCAAGAGAACACTTTCCTTGCCAATTCAGTCATTCTTACTATGGTATTACTACAGCTTGATTGATCCTGATTTCTTCAGGAAGGGAGAAAGAAGAATATTTTGCAGCTATCTGAATCATTTGGTCTCATAAGAGAAATATCAGGTCCCTCCATGAATACATGACAGACTTTGCTGAGCCCTCACTATCCAGCAAGAAAACACATAAAAGGAATCTTTGCTCCTTCCTCTTGAGTTGCTGTCTGCTCATGTCTCTAGTATGTTTTGATATTTTCCTTCTGCGAGTCAGTTACTAAATCTTCTGAAAGGCTTCCATTGTTCTTCCTGAGTGGAATGTGCTGAAGGAAGCAATGTGAGCAGTGCACTCTCAACCCCCTCAGTTTCCTGCTGCCCCCAGCTGTCCTGCACATTGTCAGGATATATAAATAATACAGACAAACCAGGGATTACAAATTTATCTTTTCCCCATTGCCTGATGGATACATTTTGGAAATGGTACTTTTTGCATTGTTGAACAATCTGTCACTTGTGTCCTCCTTTTGAGCCTCAAGTTGTATAGGTGAAGGGACAAATAAGAATAATGTCATAGGGCATACCAAGATGCTGCATGTGTTCTGAATGCACTATTAGGTTATATTTATGCATGATGAAACAAAAGGTGCTCACTTACCCTATGTGCAGAAAAGAGTAGTAGTGATGGACTGTTCCTGACTTTTGTGAGGTTTTTTTTTTCCTTTGATCCATGATAATTTCTACCATTCTGTAACTACTTTGGAGCTGTAAATGGTCACTCACTTTTCTCTAGTCCATTGACATAATCCTAATCCATCTGCCATAACCATGAATAGGAGAAGAATGAAGTCTTTTCTTGATAATATTAACTAATTTAGCATGTTTTCTGTGGCTTTTTTGGAAACAAGAACATAGTTTTCTAGGACACCAGATGTATATTTTAAAAAGTCAGCCTAGATAATATAGATTTATAATGATCTAATCAAGATCAGAATCTAACCTACATTTTCATGAACTCCTGATTCTCACTTAGCTAAAATAAAGATTTTGGCACGGGAAAGGCAAAAATGAATGCAAGTCACCTGCACTATAGGGCTTATCATTCCCTTCTCAATCCATCAAAAAGCTGTGATAGCACTCTATGCTATGAATTGGCTGTCCCTTCTAAAATGTTACCCTGCTTTTTAGAAAAGCTATGAAAGAGCCAAGCAAATTGTTTGTAATAAGGAGAAATGTTTATAATAGACTGTAGTGAAACTGGAGTCCCATGTAAATGACAAAACAGAGTACAGAATACAGTCAAACAGAAATCTTTTGATCATAAAGCTACCAGTTAAGGTATAGCACATGGATTCTTTAATTGAAATGTATTGAAGTAATGTCAAAGAAAGTAAATATAAATATATTTAATTGTCTGATTATATAAATACACAGAATTGATTTAGGGTATGTCACTTTGCCAGCCTGCAAAACCATCATATAGTCAACTTGCCTCCCACCCCACCCCCCCCCCCCCCCCCCCCCCCCCCCCACCAAAGAACTGTATACACCAAGTAAAGTAGACAGTAACACAGAATATCCATAATATTGAGAACGTATGTTATGTGCTTTGGAATGTTTAGCCCAGATTTACAAAACAGAATTTATACCACAGAGTCAGGCTCCCTGAGACCTTCTGAAGCAGCTGTTAAAACAATAAATAAACAAACCTGCCTGAAATCAGATTAGTTGACTGGAGAGTGCTTTATACTTTTGGCTTAACAAAGTATATATGTATGATTTCAGAAAAGAAACAGAGCAAAGCCACTGTGCTTTCTAACAGACTCCTCATCTAGACCATCCAGGCCCTCAGCTTGCAGTTTCCCTCCTACAGCAAGAGATAAATCTAAACAACTTTTGATAATTTTGCGGGGGTTTTGTGTTTGAGTTTTTTGTCTTTTATAGGAGGGTTAACAAGTGCCTCTCCATACTATCGCAACATTTAGTTTATAGCACAAACAGGAAGCATTTTCACAAGATTTAACCATTTTCATTTATTTTCAAAAATGAAAAAATTTTGACTACAGATACATCCTGATGTTGCATATCATATAACCAAATAGATATGTGATACACATACACAAATGCAATCTCAACATGACACAAGTCTCAGAGATAATCAGATAATCTGCTTCTTTATGTATTCTTCCCTCAAAAGTTATCCAAAGTGAACAGAGAATCATGTTTACTACTGACATGTCTAAATATCAACACACACAGTTATTAGCACAGTTATAACATTGTTTCTCAGACTTACATCCACTGCTAAAAACTAATTATGGTTTTTATGTAATAGTATGTTACTTTTAAGGAGAAACACATTTTAAGACACATTCCTAATCTTGTCCAGTATGCAATGAATGTGCCCACATCAAAGGCCTATGTAACTAAGCACTGTGTGGCATTTTGGAAATATTTAGAGAAGAGTAAGTACAATAAAGGAATTATCTATACTTTATATATTTATTCCCCAATACATTATTCTACTGTCCACCAGCTTGCTCTGTGGACTTCCTAAAATAGAAGTCATACCACTATATTTAAAAACACTTCATGATTTTTTTATTCTATGACTTTGTCAGTCATTATTTCAAACTCTTGTTATATTTTAGTTTAACTTCACATTTGTAAGTGGAGATAAATCATTTTCTTTGTTTCAAGCTTACTTTTTGATGCTTTTAACTTTAAATCCTAGAAGATGGCAAAAATAAGTTCATTTTCAACTTTCCTTTACCTTCATTATATATAAACTAAATCTGAAGGATGTAACCACACACTATGTAACACAGAGCCTTGAAAATTTAATGCATAAAATATTGATACAATTGAAATGAAGAGATTGATTTAACTTGATTCTATAATGCATATTAACACAGTTTGGCCTCTCATTCAGAGAATTTTACAGCAACTTCATATCTTTTTGTCTACTGCCAAGGATAGGATTCTCTCATCCATCTTGCCTCAGAGGAAAAAAAAAATGCAGGAAGGAGTGAGCTATGGCAGTTTTCAGGAAAGGTCAGGAAGATTTGAAAACTTTCTACTGTGTCAAACTTCATCATTAAAATAGCAAAAATAAATCCAACATGTGGGGAAGGAATTGTATTAGGGGCAAATGCTTAAACCTGGAAGTAACTTTGTAACTACGGATCAATCTCATGCACACACATAAACAGAAAATTAACTACTTAACTCATAATTACCTGCCATTGTTTAAACCTTGTTTGGCAGGTTTGGTAGTGAATTCAATTGTCTCTGTAACTATGGCATTCTTTGAAGCATTGCAAATTTTGAACAAAGTAGGTGCATCAAGTATTCAACCTAAGAACTCTGCTAAAGAGAGTTAGCAAACACTGAAGGGGATTCAAATGTAAATAACATCAAAATGTTTCTCTATTAAATTAGTAATAACAACTGTAAAAACAATTATAAAGTGTGAATTGCCTATTCATTGTGGAAATACAGACCTCATTTCCAGGGAAATCAAATAACGGTATAATACAATAGTTTTTTCTAAGCAAATATTTAACTCAAAGTTGATCTCAGATTTTATAAAACTTTATAAACTATGTAGAACCTATTTAAACCCTCCAGATTTAACATCTCTTAATAATGAATTAGCTTTTCTAAATGTAAGAACTAGAAAGTCAATGACATTTTAACAACTTGATAAAGTTTTAGCTTAAAGAACAGACCTGCATTAGAAGGTTTTGTATGGTCTGAAATAATTGAAATTAACTTTTTCTTTTTCTATCCATTTTCATAATGGTTATAAAATTATTTCCAACTTTCTGCATCATTGCCTGTAAAATCTTGTGAAATAATCTTTTTATGTTGATCCTTACTGTTCTTCACTTACCTTTTGCAAATAGGACGAATCACAATGTTGAGATTTAATTCAAAGGCACTTTTAGAGTCTCACATTTAGAAAATAAGCACTCATTCCCTTATCAGTTGCTACTTTCACCTATTAGATGTCTTTTCAGAAATTGTATCTATTTTGAAAGAAATTATATTAATGTTAAATTCAATACAAAAGGTCAAATTGCCCCTATTCATTGACAGAAATCTCTTTTGGAAACAGCAAGTCACAAGGTCAAAGTGCACATTAAATTCATCTGGAAGGCTCCATTAGGTTAGTCAACAGTTATCTGTGACAACTGTGTAACTTTGGTAGATTGCTCAAGACTTCTAACACAGCTTCAAAAAGACCTTAGCATAGGAGGTTGTTAAAACACAGACATGTGTCTGTAAGGGACTGCATTACAGCAATGGAATATTCTAAATTATCATGGTGTTATTTTTCAAATTTAATGCATAGTGCTGAACTTCAGCTTTAATTCAGATTGTATAAGATTTGTTATCTCTGTCAATCTTAACTCTGAAGATATTTTTGTTTCAAGTATCTGGCAGCCTTTTATGAAGGTTATGACACCTCTCAGCCTAATCAAGCAAACCACCTGCCAGTATTTTTGCAATCAATATGCAGATTGCCTAAAGCAGTATGTTTAGTTAAGAAGTGAGCAGAACTGTAAGTATATCAGTGCTCAGCTTCTCCCATGGCCACCCTTTTTAAGAAGGGCATTAATAACAGCCACTAAGTCTGTTATATCAGACATGATAAAATGAATTATCCCTTTAGCAAGTGTTGATGGGACAATATGCATTAAGATAGTCTGTAATGATATGATTTTCTATAGGAATGGTATAACTTGCTGAAAGAATTCAGTAATGTCTATTCAGGGAACTCTGGGAAGAGCTGTTTTTAATATATCAATGTCAACATACCAGAGTCTGATGAAGATTTGTAATGTTATGACTAATTCATGCTTCAAATCATATTCTACACAGGAATGCCATGATCCAACTTTCAAACAAGTTTGCTTTGATTTGAGGATAGGAAAGGGTGTAAGAGTTCAAATTGAAAAGCTAAAATACTTCATCCTTTCTTCGCAGAATATAAAGCATAGGTGGGTATGTTAATTTTCTTTTGTCCTAGACAATCTTATTAAATATGGGGAGCTGAGTTCTTAAAAGTGTGAAAGATTTAATTGAAAACACTAAGAGCAATTGGATATGACAGGATTTACACCTCTTTGGAAATGCTCATTGAAAACCTAACTGTGTAAGACTGTCTATCCAGACTGAACTGGGAAACTTCTTTTATCAGTCCTTAACCTTTCAAAGGCTACCAGAGTGACTATGATTTAAAAAGACACAGCACTAGTTTGAACAGTTAATTTCTTTTTTTGCTTGATGATGAGAAACATAAATGGACCATAGTAATAATTATAATAGTGTTTTATGCTATTGCTTCATTACCTGAAATTTTAAAATATAATTATAATACAATAAGAGTATTAATGTGGGGGATTTTTCCCCCCCTAAATTCCCTTCTGTTACCTCCCCTTTTAGTAACTTTGTGGTTGCTGAGGGATTTTGTAATCCACCAATCCAATTTCACTTCTTTTTAAAATAGAAATACACTTTCATGTTCAGAGACTGGTATGGAAGTTTACACACAGCCAAGACACTGTGAATTTTGTAGTTAAACTGACAAGAAACTCTCTGACAGCACCTATTTCTTACTCCAACATAAATAGTCCACAAGTTTTAGCTGTGATTTTTACCACTGAAATCATAACTATTTGTTGCGTTTGTTCACGTTTTACACAAAACTTTCAGATCTTGAATCCTTAAGGGCTTTTTGCTATATTGATATTTTTGTAAGGAATTCGCCTTAACATTTGATTGCCACATATTCAACCCAACAAACAGGAGGGTCACAAAGATGATCAGAAGGCTGGAGCACCTTCCCTGTGGGGAGAGGCTGAGAGATTTAGAGTTGTTCAGCTTGGAGAAGAGAAGGCTCCAGAGAGAACTTATAGCAGCTTTTCCCTTAAAGGGGGCCTACAGGAAAGATAGAGGAGGACTGTTTATCAGGGACTGTAGTGATAGTATGAGGGCTAGCAGTTTCAAACTGAAAGAGGGTAGATTTAGATTAGATATTAGGAACAAATTCAATACTCTTAGGGTAGTGAGACACTGGAACAGGTTGTCCAGAGAGGTTGTGGATGCTCTTTCTCTGGAAGTGTTCAAGGTTGGGTTGGACAGGGCTTTGAGCACCCTGATGTAGTGGAAGATGTCACTGCGCAGGGCATGAGGTGGAAACTAGGTGTTCTTTAGTTCCCTTCCAACACAAACTGTTCTCTGATTCTATGATATTCTACAGTAGTTCTACCATGCTCTTGACATTTTTTTATATTTTAAAAACAAATATTAATATAAATTATGGAGTTTTCCTTGTATTGTGCATGTGTTAGGTTGAGGGCTCCAAGTATTTGACAGCTATATAGAGGATAACTGTCTATATAAAGTGGAAGAAAGATAGTAGGGTAGAAGTGTGAACTACTGAGTCATTTCAGATGACACACCCTTGCTTTGTAAGGTTTCCTCTATACATCACTATAGTCTCAGCTTCTATCATAAGAATTTTTTTTTCCCTTTTATTTTTTGGGGTTTTTTTGTGGTTTTTTTGGGGTTTTTTGTTGTTGTTGTTGTTGTTGTTGTTTGGTTTTTGGTTTTGTTTCTTTTTTCCCTGAATTCTGTTATTTCCTCTGTTGTTTCACATCTGCCCAGTGAAGAAGCATAAAGTATTTATCATCTGTCAGGTTACAGAAAGGGCTGACTTTGATAAAGTAAAGGGTTACAGGCCTTTCAGCTCATTTATGCCACATAGTATGGTGTGTTGTGTTATGCTAAAATAGCTATAAAGTTCAAACAATGTACTAATACTTTTAGATAGTATTATTGACGTTATGCCTGCTTCTTCAGAGCTACCTCAAGGATATCTGTCCAGTAACACAGTCACCCTAACTATGTGCAATTATAAACAGTTAACCATGTATAGAATCATATTTCTTTTAAGTAGGCATGTATTGTGAAATTTGCACTGGAAGTAATTCCATTTGAATTTGCCTCCTGTCACTAGAGACTGACCACATCTGTCATGCCGTTACTATTCACACATTGTCTCACAGCAGTGTGACACTGATCCAGCTTATGCCAGTAAACTCCTGAAAGCCTTGTGCAGTACCATCAGGGGAAAATTAAAATAAAGGTTAATGTCATTTTATAGTTGACCTGTTCTTTAGAAAGACCAAAGAGAAGGTAGCCTCTGAAACCCTAAGTATTTATCAGTTTGAGGACCATCAGGGAGTACCAAATACACTGGTCAAAGCTGAGCTTATCATCTTGTGAGACAGAATTACGAACACTTCTTAGAGAAGCAGCAAAATCAGTAATGCTGCTCTAAAAGAGCAGGTGCAGGAGCAGACTGTCCCAGTGTGCTGAAAGACAAGCTGGAAGGGAAGAAGACCAGCCTGGCTGAATAGAGAACTTTGGCTGGATTTCAGGAGCAAAAGGAAAGTTTATGGCTTTTGGAAGAGGGGGCAGCGTCTCAGGGGGACTACAGAGATATACTGAGTCTATGCAGGGAGAAAATTAGGAGAGTCACCTCAACCTGGATACTGCTTTTATAGACAAAAAAAAAAAGATGCTTCTGTAAATACATCAACAACAAAAGAAGGACTAGGGAGTATCTCCATCCTTTATCGGATGGATCCAGGGGGAAACATAGTGACAAAGGACAAGGAAAAGACTGATATGCTTAATGCCTTCTCTGCCTCAGTCTTTAGCAGTAGAACTAGCTGTACCCTAGACACCAAGACCCCTAAGCTGGAAGATAGGGAGGTGGATCAGAATGAGTCCTTCACAATCCAAGATGAAATAGTCAGTGACCTGCTACACTACTTAAACATATACAAGTCTATGGGGCCAGATGGGTTACACCCAAGAACACTGAAGGAGTTGGCAGATGTGCTCATGAAGCCTCTCTCCATCATTTACCATCAGTCCTGGTTAACAGGGAAGGTCCCAGTGGACAAGAGGGTAACAAATATGATGTCCATCTACAAGAAAGGCTGAAAGGAGGGTCCAGGGAACTAAAAACCTGTCAGTCTGAACTCAGTGCCAGGAAAGATCATGGAGCAGATCACATTGAGAGCCATTATGCTTTATATACAAGACAACCAGGGGATCAGGCCCAGTCAGCATGGGTTTGTGAAAGGCAAGTCCTACTTGGTGAACCTAACATCCTTCTATGACAAGATGACCCACCTAGTGGATGAGGGAAAGGTTGTGGATGTTGTCTACCTGGAATTCTGTAAAGCCTTTGATACTGTTTCCCACAACATTCTTATGAAAAAAATGGCTGCTCATGGCTTGGACAGGTGTACACTCTGCTGGGTAAAACATTGGCTGGATGCCTGGGCCCAAAGAATTGTGATGGATAGAGTTAAATCCAGCTGGCGGCCAGTCACAAGTGATGCTCCTCAGAACTCAGTATTGGGACCACCTCTGTTTAACATCTTTATCAATGATCTTGATGAGGGGATTGAGTGCACCTTCAGTTAAGTTTGCAGATGACACCAAGTTGGGTGGGAGTGTTGATCTGCTTGAGGGTAGAGAGTCTCTACAGAGGGACTCGGACAGACTGGGTTGATAGGCTGAAGTCAATTGTATGAGATTCAATAAGGTCAAGAGATGAGTTCTGCACTTGAACCACAACAATACCATGCAACTCTACAGGCTTGGGGAAGAGTGTCTGGAAAGCTGCTTGGCAGAAAGAGATCTGGGGGTACTGATTGACAAACAGATGAATATGAGCCAGCAGTGTGCCCAGGTGGCCAAGAAGGCCAAGGGCCTCCTGTCTTGTATTAGAAATAGTGTGGCAAGCAGGACCAGGGAGATAATTGTCCCTCTGTACTCCGCATTGGTGAGGCCACACTGCAATTATTGTGTTCATTTTTGGGCACCTCAAGAAAGACATTTAAGTTCTGGAGTGTGTCCAGAGAAGAGCAACTAAGCTTCTGAAGGGCCTGGAGAAAAAGTCCTGTGAGGAGCACCCGAGGGAACTCGGGCTGTTTCGCCCCTTCTTTTCAGGAGGCTGAGGGGAGAACATAATCTCTCTCTACAACTACCTGAAAAGATGTTGTAGAGATGTCGGTGCTGGTCTCTTCTCAGAGGTAATGAGTAACAGAACAAGAAGATATGACCTCAAGCTGCATCAGGGGAGGTTTAAACTGGACATTAGGAAAATTTTTTTTACTGAAAGGATTGTCAGGAATAGGAACAGGCTGCCCAGGGAGGTGGTTGAGTCACCATCTCTGGATGTGTTCAAAAGCCATATAGATGTGGTCCTTGGTGATATGGCTTAGTGGTAGGCCTAGTAGGGTTAATGGCTGGACTTGATCTTAAAGGTTTTTTCCAACCTTGATAATCCTATGATTCTAAATTAACATTGATGAAACAAACATAGCAGCAGAAAACTACAAACAAGATTGAGTAAAACATAAAATTGAACTGTAGTATAATTTCTAAGCTCAGGATTAATGTGTACAGGATTTTATTTTTCTCTAAAACTGTATTACAGAAGAAGGAAAGTACATATTTAATATACTCTGTGCATATGTGTGCATGTGCACATGTGCTAGTATAGGAGGAAAAAAATCTTTATTTTGTATCACATACATCACAGAGGCTCTTTATAGGTTGTAATGAATTAATTTATGCAAGTGAAAATTTTTAATTGATGGCTATACCAACTCAGCAATGTAATACTGATAGAGCCAGAAAACATCATTTACAATGGATTATTTTTTTGCTCGTCATGAATTCTTGATCACATACTTGATCTTTGGCTCTTCCAGAACTAATCAAATGAAGTGACAATTAGAGATCACAGGTTACAGTCATTGGATTGTGTTTTTTTTAAATTTTTATATCGGGAGGGTGCACTCTAATTTTATTAGATAACTGACTATTGAGTTGAGCCAGTAACTACACCCTGATGTGAGTGTACAATTTCCATATGTCCCAAGCACCTTCTGGCCTAAATAGTTTATAATATTGAACAACTAGTAATTGGGAGATGAAAGAGTTACCAATAAGAAAATGAGAACAGATAATTAAAGGTTCTTGAGCTGGTGCAACACAAGTCTCCTGCATAGGTCCACAACCAAATTGTCAGGAAAATCAATATAGATTTTGACCAGTGGTCACTGTATAGTGACATTGGGATGATTTGAAGCAGCAGACACTAAGTGTGGAGGATGCCTGCTATATTATCAGTGTTCTGCAGACTGCATCAATAAAACCTCCAAAGCAGTATCTGCATGCATTATATTGCTGCATATGTTACATGCAGTAGGAGTAGGATTATGAGATACAGAGTATGTTACGTGAGATCTGGACATTAAGTACCACTTAAATATACTTTCTAACTGCTTATAACATCTACTATTCAATTACTGTACAATTAAAGTCAAGACCTTGAGTACACCAACAGGACCTAATTGCCCTGACTAGATACATTTTGGGTCCCCCCTCAAGCTGGCCCAAGAATTGCATTTTAGTTCTGGCTCTTTTGCTTGTATGAATTGTGTTGTAGATACATTGTGCTTTGCCTTGCTGCCTTTGCCTTACTGCCTGGTGAGCGTGGATGCAACTAATGCTTGCTGTCTAGTTGACTGAACTCAACTATTGTCCCTGGACAATTCTGCTTGTCCTGTTCAGGTATGGTGGAAGTGTATCCCTTGTATTCTTGTATTGTATTTCTCTGCTGCCTTGCTCTTCGTAGTTCCTGGGCTATCTTCTCCTGCAGAGTGGTATGCTTTTACCACTTTTGATACCTTTCTATGCTAGGATTAAACCAGACTCTTTCCTGGGTAGTAATGTTGTAAAAACACGTACACTTACAAACCCCTTGTATGTGCCAGCAGATGATTGTTCTACTCTTCAAATGTCAAAGCTCGGTAAGACATGAAAAAGGTTTTTTTACACACAGCTTTTAACACCACTTCAAAATGGGCCTTTCTACACTGTAAGTATTAAATTGAACAGTACTGAAATAACCTGCAAGTGGTGTTTGTTATACTTCTTTTATCTTACTTTGTGGGAGCATGTCTTGTTTGAGTTACATAAAAAAATTATATCTGTTCTGTCTTAGGTGGGTTACTTTCCCTTTAAGAGAAAGCAAAAGATTGCAAGGAAGCCTATAACTATGTAATACTGTACAAACAGTACTATTGAGGGAATAGGGAACATACTGCGTTGTTGCTCAGCTGAGAGGAAGTAAACCACGGCTGTGGTTCCCTTAATTTCATTATTATTAAATTATGCTTTACAAATGAATACTGAAGTGCAGCTAACTTCCTCTAAGGCATATTTACTGACTGAAACACACACTGTGAAGCTGATCAGTGGTTGAGTGCCTCAGATGAGAAACAGGCCAAGCTTTTTTTTTTCTGGAAAGCAAAAACAGTATCAAAACTGTCAGTGCCCTGGGTGTGCTTGTCATTCTTTCCCAAATGATGAATAGAGGTGTATTGACAGTAGTGTAATACCCCAGACCAAAGTTATCTTCTAATGAGTCAGTGGCAGAAAGATGAGGTGTGAAGACAGATTTAAAATAAAAATACTGGACTTAAAGAACAAGGTCGAGATAACAGTTTCTTAACTAACTTAACACTTCAGAGTCATAGAGGTCAGTTTGTCATCTGTGGGAACTAGAAAGATATGGCTGAATCTTGTTTGTACTTCTTTCTTCCTTTTGTTAAACTTTGTCTGGTGACCATATCTGCATGTTTTTAATTTGTAAACCATCTAGGGACCTAGGGCAAATAAGGGTAATATTGCCACATATCGCTAGCATCTTTAGCGTCCATCACTCTGTAAATACAAGATATGGAAAACAGTAAGAACTTTCAAATCCCAGTTTTTAGATAGTTTTCTATATGGATGCTACCTATTTGTTTTGAATTGTGCAGTTTAACAAGGCTTAGATCACAACTTGCATGGATTGCCCAAGATTTCTGGTTTTTTTTAAAAAAAACCCCAAGCCTTAATAAGGTTAGCTCTTGTGCCAAACTAAATAGAAGGAAAAAAGTAATAACACCATCAACAGTCTCACTCTGCCCCGTTCTTGTAGGGTCTCACTGAGTGGTGTGATCAGTACACTCAGTTATTTGCCTCATTTAATATTATTAAGAAGATTAATTTTCCTAAGCTTGTTTGTATTTGATAGGCATTACTGATCTTGCAACTTTTTTTTTCCCTCAAGTGGTAGTTTATTTCCTTAGGAAAGGGTGATCTGAGTCAGTGAAGGAACAGACAGACAAACCAATCATAAATGTTAAAGTTAATATAGGATGGTTGGAGAAGTCAATTATTAGGGGCAGATGCAAGCCTGATTTGGAAGGAAAGAGAGCTGAGTGGTCAGAGAGTAGAGAGACTGTGAAGTTCCATGACTGAAAGAAAAAGACTTATAGAGCCATATGCAACAATTAAGATGGGTGTTCATGTCATATAGCAATATCGGCATGAAGGGTCTGGATCTTTGTCTTCTCTCCTTTGACAAATTTCATGCCCCTATAGAGCTAGTTTTACTCCTTTGTTCATACCCATTTGAACTTAGCTTAGTGACCAAATCATTCTGTCTGGGTGCTCCTCCGTCAGCTCCTCCCATCCCATCTGTAAGACTTCAAAAAGACTGTGCACTACCTCCCTTGTGGTGGCTGTGCCTGAGTTTTAGTTATCCTAACTGAGGACGAATATTCTTTATCCATAAATGTGTGAATATTAGGGCAGATTCATATGTTAAGCAAATATTTTCACAGAAGAGTGAGAATTGTTACTGCAGTTGAATGAAATGTCAGCATAGGAGAAGTGCATGTTGAGGGAACAATGGTAGACTGAAGGAAACAGTGAGAAGGGATTCGTCTGCCATTCTTCTGTTAATTACCTACTCTGTACTCTTTTCAGTTACCATAAAATTTCTTGTTTATATTTGGCTTTTCAGTTTATCTAATTGATAGATTAATTAGATAAACTATTTGTATAGTGATTCATAGTATGTGTATATATGTGACATTCATGAAGCTATCTGCACCCAGAAACAGTTTCTAATATATTATACTGTGATGCGAAGATATTCTCTACTTGACTGTAGCTTCACTATGGAGTGGAAGCTACTTCATCCCCCATCATCATGCTTACAGGTGAAATGTCTGAGAATAGTAACTCTTCATTAAAGGCTTATGAAAAAACACATGACTTTTATTGTTTCCAGTGGATACTTGGATCATTATGCACTTTCACTGGGATTGTTATACAATTTTTTCTCATAGAGTTTTCCTGTTAGAAAGTCTTGACAAGAGGTAACACCTTGCTTTGGCCTACTGTGTTGTCCTGCATTTACTAGTAGTATCTGATAGCTAGTTATATGCCGGTCCCTTCAGGCTTCACTGAATTCCTGCGAAGGAAGAGTTAAACATTGTATAAAAAAAGCAGGAAAACAGCTGCTGAAATGTATCATTCAGAGCTGATTCAGGATCTAACTGATGTTTCTGCTGCACGTGCTCCATAATAGTAAGATCAAGTGGACAGACAGGCTGCCAGCACCATACCTGCCCAAGGCCAGAGGCAGCACATATTTTCACCAGCATGCTGAAGTGGTAAGCTGAGAAACCATGCATTTAATATAACTTTTGTCCAAGCATGTTATAAGGTAGGTCAGGCCTATCTTCTAAGAACTGCAACATTGTAATACCGCAGAACTGCATGAGTTCAATGCAGAACTTGCATGAAAATAAGTCAAATTTTTTATACAGTGTACATTCTGCTAGTAGACAATAACAACAGCAAATATGATTTCCTAAGTCCTGTATAATGCTTATGTTTGACTTTTTGATTATAATCAGAAAAGACAACTGTAAACCAGAATATTTTTATGAAACTAATGCATTGACCCCTGACATACAGCAGAATTTCTATTGAAATGCTGAAGGTCTTTAATATTTACCCCATTTTTGTCTCGGGACAATTATCTGGATAATGTTTGGAGTAATTCTGAAATATTGATGAAGTAACTAATGAAGTAATCATTACAAAAAATTTTCAAAATTCTCATTTTGGAGAAGTTCTGATACATTTTTGCAACTAACCTTATAAGTGAAGTCAAAATACTAATCAAACAGGTCAGGAAAAGCTAGTTATGAAACCTAGTTCAGTAGATTTTCAAACTAAATATGGATCCACTTCACTGTCCTTTCCACCTGTGGATAAAAGTCTAATAAAGGTGGCCAAGAACTCACAGGCATAGCTGGATTTCTGTTTTTACACCTAAAGAAAATGCCTTGAAAATTCCATTTCAGGTAGTGGAAAAAGGTGTGTTTGCTCTTTCTTCAGCAACCTGATTAAATTAGTTCAGTTATCAAACTGCCTTTTTTAAACATCAAGCTTATTCTGTTTAAGACTGTAATACTTAAAGCCTCTGTTTAAGAAACTACCATGTGAAACAAAATTTCATTTGGTCTCCACAGCCAAGCAATTCTGGTCTGAATGCTATGGGTGTACATTAAACATATTAGTAACATTCAGAAATAATCCACATAGCAACAATCGCTAGACACAACTTTCAGACCTTTGTTTGCATTTACATACATCACATGCATGTAGAAATGTTAGTAGTGGCAGTACACTGAAAAAAATCAACAGTTAGTAAACAAAAATATCTGTCACTATTGTCCTAGAAGTCTCTAAAATGCAGCAGCCACTCTTCATGATGCTGACACATTTTATGCTTATGCAGCAAGTTCATGTTGTTTGCTGCAATTATTGTAAAACATTTGACTGGGTCATGAAACCAGACAATGTCAATTAATGCTCTGCATGCAATTCAAGTAGATTAAGCCCCAGGGTGGAATGCTGAAGAGATTTAAGGGACGCATTATTGCATTACAGAACTGCAAAAGATATAAACCAAATAGCCTAGTGAGACATCTTAATACACTGAGACTGCTAAGTTATCTCAAGGTCCTACAGTAAACTGCACACAAATTTAAGTGCAGTAAAAACAGTAAGCAAATGTAAACAGCAGGAAAGGAAGTATATAATTATGCTTGTACACCATACAATTTTGGCAGCAGAAAATATAAATTTCCCTTTTAATTTAGGTAGCTGACAATGCTTTTGCTTTTTCTGATGTGGTTAATGAACAGAGTACACAAGCACTGACAAACTAAAATAGTACTGAAGCGTTAAACAGGAGCATCTAAGCATACTTGAAAGCAGATGTTATCACCTCTACTCATAGCTAAAGCTGATTGCTTAGTTTGGAATGTTTGACCACTACTAGCAAATGAGATTGTCTTCTCTGTCTATTCTAGAAAAGCAAGTTGAACTCCTTCTCCCTTCAGGAAACTCATGGAACTGTCAGATGAGTACTTCCAAGTGAAATCTAGAGCTTTAGCTTGCCTTCCCTCTCTAATTTCTTAAATGCTGTTGACATGGCTGCTTCTAAAGCACTGCAGAATGAATGGTCTTTCTATAGATGAAGCCTCAGAGTTGTTGCACAATAGATCAAGAAACACCTTATAGAAAAATTTTAGCATGTTCATTGCTGACACTAAGGATCTCAAGCACTTTATACACTAATATTAAGCTTAACAACCTCATTGTGGAATATGCATTTTCTGCTGACTCCTTTTCTGATAGATGTGCTGAAGATGATTTTTTAAAATCAGTTGACACAGTAAGGCATTGACAAAGTCAGCATAGAAACAAGGAGTACTGACTCAGGCATGTGTTCCAGTTCTAGGTATTTTCAATATTAATCAGCAGAGATGTTCTCACTCTGTTTAATTGGAAGTTGAAGAGAAAATTATGTTTGTTGTTACATGGAGCTTAATAAAGAATGGCTGCAGCAAGTTACATCTAAATCACTTATGATATTTAATTACTGTAACACGGCAGGAAAGATGTACAGCCACTGACTGGGATCTCTCTTAAGAAAAGACTGAACAATACAATATTGTAAACTGGAAACTCAGTATTGGTGGGTTTTGTTTTTCTTTTTTTTTGCTTTTTTTTTTTTTTCATTTCATGAATGAGTATTTCTGCTGAAGTACTGCACATATGCTGACCCAATTCCATCAGTTTTGCTAGAGAAAGCTACTGCAATCACCTTAAAGCTGCATGTGAATATTTTTCAGAATGTTTTGGGTTCCCTCCACTTCTACTTACCTTCCCTATGTACTTCACCTGCTCTCAACATCACCTCAGAAAAATGTATCCTTCCCCTAGTATGGATGTTATACTTCTTTCAGTTTTATATATGAAAAAAAAACCATTTATCTAAATTGTAACCCCCCCAGATTTATAAACTTACTATCTAATCATCCACATCTGTAAAACATTATTGATAACATATTACAAGATATATTTCATGTAAAGAACTTCTATGTCCTTAGGCAGATATTTCATGCCAAAACCTAAGTCAGAAAGTAATAGCCAAAGTATAGCCTCCATAGGAGGGCATGCCATATGTTTCCCTAACTAATTTAAGAGTGCTTAAAGGAATGGTAGAAGTCTTAGATTACTGCAGAGGTAAAAAAGTCTTTCAGTAAAAACAGAAGCATACATGTTTAATGGATATGAACAGCAGAAGTGGTTGCAAATGGTTTGTTTCTGTACTAATTTTTTTTAAATTATTTTCAGTGTGAATAAGCAGACTATTATGATGAGGAGAAACTCTGCTTACATATAAAAAGTTAATAAAAGTGAACACTGCAACACAATGGAAAGCAAGTGAAGCTATGACTTACTTCTCTTGCATACACTTATTTGGAGCCTTGGTTTACTCTGTCAGTCTAAAAATTTCCCCCCCCCCCCCCCCCCCCAAATAAAAGCCTATTTTTATCCTGGAAAGTTGCAATAACAGATTTAATTCTTTATAAAAATTTAATTACTTTTCAACTTCACTTCAGACATGGAATAACATTTCCATTGCAGAAGCTTTCAGAAAAGTTTCAATTATTTTTATAATACTTTTCTCTCTATGTACAGACACACCTGCACAGTTCCACTCCCTTCAGCAAAAAAAACTTTCTTACCAAGTCTTTTCAAACCTAAAGTAAAAGAAAGGCTCTCATTTCTACCCATGAATTTTACCCACTATCATCTATTCTCTTCTCTCTGTGATAGGCACTGACCAGGTAGGTTTAAAATAGGTTAAATTTAGGGTTTGAATGCCCTTAAATGATGCAACTTGCCAATGGAAGAATTTGCAGTATTGCAGCTACTGCTGCCTGTTTCTGATAGCTGTTTTCCCTTTTCATTGCACTACTATTCTGTATTTTGAAAGTCATGGAGAACTGAGATTTTTATTGTAAAATAATAATAGTTCTCACAAAATCATTCAGTCAAGTTTGAATTTGTTTTTCAACTTTGGCATCCCGTGCACTTTTCAAAGTAGACCACTGGGTCACTACATTCTCATGCAAAGTATAACCTAAGAAACAGATCATAGTCATGTATTTCACTGTGTTGAATTTTTATGAATGCTTAGTGTATAAAAACTTAACCAAGAACAACACTTCTTATTATAGCTTATCCCTTTACCCCTTTCCTCAATATACCTAAATCTATTTCTGACAGTACTCATAAGTACTCAGGTTCTTTATGATTTCAAACTAAGTGTTTAGAATGTAATACATGCTGTATTTAAAGATGTTTCTCCATTTGGATGAGTAGGCTATAAATGAGATCAAGTATCTGAAGATGTTATAAGGAATAAAAATGGCTAAAGTAAAGAAGCTGTGGTGAAAACGTAGTGTGTTTTTTATGCAGGGAAGGTAAGGAGTAAATGCAAGTTTTAGGATAGGAATACATGTTTTCTCAAGTTGTTGCATTATTTGAAGCTTTCATAAAAATTAAGTCTAGAACAAAGCGAATCTTTTGTAGTTAAACCCCTGGCTGGGCAGCTGGAACTTTATTCTGGAGTTTCATCACAACTCTGAATTTCATGGGTAACATCCATAAATATTTTGGCACACTTGGGACTGAATTTAAACATTGTCCAAAGTGTAGAAAGCAACCATAACCTTCTCCAGGAGCAGTAAAAATTGCCCAAGAGTGAGAGATGTGAAGCATTTTATTCATCTTATCTAAAAGAAGACTGAGATATGATTGTATTATGGTCTATAACAACCTTAGTACTTACTAAAATATCAGACACAAAAGGGATCTTGAATCCAGGAAAGAAAAACATGAAAAGGATGAATGACTTAAATGATGAATGCAAGGTCCTATATAATTAAAGAAGTAAGAGAGATTTTAGACAATTCATTGTATCTGTTACTGAATCTCCTTTCAATTTGACTGCTGGTTTTGATGCCTTTTAAAAAAAGGGGCAAGTAAACAAAATCAAGAATGATACATGCAGCTTGCAGAGAATTAGGTCTTCATGTCAATAGTGTTGAGTGAGACTGAAAAGCTGCATAAGCAGTGATGTATAACTAAAAGTAGTAAATTATGAAAGTTGCCAAGTATCTGAGTAGTTATAAGTTCACTAACAGTAATTTGAGGGACTCTGGAGTAGGTCTACAATTGAAAAACTGTTTAAATGACCAGAAAGTCATATAAAAAGATGGATTGCATATCTGAGCACAAGCATTTTCTGTGAGAAATTGGATAGTAGGAGTCTGAATTTACAAGGGTGAGGAGAATTGGAAAGACTCCCAGGATAGAAAGGGCCTCTTCTGAATTGTTCCTGGACAACTTCTTTTAATCCATGTATGATTTTATAAACTCTCACACACTAAGAATGCTAAAAAAAAGTCAGTTTATAGTTTGGTGGCATGAGTCCATGCAATTCAGTTGGTGTATCTAAACAGAGTTAAAATTTCATGTTATTATTCATAGATATTTGTATCTTATGTGCAGATTTTGTCACTGTTTTGGTTTGAGATTTTTTTTAAAGTACTTTTCTGGCAGAAACCATTCCATTGCTTTCTAATTGTGTCTGAGTTTTTATATTCCTGTTTTATAGATGGGATAATCAAGATTATTTAAGATAGAAATAGGTTGCCAATACAAATGTAAGGGGGGGGGGGGGGGGGGGGAGGGGGGAGGATATGAATAATGATTTGGGCTCATCATTTTTCTGACTTAAAAATTGAGAATTTAAGTTCTACTACATTATTTGAAAAGCTTCCTTAATTTTCCAAGTTTTCCTCTATTTTGGGTAGGTTTGTCTGTTTTGGGTAGGTTTGCTGAAATGGCTATAGATGTAAACACATGATGTAATTAGATTAATTCAAATAAGTTTTGTGATTAAAAATTCATTTTTAACACAGGAAGATGTTCCACATGTATGACATGCAAAATTTGTTTCCATATTAGCTATCACTGAAGTACACATTCAAACCTTCATGTTTTGGAGGCGTTAGTGAAAGTATTAACTAATCTAATGCTACCTGAACTAATCTCCATAGTTCTGCATGCCTTCTCTCCTGATCTTGGTTCTTGATTTCCAAACACTCTTAATTTCTAATTTTCTGACACTAGTTATAAAGAAAACTTCTGTTTGTTTTAGTAAGCTAACAGAATCTAAACTGAGGTTTACAGTTCATACGATATGTGGTATACACTAGCTCCAAGTTTCAGAATCATACTCTGTCCAAGTTCTAAGTATGTATTAAATTAGATACATGTTGTTCTGTGTCTCCATATTGTTCCTGAAGAAAATCCTAAATGTAATCTCAAGGCAGATGCAGGATACTCCTGTGATGTGCATAGCTGAGGAATTAGAATTGCAAGGACACTTCAGAATGTATATGTCCCAGAGTATGGATCTAATAGTTTAATAGCATTGATCTTTATTGGTTTATAATTCTGTTTCTATTCATAAAGTGAAGAGAAAATATAAGTATTTGCTCCAAGTAGAATTTTTGAATGCAGCCTATCAATTCAGTTGCTAAAATCCACTTCTGAGAGTGATTTAGGTACTTAATGCTAAATGCTGTGAAGAAGCTAGAAGCCATCAAATACTGAAATATTTATACTTTCGTGATATTATAGAACCTATTTATCCATGCTGAACTTAGGTCTAAACAAGATTTAGTTTGTAAACCTTTGTAAGGGGAGGGAGTGAAAGGCTAAGTTCTGATTTGTAGTCCCAGAGCTGATTATACATTTTACAGAAAAGCTGATAGGTACAACTGGATCTGGTCTTTGAACGACCATAATTAAGTACCAGACCTTATGTAAAATGCATAAACCACCAAGCTAAGGAATCACAGCTCTTCTGTAGTATCTTCTAAATCCTGTACTCCTGTCCACAAAATGTCCAAGGGTCTTGGAAAAGAAGAATTTGAAAAGGAAATTTTACGTGTTAGGTATTTAGGTTGTTAGGTATTTAGATGTTCTTTGTTCTTGTAGGTATGGTTGGACTCGGTGATCTAGGAGGTTCTTTACAACCACAATTATTCTGTGATTCTGTGAAAAATCCATTGCAAGTTCCAAGTCTTTCCCCAACTGAAAACAAAGTTGTACTTGGAGTCATGTGGGTTACATAAGGGGTTATTTCAGCCTGTTCTCATATAGATAAGTCTTTTTTGCACCTTGTATGACCTTGATTGTCTGACAGCTGAACAGACATTGCACTAAATGTCTGTTCATTTGAAACAATTCTGTACAGATGTTTTCATAGGATAAGACAGATGATCAGAAGGCACTCGAAATCCAGGAAAAGATAAATATAATATATGAAATAAACAAGCTCAACTGACACTGCCTAGACCTTTAATTGATGTATTGTGCTGACAGCAATGTTGAATATTTAAATGTTTTGTTCAAGATTGTGGAAACTTTAACCCCTGGGAAGCTTAGTCATGGGAATTACTGCACAGGTTTTCTCACAGCAAATTTTGTTTCAAAACAACGTTAAAAATGGAGTAATTCAAATTAAATAATATCCATCCAAGAGCTTTGGCTAGATTTGATCTGAAACTTTCTTTAGATTCAAGGAAGCCAAGATAGTGTCTATGAAAGCTTTTGTCATTTCTGGTCCAGTCTCTGGAGGAAATGAGATCATTTTTTGTCTCCTTCTCCTCTTCTGTACCTGTCTGTCAACTCCCACATCTATATGACAATGCTTAGGCCAAATATACTACTTTACAGAGGTACAGGTGCTTCATATATTTTATTTCAGAGAAATTATTGTGAAAAAAAACTAAAATCCCAACAGACCAACACAAAAAAAAAAGAAAAAAAGAAGTATGGAATAAATTTCAAATGGAACTCTATCATAGAGATGTGTATGTCTATTATTCTTCATATGATTCGATATGGTAAATTTTGTATGGCATTCAAACATATTAGTAAATATTAAACAAAATATAGAAGATTTTGTGTAATCAACAATGTTGAAGAATAATTGAGACCAGTGATATCAGTATCAGAAGAGAAACTTCAAGTTAAAAAGGATACTTGAGACATTTAACTGCTTGTCCATCACTAATTATAGGCACTGTAATCATGAACTGAAAGGTACTTTGGTGCATCTATTGTTTTAAGCCTGTTTGCTTTAAGAAAAACCTATTAAAATAATTAGAGTTTCCCGGTCACGAGGCTTATTTCCTAATTCATTGTCTATAACTAGCCAGGAAATCACTTGGCTTTAGTCACTGAAAAAGCCATAGGTAATTGTGCCAGCTTTATCACTTCCTGAGTTAATGCTTGTAGGAAGTAGACATTAAAACAACAAAATTTTCAGTTAGGGTTCATTTACTGTTTAAGAAAAGAGAACTAACAAGAGTTTAACACTTGACTGCTACCTCAGTCTTGAAATCAACCATAAGAAGAGGCAATTGGCAACTAGAGATAATGACTTGTACTGTTTTGTTTAGAGCATTTTATATAACTAACCACCCTTTAGTACCAAATTTAACAGCTTTTTTTATTCCTATGTATTCTAATATATTAATAAAATTTTCATCACTAAGCTTTGTGCAAAAGGAAACATAATATCAGATTACAGCATCAAATATAATCCAAATATAACCAAATATCCATGCTCATAAATAATAAATAATAATTTCCCCTTGTTTCGGGGGGGGGGGGGGGGGGGGGCGGGGAAAAAAAACTTTTGATTTTTTTCTATTTCAATACAGCTGAAATATTGATTCAGACATTTTAAAAATTATTATTAGCAGCAGAATTTAAAAGTGAATCTAAGTGAGGAAGATACATGACCAAATCTGGAATTGAAAATAACCAATAATCTTTTGGAAGCAAAGCAGTTACTTCTTTTGCCCTTTTCAGCTGACAATTCTGGTTATCTATCTAAAACTGATTAGAGCAAAGAATAACTCCTGAATGAAGGACACTTATTCAGTATGGAATCACTCACTGTAAATTGTTCTTTGTTTTACTGATGTTTTGTTTTACACTCAAAATTCACATATACATATGTTTACACTTGGAGTGATTTATGCTACTGATAGTAATCTAGAAACTTTGTGAAGCAGTTCCTTGGATTCAGAAGAACCAGACAATCTACTCTATGCATCAGGAAGTATGTAATGACAAATTATGAAGCAGAATTTATATGCAGTGGGAAGTATATTGTATTTGCTTTATTTTTATAGGTATAAATATACAGAGATACATAATAAGTCATTTTTTAATTAACATTTTAAGTGTGAAGTTAAGCATTTGAAATTCAGTAAAAAGTATAAGAATTAGGCTGCCTTGGTGATGCATTTTCTTTTTTTTTGTGGTCTAACTTCAGTAAAAAACTTCCAACCATATAGAAAAAATATTTTTATTTACCATTGCCAACAATTTGCTATTTTACCTTGTCAGTTTTGTTTCTGCAGACATTTGTTTCTATATTATACATTATTTTGCAAGGCGATCTTTTATTACAAATTCATGTACTTGTCTATAAAGTAGTATCAGTTCTAGACATTAAGAACAGGAACTTACAGTGCACTTTTGGGCAATAAATAACCACACACAGTCAGCATGTAATAATTATAATTAAAAAAAAAAAAGACACAAAAGGCCTAAAATATTCCATATCAGTTATCTTATTAGTTCTTGTACAAGTATCTAATATCCTTCATTGATTAAAGAATGATAACTCTATATAATTCTATTTTTTTCCAATAGAGAAAATACTGACAGAGACAGGACCTCTCTGTGCGTTACAGAATTAGTGTAGGTTTCCCTTCAACACTAAGGACCTGCAGATACTATAGATAAATTCACACTTTGAAACATTGAACTTTCTGAAACATGGAACTTATACTGATCCTGAATAAGAAGTTTTCATTTTGTGCACAAAGATACATTATATCTTCCTTTGACGCAAATTAACAATTTTAGTACTGATTAACAGAGAGTGGGCAGAAGAAACATAATACCTTTGTCCTGTAGTGAGGTTTTTTTTTTATATTAATTCATCTGAAAAGACTTTGCCGTTTCTGAATTCTATTCTAGAGGAACTCTGTAATAATGAAAACTGAGGTCTATAAATCAGTTCTATGCTAAGGGATTACAGTGAGCCTAAATTTTAAATCCTGAAAAAGTCATAAGTCTACTTGAAGTTATATCGGACTGTTCATCTGATATACTGTGGCTATTATGTAAGTTTGCAATGTTTTTGAAGATTTTTGCTTTAAAAAACTACCGTTGTTCATACCAGTGACTGAAAAGTTTCAGGAACATTTCAGCACATCTACATGAAAATTAGATTAAAACTGCTCCCATCTTGTCTGAATGGTACAGCTGAGGTGTTTTTTTGTAGCTCTATTCATTACATTTTACTAGGGAGCATATGTATAAGTCATCTATACTAGTGTTTAAAACTCTTTGTGCTCTTCTTTTTTGTTTTACATTTGTAACTGCTTTATCAACTAATTGAAGAAAAAGTAAGACACTAGTATTCCTATGATTTGCTCCTGTTGTTAGTATAGTATTAGGTTCCAGATAGAAGGGATTTACAAACAGTAAAGATCTGCGAGTCATTTTTGCCAGTCCTCCCCATGTAGTTAATAAAACTGGAGAAAACGTTTCTTCATTAATTAAAAAAACCCCAAAAAAATCTATAAGCAGAAAACTGGAATAAGGATAATGGAGTCATAATGTGGTGATGAAGGAGCTGCTGATATTGGAAAAATTAATCAAATGGTTAATTTTTGTATTCCAAAGGAGGACACGGGGGAAGAGAAGGTTAGTATGTCTTTTGATTCCTCCTAATCACCTTCTTCACCCAAAACACATTCTGTTCTCTTTTCAGGTCAAGACCCTGAATTATCTCTTGAGCATGTTAATCTGCCTTTCCAGAGCTGGATAGAAGGACAAGAGTAAGAGTCTGGGAAAAAGAGAGACCTTTTCAATTTGGTCTAAGGTGAGAGTCCCATGCAGCAAGTCTTTACACTGCAAGCTTATTCATCTCCAGACCAAAGCAAATTACTGTTTATTGAAGTTCAAGAACTCTTTCATCTCTAACTCAAAATGCAAACATATACTAGTATACTTAATACATGACATACTTTGAGAAGCAAATCTGACCCCTTGCTTTTGGTCATTAGCAACTTAGCCCATGGTAATGCCACAGGAACATAAGTTCTGAAAATACAGCAGTATAAAATAGTATTCCAGATGTATTAAAGAAAATTACAAAGGCAAACAAATCTTCCTTGATAAGCTTACAGAAATAATTACTGTTTAACACGAGAGAACAACAGCTGAAAGCAAATGTTGCAGCCATAGAGGTTTCTGACAAAGTAAAACTGCCATGTGTGTTAAAAGTAAGTTTCAATATAAGAGAGAGTAATTTTTCATACTTGTGTGAAATTATGGCTCTCTTTTCTTGCAAGGCATCTGAGTTGAAGCTGCAGATAAAAATCTTCTAGGTTAATACTGCATGCTGTCTACAGGTGCTTAAAGTACATCTTGCTGACCATACTTGTTCAATGTGATTCACCCAAACCAGAAGACAGAATGTGGATAAACTTTAAAATGATAAAACACAAGAAAAAGCTATGACTTTATATCCATTCTGAATTTTTTTTCTGCAACACTTGAAATAATTTATGACTTCTTCTAAAGGTGGCAAAAATTTATCTTATAATTAAAGCTTTTGCAAATACATTGAAGTGAATAAACTGGTTAGCAAGTTTTCTGAGTGTAACCAGCTTATGGACCTGCATGTGTTTTCTTTCTATTAGTCTGCTCTTCTGTCATGGCTCTTAACCTCAGGTACAAGCCCTAGGAAGGAACTGCAGTATTGGATCATCAGGGTCATCGCATTGCATTATGAACAGTGATACTATTCTTGTGAAATGTGACCACCATAATCTTGCAAGCATAATCTTGTGCTTGTTTTCATGTGTTAAGACCACCTAACACTTGCTGAAAGCACTCAGCACCTCAAGTCTTTCTCCCAGGTAAGACTTTTAAGTTCTCAGTTCATTGTTTCCCTTTATCTTCTTTTCCAAAAAGTACTTTTCTTCTGTTTGTGGATCTCTAACCATCCTCAGCCGTATTTCCAAGCTACTGAAACTGGTGTCTATCTATACACTTTGCACTGTCCAGAGGTTTTTAAAAATTCAAAATTTGTACTGAACTTAATAATCACATTTATAGATGGACTTTTTAATAAACCCTTAAAAATTAAAATTAATAATTAAACCACCTGTCAATTCTGGAACTTTTTACTTAATGACTGTCTTGGGGATACATACAATGAATGATAGAATTAACGAGTAACCTAGTTTGAAGTCCTTTTTTAATAAAAAACTATGAGCAAGGCTACAACTCAAATATATTTGTTGTTCCATTAAACTTCATTGCATTGAGATGAAATAAAAAGCAGGCATACCTTGGGTTCAAACTTTTCACACATTCGAACTGATCATGTGCTGCTTCATTTCTCACACAGGCTTAGCAAGAACCAGATCCTTCACTTCTACTCCCCATTTCACTTTTTCAGTTTTATCAGAAGCTAATTAGGATGATCACAACAGGAAATGGTATGAATTGCCAAAGTGACCTTTTTGTCTTTCTCTTTTATGAGTGGCTTCAGCTTTCTATCAGATCAATTAGTTAATTGGGCATCACTCCTCTGACACATCTCACTTAATAAAAAGTCCTCACCTTAAATAAACAGTCACACTCTTTCATTTTAGATTGAAGGCTGGAAGCTCCTTATAATTGGAGTCTGTTTCTGTTTCTTTGACCACTTTTATCTGGGGATCAATCTTCATGTAATGCAATCTTCTTTAACATGAACAAGAATGTTATCAAAATAAACCTTTTCTGCTGTCCTTCTCCCTCACTGCTTCCCCTGACATAATGTTAACTGAAATAGTAGACTATTTATAAAAAAGGGGAGAAAATCCCTCAATTAAGCTGAGCAAGACTGAAAAGGAATTTTATATTCATATGATATTTTAACTTCAATGTTGTTGTTGAATCCTGCATTCAATTACATTGCAATTGTACCGTTAATTATCCCCTATATAAATATACAATATCATACTAGCAGTGAAGTGTAAGGTGGTTATCAAGAGGTCACACTTTAAAAAAAACAGGTATGATGTAGCTGAGGGCCTTTTTAGAACTGTTCTCCTATCTATTTTTACATGTTTTTTCATATACATTTAACTTAATCCTCTCATTTAGTATCCTATTTTTAGTTAAGACTTCTAGTGACAAAGTAAAAAAAAAAAAAAAAAAGGTCTGAATAATTACATATCTGATTTTAGTTTTTTTTTTTCTCAGAGTACTACTGCAGCTGTGATTATATATACTTAGACACAAAGATTGTACACATTTTCACATACACTGTTATATATTTTCTTTTTCTGTGTGCATACTCTTAGGTCTGTTATGCAGAACTACTCCATCTACTCCATGAGCTGTGAAAATGGTGTTTTCCTAAATGTGAACAAAGCAAATATATGACATTATTTTGAAGCACAAGCATTGCACAGGAGAATGCCATTCCTCTCCATTACAATGAGGTAGCTACCAGATGTCTCCTAGGTCTGGGGCTGACCTTTGAGACTGAAGGATAATATACACCTTAAGAACAGCCATTCTAACAGGAGAAAAACCAGCTCCTCTAAAAAAGTATCTTAAAACTATGACAAACACTACAGATTAACTCTGTTTGATTACTGTATGGTCTGTTTTAAAATTACTATCAATTTTAACACCACAGAGTAAGAGGCCTGTGAAACACGAAATGAGGAGTTTCCAATGCTTAGGCACTCATTCCCAAGCTCTTTGTTAATAATAATGATTGAAAATATATATACATCCAGGAATCTTTTCACTCATCACTGAAACAGAGTTGTGTCCAAAATGGAACATGGCAGCTGTTTAGAAGTACATGACAACACTAAACAAATGTTTAGACAAGGGGAATGAAAAATATACAAAAAAAATTAGAATTCGGTAGAATTTATTTACAGAAAGCAATGCAGGAAGAATTGTTTCTGAATGTTTAATGTGTTTTCCAGACAAAGGTTTTGCCTCCTGAAGTATACCAATATTCCAGCCAGTATTAATATGATAGACTTTAATAATGTCAAAACTACATCCTTCGCTTATCATTATACAGAGAACTTTTTCTGAATTAAATATATCCTATGTATAAAGATTGTCTCTAAAGGTTTTACACCTGTAATAAGTGTTTTCCACTGATTTCAGTATATCAGGTTTGTCATTGTGGTAGACTGCTAGTTTGCCATTAATTTGAACAGAGTAAATAAAAGTTTTTTGTAGTGGTTCACAGCTATACCAGCAATCATATTTGTGGGCATAGCAGACTATACTTCTGGAATGTCAAAAAAAAAGGATTTAAGAAGGAATTGGAACACCATGTTGTTTGTTACCATATTTGTAGTTGCAGCTCCCAAGGAGTGGAAAAAGAAAAGCAGCAGGGGAAAAAAAAACCCTTAATTTTATGCTTTAGACTGTAAAAAGACCTGTGCTAGGGATCAGGAAGGAACACTACTGATGTTCTTGCACTGACAGGATATTTTGGAAGTAGCCAGTGTTTGTAGGGGAAGGATGTCTGCTGCAGGCTAGTGATACCTTTAATTTGATATAGCTAGGTCTAGGTTTCTTCAATAATTCAAGATGTTTACATTTGCCAATAAAGTGTACAGAGTGTTAAGGCATCAATTCTGTATTGCAAGAGAGATTGCAGAAGAATGAAAATGCATTTAAGTAAAGCCTAAACCAATGCAGGATGAAAGTTTTAATGCAATCAAGAAGTGAGAAGTAGAAACCCTAGGGAAGGAATCTGTATGAGTAAACCTCAACATAGCCTCTTCATGTTTAGTCACATATATCTCTCATTTAATTCTGACACAGTGAGAAGGTAAGAACAAAGTTAAGAGACAGGTGTCAACATTGATTTTTGACATAGGCAAACACAAGCAAATGGTAACTGAGTATTCATGCAGTGGAATCAGACAATAACAAGTTATTTTAATATTTTAAGGATTCTAATTGTGTGATGATATATGATACAATGTTCAAGCAGTCAAAGAAAAGCATTAGAGAGGAAGTGAAACAGAACGCAAGAAGATGTTTCTAGTTACCTCTATGACAAGTGATAGTCTCTCTTAATCTTTTTCCTAAAATACAAAGGACACCCTTGGTAGGGTGTTTAGTTTAGTGATATCCCTGGTAGAGGCTTGTTAAAAATGAAAAAGCTTCTAAATCACTTTTTGAAGGAGGTTACAGGAGGGTCAGATTCTGAAAACATTAGTTCCACTGGCGAGCACGTAACAGCTGTAAATTCTGTTTGCCTTAAATAGAATTACTTGCATGGGTTGTGACTTGTCTATTATACTGTGCCCTAATTGAAGCTTTTCTAAGTAACATGGAATGATCTCTTAAGTCTACAAATAGCTGTTTCCTAGAGTAAGAAGAAAGACAGAATTACAGATTGGTTTGAAATCAAGCAAACCATGGAATTTTTCTCAGTGACTTGACTAAACTTTTCACTAAGATATTTTAGACTAAGTCTACCTTATTTAAATAAGTTTTTGGCACAACACTAAGCTGAATGTTAGCATTGTGGATTTTTGATTTTGAACTGCTTTACAGCATTTGGGTATTTTGTGATGTGTCAGTTTGGCTGAAGTCCAAGTCTGCCAGGGACTGGCCACCCCACATACATAGTTTTCCGACAAACTGAGCACAGGTGGTACCATCTGCAGTCTACAGAAAAGATGAAAAAGTGTCAAGAAGATAATTTTCACTGAGGTGGAATCTGTTTTAAGAACCATTTTAACCACAAGTTCAAGAACTAGCTGTGGTCTCAACAGCTGTTCATCTGAAACAAATTGCCTCTAACTCTAACAAATATCTTGCAAACTAACAACTGAGTAATGTTTTCAGTGGGCGCTTATTTGGAATACGTGCTTTTCAGCAACCAAAAGTTTACTTTGTGGAGGGTTACACTCTAAATACATTTGTGTAGATAACCTATCATCCTATGGAGGTGCTGAATGACTACTTTATAGGAGATGTGCACATGTATTTTTCTTTTCAAAAATGGTCAATAACAGTCTCAGTAATGGGCCTTTAAAACCCAAATATGTCATAAAACACTGTCCTCAATATACAATAAAAAATAAAATACTTGAAGATGCAAAGTGCTGCAAATAGGTTCCTTAAGAACTTGAATGACTTGGTCTAATACTTCTAATTTACTGTAAGTCTGCCTAAATAAAGGAAGAAAAAATTCTAAAGCTCAGTTATTGCAGAAAAAGATAATGGGATCTCCTTGCATGTATAAATTAAGATATTTTGGGTTTATACTTCTGGAGTCAGAATTCCTTGAAGAAAGAAGTGTGTTGTAGTGGGTTAGTCATTCATTGCCCAATAGATAAGAAAACCTTACCACCTCAGGAAAATGGTTTGATATGAGAAATGTGTAGAAAACCAACTATGTTTTATGTCTTATTGACGTATCATTTGCTATCTACTGAATTGATTTTGAGGCTCATTGGTTTGGTAAAGGAGAAAGATTGTGTTTTGCTTGTTTCTAGCTCTAAAATTTGTGTATAACTTTTCCTAAAAGTCTGAGCAATTACTTCCAGAAACTGAAGAAATGTACTGAAATATTTGAGTACTTGATCTTTTTTTTCAAACAATAGTATTTTCTGGTCTTCAGCAGTAAACATAGCACAAGAAAATTTTCAAAGCTTTTCATAGATAACAAAAGTTCATTCTTCTTACTTAATTAGATATTGAGACCAACTGACAGTGCTTTAGCTGTAAGTTTTACTGAACTCGGCTTTCATTTCAATGCCTTAAATTACAATGCTATTTTTGCACCAATAGAGCAATAAAATTCAGTACTGGACATAGAGGGAATGTTATAGGAGAACACAAACTTTATAAACCACCAAGATAAATACATAGAATTATATGATGAAGAGAAATGTAAAGTTCACTGTGTTGTATTTATTGACCAAAAGCATTGATAAAAAAAAGTAGAAATCATTAAAGGGTTTGTGGTTTTTGTGCTGAATGGATGGATGCATTTGGATAAATCTTCTTTCAAGAAGGTACGACATTCTGAGAAAGCTCCCTACAAGCTTATCATTCTTGCATTAAAACTGACTCCTAAACCTACTGATTGTCATTTCCCAAATAAATCCAAGACACATAGAAATGAGATTTTTTTTTCAGTTAATTATGCAAACATATCAATATTATATACTGTGCACATATATACACACATAGTGTATCTATATAATGTATTAACAAACTCATTATTTCCTGTGAAAAATACTGCAATGTTTGTGGAGAAAAGTGTAATTAAATTTCAGAATCAAAGTCCTAGCTAGAAAACCTTTTGCTTTATGATGATGTTATTTATATTTGACCAGCACAGTCATGGACTTGTGGTTCCTGTAATGGATCCTTAATGCTGTCTCACTGTACATCCTGTCACATATGAACATCTTCCTTCGAACCCTGCTCTTGACTGGTTGAGATCCCTCCTGGGATTTATTCTGTTTGACTTGGGTCTTTCATGGAAGAGAAAAAGATTGATGTTCTCCATAAGGCATAATATGAACATTTAAGCTGAAAGTAAGATGGTTTCATTTATGCCTTTTCTCTAATGAGTTGGCAAATCCATCACCTCTTCTGTTCCATTTTCTAGAGCGTTGTTGCATGTATAGTGACATAAACAAATTTTATAAGCATAGCTCTTTATTGGATCCAATTGATTTTCCATCACAACAGACTATACTGAGCTGCCATTTGACCAGGGTCTAAGTAAGAGTGAGCAGGAGAAGGAAAGTATAGAAAGTACAGCATTGATCAATTAGACACACAGAGAATATCAAAACATAGCCTTTCCATCAGTGACTGCATAATTTCTCAACTTCCTGTCAGACTAAGCAGTGTTTCCATCTGTTTCTGTCAAATTCTCCTGAAATCTCATATTATATTTGATTGTGAAAATAAATAGTCCTGTATGAAGTTTACCACAGTAACGGATATGTGTTTATAGACTTGCCTGCAGATACAAAGAGTTATCACTAGGCAGGTACAAGATTCAGTTGTACCTGTATCTGACTGTTTTCTCTGTCCTTTTCTTGAACCCCTTTTTTTTTTTTTTTTTTCCCCTTCCATTGTTTTAGGCCTTGTAAATGCTGTTCAGTGAAATACTTTAATTTGCTAAAATTATTTTCATACTCTTAACATGTTTTAATGCAGTCTTCCACATTCTTTGTTACATGACAGTTCAGTAAACAGTCCTCTGAGTTTCTAACAGCCCAGTTTCTGAAACTTTTATTTGTGACTTACTTGGAAAGAACAGACTTGTGTATCGACTTTGTTCTAGGAATTGTTATAAATCATGGAATGTCCCATCCAGCTGGGTTATTTCAGCAAATTTGTATTTCAGAAATCAGTAAAATAGGCCACATTGCAGACATGGAAGATATTATGCCCTCTGTGTTTCCACAGAAGGTAGTTTCAGCAATAAGAGAGACAATAACACATCCTTTATACAGAGACAGCAATGAGCTGAATTCACACCAGTTGCCTTTGTGATGAAAATCTGGTCCAGGATCCATGCCCTGTTCATTTCTTAGTTTTTCAGAATAGACTTCTCAAGTTAAGTGGTATGAATTAGTCCTGTGAGAACTGGGACAGTGAAAGAGAACTATATTGTCATCTACTGCAGAAGCATTAGAAGGTCTGCTCATGGCATAGGATATAGGAGTACTGTACTTTAGCCAGAGAAAATCACAAAACCTATCAGCTCAAAAGGAGCAATATGTATGTTAGTTTTCCTGGACTAGAATATAAGGGTCTATATCTCTTGGTTTTATGTCTTTTTGCTGGAACCATTAGTCTTTCCTCCAACATCTTGCAGTCTATCATAGATGTGCATCCATCTTTTCCTTAAGTGAGCATGACAAAAGGTTAGAATAACTTTGAATATCTAAACTAGGTTTTACTGGGATACAAAGAAGATGAACAACTTTTCAAAGAGGATATGCAGTAATATTGTGTCCCATGAATATTAAAAAAGAGACAAGCATAAAACAGCCTTAAAAAGCTATGAAGCCTTGTGTCCTTTTCTACAGGGTCATATTATGTTTAGTACACATCACTGTGTTTCTTTATTGCAATATTGTCTACTGCTGTGTGTTGACCCCAGCCAGCATCTGAACACTCAGAGACTCTCATTCACTCCCCTCTTCCATGGGACAAAGAGAAAACAGAGGAAAAATAGAAAGACTTATGGATTAAGATAAAGACAATTTAATGGGTGAAGCAAAATCTTTCCCTGCAAGCATTCATTAGCTCCTACAGATATTTAGTGACTTCCTGGAAAGAAAGGTCTCAGCACGTGTAATGGTGGCTTGGAAAGATAAATGCCATGATCACAAAGGCAATTGCTGTTAAGGCCATGTCAAAAAAGAGAAACCAGAAATTCTTCCTGCCAAGGGTCACTCTGGACATCTGATTTCCAACTTAAACACTTCTTATCCTGATACAAAAAATGTCTAACTTAGCAAAATCAAGGACTACACCTTATTGTGGTCCCCTCTTACTTTTGGCTTCCTGAGTAAGTGGATTTGAAAGGCTGGTTTGAGAGTTAACTAGCAATGACAATCTAGCTAGTCAGTTCTTTATTCAGACTTGTGAAGGACTTGTAACTATTGTTTGGTCTAATATAATAAATGTTCAGTTTGAGTGGAGAAAGCAGCATTGTAATTTTACTGCTTTTGGCATGACACAGAAGTCTCTGCCACAAAAGGCACATTGCTAGAGGAGATTCCAAAGTACAGAAGACACCTTTATGTTTCCTAAAAAATGTGTTTTGCTTTATCTCACTTTTGCTAAAAGTTGATTCTTTACACTTCATTGAACAAGTACCTTACACATTTTGGAATTATTTTATATGGGACTGTAATTATAATTTGTGACTAATTTTACCTGTCCCAGAAAGCTGCACGAAATAAAACACGACTATGTGGAAGCAATAATTGTATTTTTTTTCCCTCTTACTACAAATTACAAATGTATCCCATGCTACTGCAACATTTTAATAACATCATTTTGCCTAGACAAGAAAAAAAAAAGAGTTATGCTAATGACAGCAATTATGTGTGAAATAAGCAAATGACAATACTGTGTAGTCCTTGTGTTTCACTAGGATACATATGAGTAAAGTTTGGGTTTAGTATGAACTTTTAGTGATGTACTTACTACTTATCAGAAGTTTGACTACATTTTTCAAAGCTGTGCAGCATATGTGTTTATTTTCCTTGTCTTCTTGAGAAAATTCTGTCCATGGTAAATTATAGTTAAGTATAATTCACTAGGAATAATATACTCACTATGTCTGATAAATGATTGATTCTACTGAGTATTTAAGGATTGTGGTTTCTATCTAGGCCAATGCATGAGGGACCTTCAGAGCAGTTTTAACTTGACTTGAGTGCCTTGACAGAGATAAGGCTGTAATTGAATTACCTTGTCATCATATTAAGACATGCAAGTTGGATTTTCTCCATCAGTGTAATTCTTCCAACCATTGTCAGCTCCAAGTGACATGTAAGTATGGAGCAAATCACAGGACTGATAAATTAGTCCTTGGCCTCTGCATTTTTTTCTTTTTTTTTTCAGTTTGCATTTTTCTGGAAACCTGAATTCTCTATCTGACCATACAGAAGTTACTACACAGCCAAAATACACATAGCCGCTCTAACATATGGGGAATTCATTCTAGTCATTTAATAGAAGGTGGTATGTTTTTTTTAGATCAAATATTCACATATCCATGTGACTAGAGGTGTAATAAAGAGGGACTTATATGGTTTAAGAAAAGTTCCATGTATTAGTGATGGCAGAATTTGTTTTGGTCTCAAAAGTTGGACAATAGTACTTGTAGATCAGGGGCAGAGAGAAACTAAAACACACATTTGCCAATAGCCTATAGACACAGAGATGCACATCTTAGGTGAGTTAACGACAGATATAGACAGGAGATATTTCAGGTGAACAATGGCAGGACATGATTGGTTTATCATTAAATTAATTATTTACTGCTCTAAGAAACTTGTCTTTCTGAGAAAAACATACAAGTATTGATAAAGAATATAACAGTTTCCAAAGGTTGTTGCCTCATAGGTCATATGGGAAAAATGTGTCATCCAGCTTCAAAATATGTGTATCTCTACTGAAAATAACACTAAATTCACTCTTTAATTAAGAAGTTGCATTACTTTATTTTTTACCTTGCAGCAAAATATATAAAATCTTTCACAACTTAGCAGTGAATACTTGTTTATTTCTCCCCTCATAACTCAAATGGCTACAGTGTTAACTTTTTTCTATCTATATTTTTAAAGCAAAATACAAAACACATTTTTTTTCGTGAAAGAAAAAGAAACTGTTTCTTAAGAAGCTATAATTGATTTAATTTTCTGAAGAACAAAAATCCCAAGGTAAAGCATGAAAATAATAATGAATACTTCCTCATTGCAAGATTGAAAAATATAGCTTGGAATTATCAATGAATGTAAAATATAGCTGGAAAATAAATTCCTTGTGCAATTTTTGTGTTTTTCTCATAGAGACCTCATCTTCTGGGTTATACTATAGTTCTTTCATTATAAACAAAATAATCGTATGCATTCTAACTGTAAGTATTTTATTATTCATGACCAATCAGAAGGAACACTGACAATTTCCGAAACCTCAATTAAATTTTAAGGCTCATAATGTGAAAGGAATGTGTGTGTGTGTGTAACCCCCTTGTTTTTTCCATAAAAACCATGAGCAAATTTCATAGCAGAGATACAGAAAGAACCCTCATGTGGCCATTTTATGAAGAATTTTTCCTTATTATTTTGTGCTGTCAGTCTATAGATTGGAGAAAGAAATAGCCTTACTGCCCTCTACCAGAAATACTTACCGACTCAAAGATGAATTAAAGTTAACTTTTAACAGCAGCTTCAAGAAATGTAATGGCAAGCTGTACAGTCTTAGTAGGCATGACTTCTTATCAGATAGTCTACATGATTTGCAACATACATCACATATAGATTCAACAATATGAATGTATAAACATTTCTTTGTCTTTGAAGGTAGTAATGTCTAACCCATTTTCTCTCTGGGATTTCCATTGAGTGATGTGATACCTTTAACAGGGGCAAAACTGGTCAACCTGAAAGATCCCTGCTGAACTCAGTCAACAGGCTGAACATGACCTTGAAAGCTTTTTCTTCTTTCAAGGTCACTACAAACCTTATAAACTGTTTTCTTTTCCATCCCTCATAGTATTATACAGCAATATGGTCAAAAATAACTAACTTAAATATGTCTCAAGAGAAAGCAAAAAAACCAATAAATTCATCTGATGGGGAAATATAAGGTGCAGGAAAAGGTCCATTCAGGGTCATATCTAAGGACTGTGGCTCCTATTCTGCTGCAGTTTGCTCTATCTCTTGCTGAAGACAGACTGTTACATTGCATATTTAGAATCTTTACTACATCACCTCCGCATTTCTTTTTGGCAGAACATGCCTTTTATAGGATTAAAGGAATCAGATAGGAAGAAGGAGTTATGTCTTTGATGTTCTGAACCAGAGATGTTCAGCCTGGAGCCTAGACACTGTGAATTAAGACTGAGAAAGAAAAGATTTATTTATTTCTTCCATTACAAGTTTAGAAACCCCAGCTTGAGCATGATGGGAACATGCATACCTATAAAAAAATGTGGTTTTGACAGTCACTCAAGGCATACTATAGGCTAAGAACAAAAAGTAGAAACTGTGACTCAAGTTAATGTTTGTCCCTACCCAGGGTTAAACAAATTGAGATTTAGACCATTTTGTTATGTAGCAGTGATTGACAAGGAATCTCTGGGAATATGTGAAGCAATATGTACCATATTTTCACTTTCTCCACAGCCATTTAGTCTCCTGTATTAAAGGAAAAAGAGTCACAGAGTCTGAGTAGGCTGAAATTTAGGACCACCACTACAGCAGGGAATCCCTAGTAGTAATTGATGAGATGTTTCTGCTTACTTTCATAATGTCTACATTTCAAGTAGAGTCAAGCTGCTGAGGGAACCTTTTCCAAGGACCTGCTTTTACCCTTGTATTTTGAAACAGCATATGTGTTCATGGAAGTAAACATGGATATGCTGGCAGTTCAGTGTATAATATGATATAAATATATCCAAGCACTTCTCTACCAACCCTTCCCTCATTCTCTCAGCTGATAGGATACAGAGCATGTTCCAAGATGCATGGGCATTTGGATAGTGTTTGGGTATTTTCTTTTCTCTTCTAGCCCATTCTTCTTATGGAGAAATAAACAGATGTGTCAAAATCCTTACAAAAGAGCTGTTCCCTTCAAATTGCCAGATTAGTTTTGAAGGTTCAAATTTTCCTTCTTCCTAAAAAGATAGAAGTGCTGACATTATGGTTGCTTTGAACTGCCAGAATGGCCCTAAGCAGTCATTGAAAGGCTAAGAATCTGGACCAGAAAGTTTGGAATGGACTCAGTAAAGCATCCCAAATTTCCTATGCTATACCAGCTCGTGTTGCCAAAGGAATAACATCCGCTGCTTTGGTGCTGTGAAGCACAGCTGTGTGACTATTCAAAAGTACATTTGAAAACTGCAAAATCAGCAGGCTTCATTTGCATGCAGTTCTGGATTCTGAAATAGGTCTAATTTAGCAAATACTCCACAGGAATAGGAAACACTATGAACATATTGAGATAATTGAGAAAATTCAGGGAAAAAATGCAGGGAGTTATTATGTATACTAATCATTATTTCTCTCACTTATTCCAATTTGTTTCGCCTGCTTTTGTTTAACTGTTCCTTTTTTCTTCTTATATTTTTTCCTCTACTCTATTAACCTATGTAACAAAGGCTTATGAGATACAATTAAAAAGGGACTTGTCAAATTATTTTAATACAAGAATAATATATTGCTATTGTGTTTTGGTGGCCTTTGCAATTACACACTAGGATAAAGCCTATAAGGATTATGAGTCTTCCTATTTCAAAATGATTGTCATCTGCTCTAAGGAAGAATTTTTTGCCTCTATAGAGGATACTACATAGCATATTTATATGTATAAAAAGGATTTCATACCTTTGTATGAAACATTTGGTTAGGTATTTATTTATTCATTTATTCATCAATTCATTCTATTTCAGTAATACTTCAGGAGCTCAATCAGGGGAACTATTGTGCTAGGCACAGAACAAATGAAATCCAAAAAGTCCTTGATCCAGAATATTTACAATGAATGATGCAACTGTAGAATTAAATACCCTCTTTCTTTTCAGTGTCTAAATAGACAATTAACCCTTTCCAAGCATGGTAATCCTTGTGACTTGCCACAGGTCTGTGAAGTAACAGCAAAGAAAAAGATTAAGTGCAATAGTAATATGAGCTTGCAAATTTAAGGTATTCTCGCAGTCGCTTCTAAACTTTTCACAGTAACAATGAAGGAAATGTGGTCCCCACATAGTCACCCAGTACTTGATTGTATGCTCTACTCAGTATTTCATCTTAAGCAATATAGTAAGAATTCAAAAACATAAGTTTTGGCACTTGATATCTGTGAAGAAGACTATCCATTAAGTGGTCATGCGACATGAACAGTCACATACACTCAAGCAATACCCATTCCTGTGTGGAAAAGAGGGTGTTCTACATACTTGCATCTAAAAATGCTCTTTAGATTATATTCAGAACTGACCTGATTAGGATACATACCTAATTTCTCAACCTATTTCTCCCTTCTGTTAGTTGACACTGCGGTCCAAACTAACTCTGCATCTTCCCTGAAGTGTAGTCTAAGGATTCATGTCACAAGGAAGTCCACATAATGAGATTCTTCAGGCTTCTACATGCATATCTACTTGTGCATCTACATCATGCTTGGAGAGGTTGATGTGAAGTCAGGAGGAGGCATTATTGTATGTGAAAGAAATCTTCTACATTTTCTAAGCCCCTAGAAAACACTGGAATAATTATACTAGTTCCATCGTTGTGGTAATTTGCGTTTAGGACCAAAGAAACAACAAAAAATCTCCTAGAATGAATACAAAATTAACTTCCTTATAGTATAGCTACAGCATAGCTCAGTATGCCCACATGTCTTTTGTCTCCATGTTTACCCTGTGTGTGCATACAAGTTTTCTTTAGATAATACTGTCCTTCCTCAGCCCTTCATTTCATGTCTTTCCAAGACCTTAATTACAAACTACTGTTCTACATTTTAACAGATAACTCTAGAGCATGCAGAACTTGCAATGGGTAAGCAACACAGAGATAATCAGTTAAGGGCTGGAGGGGAAGAGATAGGAGAAAAAAAAGATGTTTCTTCTGGTCAGCAGAAAATTGGTTGCTTATGGTCTTTCTTTTAAAGACTTATTCTTCAATATTTGTATACAATACAGAAAGCAGAAAAAAAAAGTAGATAAAAGACACTAATTCATGCATAAAATGAAGAAAAAAATCATGCTGAGTACACAAGGGTTGTTGTTTTTTCTTTTTGTTTGTTGTGTTTTATGGGATTTTTTTCCTGTCTGAAAGCTGTTGCCTGGGTCCATTTCCAAAGAACTAAACATATAATTGTATAACATGTAATTACTCAGCTTTCCAATTATATACAACAGGGTCAGAACTTCCCTGCATTTGCATGAAAGGACTAAAGAAATGGGTCTCAACACCTGGTCCTTGCTTGAGGAAAATAAATATATTGAATGAAATCCAATGGTAAAAAAAACCTAAAAAGCATTATTGATTTGTATTCTCTTTCTCTCTCTCTCTCTTTTCTCCCCACCCCAACTATTTTGTTTTCTTAATAAAAATCAGAACAATGCAGTAGAATTAGACTGGAAATCTCAGAGGTCTAAAGTCCCTTGATCTTTCTAGGGACAAGTAAGAATTAAACAGCAAAGAATTAGAATTACTTTCCTAATTCACCCAAAACAGAAAAATGTCCTATTCCCCAAAGAGGACTATTTATATTTTAAACAAGAGTATTCACCCTATTATCATCTACATTTTTTTTACTGAATACTAGGTAAGAGTCCATCAGGAATTCTGGAACAAAACCAATATCTTTTAGATTCCTTTATCAAAAGGTCTTAGTGTATATTTCAAGCCCACTGACATTAATAGAATTCTAAAGGCATCTCAGCATGATCAAGTTTTCACCCAAGATCTTTCCAAACTCCAGTCAACCAGGTTCCACAAATATTCATGTGGTTAAAAAAAATTAAAGTATCCATTAATGCTTAGAAAATGCTGTGACATATTCCTATGGGCAGACAGTTATCATTCTATTTATATAGAATACCATGCCCAGCTACTTGATTCATTGCCAACCTGCATTAGAAAAAGAAGTATCTATCACCTAAAGGTAAAAATCCTTTGGCCTTCTGTTGATCAGTAATATGAGTCAGCAAAGTGTTGAAACAGTGAACATTTGCCATATATCCCACAAATTCAAAGCCAAATGTTGGAGACAGGGCAAAAAAATGGTTCTAGGTTTTCTGAAGACTTCAGACATGTTTATGCTGAATATTTAGCGTGTAAAGTCACTATAAAGCAGTAATCGTGAAATGTGCAATAGTTAGCAAGGTCCTGGAGGTCACCGTATGTTCAAGGTAAAAAGAGAGATACACAGGATGAACCTCAGAACACTAAGGAAGGAAACACCTAAGCCAGCAAAAAAATTTTGTAGACTTAAGTCTACCTGATATCTCTGCTTTCTTTGAAATTTAGTTGCCTGACTGCACCCTTGAACTGAATGATTCCATTTTTCAGCAAGATTTAACTTTTTAGGTCTTGTCTTTCATGCTTTAATTTTTAAAAAACAATGACGAAGGAAGGATTTTGTAAACTGCCCTGCTACAGTGTCCTTTTTTTGTTAGGAGAGAATCCTAGAGCAGCCATGGTATTTAGGCCATATTTGAGTCATCCAGGAGCTAAAGCTGGGAGGAGCAAAAGCCAGGGAAGCTTCTTCTCCTCCTGCTCTCTCTATCCCTAGAGGGGCTTCCTTACCATTCTGCTCCCAAGAAATGCTTTCCTGTTTGTTGTGGCTGCTGTATATTCATTGGGCTGAGTATTTGTATACTTTATATTGGTGTCAGCTTTGCCATTTCATTAAATTAATTCACCTTTCAACTATCAGGTGTACCCTCCTTTTCCCACTACCCCTTCTCTTCTGGAGAGGAGTCATGGGTGATAGAACAACTGCATGAAGTCTACCAAACAGGTAGTTTATTTACCTCTTTTTTTTTTTTACCGAGTCTGAGTATTATTACCATAAGACAAACAAATTTTGGAAATATAGTTCTTCTCATAGGAGAAAAATTAAATAAAGTAATCTTCAAATATGTGTAGACAAATATTAACTACAGTAAGAGACTACTGAATTGGCTAATAGAATTACACTGATTTGTACCAGCTGAAACCTAGGTCAGTCTAGTTATGAGTCACTGCCCATGAGGGTTATTCCTTTGACCCTTAGAACATCTGTGGAGTATGAACTCTTATTATTAGCAGCATCTGTTCCTGAAAGTGTGTCACTCAACCCTAGACCCCTGAGCCCAGTAACAGAGCTCCACAGGTCATTGAACAACTCAATCTCAAGGCCTTTGTTTTATTACAGATTCTTTCAAATAGTCCTTTGCTGTCTTCAACAGCCTCTCCTATTCTAGGTTTCTTCTTAATGAGATTTTCTCTACCTTTTCAAAATTCAATTCCAATCTTCCATACCTCTAATTTTCAAGTCTATGTTATATACTCTTAGTGATTACTATATAGTCTTTTTTTTTTTCTCATCTCTCCTTATTTCACATCGACACTTAGGACTATTAAAGCACTTTTATTTTTCCCCAAAAATTGTATATTTTCCTTGAAAGAAAGAGGTCATCTCAAATTTAACTCATTAATATAATTAATATGATTTCAGTTTTTCATTTCCATCATATTGATCACATTACTTAAGCTGTTATTATTTGAGATACAATTCTAGCTGGAATATGGACATGTTTCAATCTAGTTCATCTGCACCTGGTTGAATATGTGTTGTCATGTTTTATCAAATTGTCTGATGAAGGGCAGTAACACAAGTAGCTCCTCCTACCAATATGCTGCTCTGAGCCACTTCTTCTTCTGGGTCACATAAGCAGATCTTATTTTTAGTGTTCTTCATATAATTAGATTAACAATATCTTACGTGTAGCAATAGTCCAGGCTTATACATGTTTCTTCTTTCTGTTATGATAGTTATATTAGGATTGCTATAATAGTTGGGATTAACCTATCTTTTTCTCTACTGCAAAGTTTGATTTTTGGACCATATCAAAGTTCACAGACTTTAAACTCAATCTTAGATTTTCTATTTTCATTGCTTTTAAGGTTAAAGAAATCCTTCCTTATACTGAGTTGAATTCTAGAGCTATTTAGAAATTCCTCACCCATCTGATTCACTCCTTCTACAGTACATTTGTCTTGTGCTTTCCCTTATGCATTTTCCATCTTTACCAAAGGTGTTTATTACAACAGTAGTCACTCCAAAACCTATGCAGATTGCCTAAGCTTTTGGACAAAAATATGCAAACTTTATAAAATTTTCAAAGAGTGATCCAAGGACTTTTGTAAGATACCTAAACAAATCCCTGATAATTTGATCATATCTTGAAAAGGTAAATGAAATAGTGATTAAGGATTGAAAATTTTGAATTTTCTGTCCTTTCCATAAAATAATGGAATATAATACACAAACTGAAGGAGAATATGTAAATTGGGTGGGGGTTTAAAAACAGGTGAGAACTCAAAAATAATAACCTCCCCAAAAAAAGAAGGAAATACGGAATAATTTATTACTGTTGCAGTAACTTACTCAAGCCAAAGTTTTCCTAGTAATAGTCATGTAGAGTCTTGATGTTTTAGTTACCCAAAAAAATGAAAAGGATTTTGGAAACTTATAAGCTGTTTATGTGCTGTATGTTACTGTAGCCAGAACTGGGCCTACCTGAAAATAACCATGTTTATTTCAGACCTTTTGGAAAAATCTGCTAAGCTCACCTGCTTCACTGATCTCCCACAGGTGGTATACACCTAAATAGGTCCATCAGAAAGAAAATAAGCTTTCCAAACTCTTCAGAAGGTCTGTGGGACTTTTAACCCATTTAATCAAAATTTATCTTGAAAAGGCAGTCACACTATTTTTTCTAGTTTATGTCCTCAGTAAAAGTTTTGAGGGAAGATATATTCAAGAGAATGAAAATTATTTTTAAAAATATCCACCTAATTACTTTTATATAACATCACAAAGTTCAATATATTTTACATAGTAAATACCTGTCAAGTTGAGAAACAATTATTTTCACTGAATTTTTTTTTCAAAAGAAGAAAATTCCTCCGAAGAACACATGATGGACCTTCTTCTAACATTTAAAAATGCTCACATCTCAATCCATGATAATATCTCTACTACCACAAAGTGACTGATTTTATATAAAAATGCAGAAAGACTATATAGAGTCCAGGTATCACCTTCAATTTCATCATGTTCTGAACTACAGAGAACAAGTTGAAGAGTAGTCATAAGTTTATAGGGACTCAGATTTGTGTAGCACTAGAAAAATAATATAATTTTTAACCAAAAGGTCTTATTTCTTCAATGCAAAGAATCACGATGCTTCAGTGGTGATGCACTTATTTATCTCTATGACTTCAATAATAACTTCTGAATCCAGCAGTAGATGTATCTGACTTTACTTTTTTTTTGTATTTTTTTCATTGAGCTAAATTGAGAATAGTGGCTCAGGTCCCTGTAGACCAAATTAGAAAGAAAATATAACATCTGCACTTTTTAAAAGAACATTCATATCTTTGATGATTTAATGGAGACTCATTCTCCTCTCCCCTTTTCAGCAAACAGTGGTGTAATAATCACCCAATAGCTACCTTCAGTCACAGAGTTGTAATTATAGAAATAACCTAATAATACCCAGTAGGTTGCTATTTTTTTTTATCATCCATATAAGGTATCTTTCCAGATGACTGTAGAAGACCTCCAGTTTTAAGTTTCAAACCTAGATTGTTAAAGGAAACTAACATGAAGAAAAAAATATTATTACATTTTACTTCTGACTAATAAACATTTAGAAAAGTGGGAAAAGTTTTCCTTCTCCATTTTACTTGAAAAGAAGAAGCTGTTTTATGACCAACTATTTCATTTTTAGAATGAGACAGATAGGAAGGAGGAAAATCAATTTCCATTTGGAAGATATTTAAATAACTTTGTCATAGTCTGTTCAGAGCTGCCATTGCAAAACATATCTGAAGTGAATTATAATTTCATTTTCTTGACATATAATATTCATCTACTTCCAAACTCAGTATGAAAGTGATTATAATTCTAACAGGACTCATCCCAATATACTGGCTAGCAATTAGAAATTCCTAGTCAGTGAGGGTATTTAACTTTGCATTATCCAGATGCTTCAACCAGAGATTCTATTCTAATCACTATTTTCAAAAAGATTCCAGTATAACTTTAGCCTTTTAGAACTGGCTGTTTAAATGATATCATAATCCAGGCTGGTTAGGAGCTAACTTTAAAAACTCTGTTCAGATGCTGCTCTCCTTCAAGCTCAGGTCAAAGTTTCTACTTGGCATCAAACATTCCCAGCTAGTGTTTAGGAAATAGAGAAGTGGAATATTCATAGTCCCTCTCCTCCGTGTAAAATAATTCTGATGTTGTTACACATTTACTGGTAACATCTGGATCCATGGATAAAAGAACACAGCTGTCTTATATGATTTATGATTCCATTTTCCTGTCTTTACCTGAGGCCAATTTCAGTCGTTTTTATTTTCACCCCCCACCTTTAACTCATATAACTCAGTTATTTTAAAAATATTTTAAGATGGTTCTCACTTTCTGACTATCCAAATAAATTCACCTTGAATTGCTTATGTTGGTTACTGCAGTATCTGTTTAACTAATAGACATATTAGTCTTTGAATAGACACATTCCAGGCAGATCTACATTTTAAACAAAAATAACAAAGGAATGATACTTGAAATATAGTATGAATTTCTATTGTTAATTCTATGATTTTGCACTTTAATACATTTCATGTTTCGTTAAAATAGCTGAGAAATGTCAAAAAGAAAAATCAAAGATATTTTTGTCCCATCAAAAACTATGTCTCCTAATGATTCATAATTATGGTTGTTTCCATTTTTTGCTTTTTTTTTTTCTTTATAAAAACTTAAACTAATTGTATTCAGATTGGAAATTATTTACTCTGTGTTCTTCAGCACGTTACCAGCAGATATGCGAAAAATAATTCACAATGCAGTTTTCTGGATGCTTTTTGTATGAGCTTAAGTACATTATAATTTGTTCTGTTTAAATACTATTTTAATTCTGCCTGTGCAATTTTAACAATACAACATCCCTGTTGCAGTAAAACAGACTGAAATACAGCCTCTTTATATAAGGACATTACAAAGCACTTTAAAATCAATAGAATGCTGTTTACATTAGAAGTTACATCAGTGTAACTATATAGTAGCTGTACATAACACTGGGACAGAGAAGATGTCTGATCTTAAGATCAGGCTTTAATAATAGGGTAAAGATGATGGCTTAAATAGCTCCAAATCTTTGAACCCTGGGCTTAAATTTAGGCTGTTATTGAAAGGTGTTAACCTCTGAGCTATTCAGCATCAAGAGACCTGAACAGAATCATTCCCTGTGAGGACAACAGTGCTTTTAAATTCAAGAAGACATTTCTATCATCCACAACATGAATAAGGAAAAATGTGTTACACCCAGATTTAGTTTGCCTTGACATTATTTTGTATGAATAGAATAAATGATTTAAGTAAATGAGACCATTTTTGAAATGTAACTGGGGAAAAAATTGAATCCAGAAGTATTTGTTCTAAAATCTGAAAATGGTGTCTAACTTTTAAAGGAATGTAGTTATGAATATATCTATGACCATTTCTTGCTTTTTGCTATGAATATAAGGAAAAAAAGCCAAAACCCAATCAAACAAGAATTACAAAGAATTCTAAAAATACTCCAGTAAATGTTATTTTGATTATACAAAAATTTTGTGTTATGCTTCTTGAAAAACTGTTCCAAATTTCATTAATTTCATTTAATACTGACCTTTAACTTCTAAGTGATCAAATCTCAACCATGTCAGTAAAAATTCCATATGAAGTTTAATTTAAACTAAACCCATTGATTTAAAACTTTGGAAAATTCAGGCTTGGGAAATGGAATAGCTGGATCTAAATTTCACATCTTATAGGACTGTCCAAACCTCTACATGAAAAGTAGAAGTAAACTTTAAGAATTTGCTTCATTCTTCCTCCCCATTTTTTTTGAGTGAAAATTCAAAATGTTTTTTAATTATTTCATATATACATATTTAATAGAACAAACAACTATAATATTACTATGAAACTACTGAAAAAAACCCACATCTTGTGGACAAAGTGTAGAGAGATAAAGGAAGGCACTAATATGAAGGTAGATTAGGTCTTATTTAACTTAAGAAATGAGAGATTACTAAGGAAGGTCCCTGTCTATTCAACATCTTTGAGGATACAATCATGCCGTGATTTCATTGGGTAGTTTGTACAAGACAGTAGCAAGCTTGATTCAGATTTTTATAAATCTGCAAGATAGTTTTAAGCAAAGTTCATTTCACTGCACAACTAATTGCTTTGATCCAGAAAAGTCCAGAAGCAGTATACATGTATCTATATGCACATTGATGTCTATAATAAAACCATCAAAAAAAGAGTCTTCTTTTTGATAAAAATCTGCATCCCGAGTCTAACTATGCTTGAATGAAAAAAATTAGTGGGTGTAAATTGAAGTCAGCTGTCTCCAGTAACTCAATAACGTTGAACTAGTTTGTACAAACTGCAAATAAAACCTATTCTTGTGGTTCTTATTTTTTGTCTTCTTAAAGAGATATATGCTACATTAGAACATCTTCCAATTAGTGCTCTATTATTCAAAACTCAGTCAACAGGTTTCCAAGCAATTAGGTGTAAAAAAAATAACTAGCACTAATGAAACCTGCCACGCTTTTAAAAGGTGATATTTGCCTTCACTGACCTTCTGCACAAATTACTGGGAACAGTCATTTAAGGAACTGGTTGTAGCTCAGAATTTTACTCAAAGGAAATGGCATAAATACTCCAAAACAGTTACTGGAAAAGCTGAAATATATATCACTCCTTTCAAAACACATAAAACATTTAGCTTATGATGTTGTATCAGTAGTTTTTTAGGCCAATACCTTTCCAAACTATTTTGCATTCCCCCTTCTTTTAAAAATATAGAAAGGCTTTACTTAATCTCTTTTTAAAGAGTGCTTTGCACATGCTTTCAGTCAGATAACTTTGTTGATGTAAAGAGTGACAGTTACTGCATTACAGGTTCTGTTGAATTGTCTAACAGATTTTATTTAACAAAAAGGATCATTACATAAAAATAATGCAACACATGTACACTAGCTGACTCTCAAAAACATTTAATATACTATCACATAATATAATATGAATATAACCAAGAATGAATTGCAAAATAGGTAAGATTGATTTTTACCCATGATGGCACTAGTGACACAGAATTCTAGGCAATCTTCACAATAAAATTGTTTGCTCAAGTCCGATCTTAGTCCCGCTTAGTTCACTAGTAGAGATTTTGCCTGAGTTAATGAGAAACTGCTTGCCTCTGTTGAGTAGCTTAAACAGATTAGTAAACAAGCAGTAGATGCTGTGAATTTCTTGATTTAGCTTTAAACAGTAAACTGTATTAAAATTCATTTTATATTAATACTTCCAATTTATCAGACAAAGGCTCCAGATGGTTGCATATAACTGCTATAGTGTACATAATTATTTACTGCTTTCTCAATCTTTCTTTAATTTTACTAGATGCTATTTTAACTTTAACTCCCAGTTCACTGATAAAAATACTGAATAGTGTCAACACTACCACTATTGCTTCTATTACAGACCTGTTCTCCACTCAGTTCTGATTCTTCTATGATATTTATGATTCAGATGCCTCAGCTGGACAGCATAAATTCCATGGAATATGTGCTTTCTTCTTGTAGATAAAGCAGTTCACCTGATAAGATGTCAAATGCATGTCTAAGCATGTCTATTTTTTTCAATCAAAATTTGAAACATTCACAATTTTCTAACAGCATATTTAGCAAGATGTATTGAAATATTGTACATTGACTAATTATGATTATTTCTCTCATTTACTAATTATTTATTATTAGAATCCTGTTTGAGCTTGAAGTCTACCCGATCAGTCTATAGTTGCTTAGATAATCTTGACTGGCTTTTTGGAAAATTATGATATCAAGCATTTGTTTAGGTTTTTGGAATGTCCTTGGTAATTTACAACACATTGATAATTATCATCAATGAACTAGACATTTATTCAGCTATCTGTTAATGAAGACCAACAGTCTACTCAGCTGCTAGTAGATTTTAAATTCATCACTTATGTAAGTAGATAATTTTTATTCTTTCAAAATAAATGAGAGAGATTTGTCAAAAGCTAGGATTTTCACTTTTACTTAGAATGTTTTATCTTTTCCATCTGCTACTGGACAACAGTGTTTCTCTTTTTTTTTTTTTTTCATGTAGTACTTTTTTTATACCTAAAATGTCATTTCTCTTGGTCCTTGAGCAATGTATTTTATCCTAATAATGTTGTTTAATTTTATGACTTTTATTTGCATCATAGTATGTGAAATGTTATTGATTATCTGTTTTATCGGTTCATAAACTATTCCTTTTTTAATAGCTCTTTTTGGTTTGCCTTTGAAATAAATGTAAATTTAGTAAAAACTGCCATCTCTGTGATGAAGATCCTACTAAACAGAAAGGTATCAGATCATTTTACATTGCACAAAGTACAGAACAGAAAACTCACTCTACAAGGAAACTTTTGTAAATGTTGTGTTTATGATTAAAGAAAAAGCTGCTAACCTAATCTTGCAAAACCCAAAACCTAAGGACACCATCAAACATTTAAGAATATGTAAAAATATTTTGCCAGTGTTATGTCTTTAATAACCATAAAGTTTGCAAAAATCTCTACTATTTTTTGTAAGTACTACTAAGTGAAAATGACTTTTTCTTGTTTCTAAGAAGTCTTTTTCTTGTTTGTAAGAAGTCAGTGATGAAATCCTAGGATTCCACTCAAAATATGAGTTTATTTTCTCATAGGAATTTTCTACTTCATATGAACTTTCTTAATTTTATGATAGATGAGGGGAAACCGTATTTGTCTACTTCCATGTCCAAGAAAGAAAGCTTAAAAAGCATTTATTATTGTCTCTATATGGAACAAAAAGTGATTACAAAACTGCCATCAGATTTTAGTTATTTGTATCTAGTCTTCTCCAACCTGAAAATGCTTAAGGTATAATACCACTGCACTTCTCCGTTATACATCTTTTTTCCTTATTCTTTGCATTGTCAAGTGGAATTGTGTCTTGGTTTGTTGCCTTTAAATGGGGAGGCTTGGAGTCAGCATGATAATTCGAAATTTTATTTAAATAACAGTAACAAAGAAACAAAGATTCTGTACTTTAACACTGAAGAAAAAAAAAACAACGTTGCTCCAGGAAACTTTTCAATTTACCAGCTTCTGTTCTGAGTACATGCAGCCTCTGAATAGACTATAATTAATTACTAAAACAGATCACAAGGGTTTAGGTTCCAGTACTGGTTAACATTTTCAATGGCCTACTGTTTTTCATAATGTTAACTTCCAATTTTTTTTTCTTGATTGATTGGTAGAAAGACCCAGCTGTTATATACAGTGTTGAATTTGATGTCTTTACCATTGTTTAAAGGGAAAAAAGTTAAAAGACAGATGGAAAAATCAAGTGGTGTGATGGTGTTACAGTCATAATTAAGTTTCATACAAGCAAGCCTGTTTGTCCATAATAAAAACCAGCCTGTTTAGACATTTAGCATATAGCCAAATATGCTCTGTAAAGCATAAGTTTAATTATTTTTTTTTTCTTACAACCCTTGTGGAAACAAATTTTGAATTTATACTCATGTTATCAGGAAGAAGAGAACACATGGTTTTATTTCCCAAAAAAAGCAAATAAATTGTAGACTACTTAGAAAGAGATACATTAAAGAGAGGGGCATATATGGGAAACAATATGAGAACGAAAGAATTTCCTCTACTTGTAAAGGTACAGAGGACTAATGTGCAATGTGGTTCAGATAAGTTTAAATTATGCTTACCTGTTTATACTACCAAGTCCTTCACTGTTTCACAAGAAACTTCACCAAAGGATAGATAAACATTTAATGAGGTTACAATACACATACTAAAAACCTTTTTTTTTTTTTTTTTTTTTTTTAATGCTTTCTTCATCACTACATACTTACTTATCTGTGACAGGAATGGGAAATAATAAAATGCAAGCAGAAGTATTACAAATATTGTGGAGGGTCTGTCAGAGGGGGACAGTAATCCAAGTAAAAAGTACAGATCAGCACAATATGTGCCATAGTCTAAAAGTCTCTGTTTATAAACAGGAGTTGTACTGTTACAACTATGTTAAAAGACTTCTGCAGTGCAATCCCTTAAGTGTGGCTATGATTGTTGGCATAATTGTATGAAATTGCTTTCACTACTACAGTTTATTTATTCTTCTCCAGAAACTAGAACTGATATAACTAAGAACATAATTGCACATATCTCAGTTTAAGGGGGGGAGGGGGGGGGGGGGAAGGGAGTCTTAAACAACTGTATTTTTGTATTTTGTCAGTTAAAAAACTATGTTTAGACCAGATTTTAGTTTCCAAATGCAACAATTTTCCTGTGGAATTTCCTTTAAGAAAGTAGTGTTTTATTTCTGCTCAAACCAGAACTCCAGTACACATCAGTGTGATATGTTTTAAAAAAATGCTCAAACTGCTCTTTGTATAGCTTCGCTGTGCATGAGAAGGAGCATTGCTAATTTCCCCAAACTACCAAAACAAGATGCAGTTCTTACTCTCTTTCCTACTGTTTCTACTGCAGTGAAGCCCTGCAGGGAGCTCCTGGGAAGAACAGAGTCCTCAAAGACCCTGTATAAGAGCTCCCACCCCTCTTGTTTCCAACACAGAGGGCAAACACTCTGCTTAGAAGGACAAATTAAAACGTGAAGTTTTTGCAGAGAACTTGTATGAATATTAGTCCACAAAGACACGATGTGGAAATAGGTTAGTAACAAGGAAAGGGCTTCCTTCAAAGTCTATCACTTACTCAAGTAACAGACCTTGACATCTACCTTTTATATTATTCTGATTTGTATTCATCAGATTAAGTAGTCAAGAAACATTGGGCCATATTTTACTGCTCCATACAGCAGGATTTGACTGAACTCCACATTGGTATTGTACCTCTGCCTTACATCCTTTAGATGATTCCTGTTACCAGTAAGAGAAGAATGTGTCTGTCAGGAAAAAGGATGTGAGATGATTAATTCCTTTACAAGAGTTCTATGTGTGTTAAATTTGTACATATACAAAAGTGTAAATGACTGTCTTGTGCTCACAAATATATTTATGTTTCTGTGAATAGTTTAATATGTTTATACTGAAACACATACATGTGTTATGTCTGTTGTGGGGGAAAGCTATGAGGGTGTGTTATGAAGTGTTTATAGACATCCCTAAAAGGAATATTGAGATAATATATTTTGATTGAACTCTTTAATTCTCAAAACTAGGATGTTTTACTAGAAGTGTTTTATGTTCAGTTTTCTTTTATGTAGGCAACCTTTCAGATACATATTTCTCTGATTATTTTTGCTGACATAGAGACAGACAGAAACAGAAAAGCTAAAAATGGTGGGGTTTTTTCCCCTCTTAGAACATCTGTTTTGACACGGTTTGTTTGGGTTTTTTTTTTTTTTTAAAGTTTCAGGATTGTTTTGGTTTAGTTTCTATGCAGAATAAAAGCAAATGTCATACCTTGAGAGTTTTCATGCACTGAATAATTATTCTCTAGACAGTTACAACTATGGTGTGAGAGGGTGTCATGTATGTAAATAAAGCACGAAGGGAATGAGATATTATTTTAAATGCCTTCACCTATGCAAAGGCTAAATAAAAAATTAATGCACACACATTGTAAAAAATAAGAAACTAGATGAGGACAGCTACATTTGACATGAAAATGAGAAAGATGCAAACAGCCCCAAGCGTCCAGGTGCAGTGAATCAAATCAATGTTGTCTTGCATTCCAGACACATTTTTTATTACAAATAAAGTATAAAAGACATATCTCTCTAACACTTTGCAGCAAGTGGCTGCATTACTAATTCTTCTGGTATTCATTGCAGGGTGATAACAATTCTGATGACCTAACTTGGTTTTACATGTGGGATTATTTATTGTTCTGAAAAGGCCTGGACATTGGATTTAGGACTATGTAGCAGCATCGATAGTACTATATTCTCTGTTAAAGGGGTTTTGTGGTAACTCAATCACAGAACTGTGCTCTGGCTATTGCTTGCATAGTAGAAGAGCCTTCAGTGGGTACAAATGGGGTTTGAGGCTTATGGTTTTATTTCAGTCTCTGAGACTGGCAGAGACACAAAGGCAGGAACTATGGCCACTGAGGTTCCTGGCAACTGTCTCTGTTGCCTGAGAGAAAGGCAAACCTGGTACTATTTGTGCAAAGAACATACAGCAGTTACAGAAACTCTGTGGAGCTTAAGTCGAATGTCATTTGAATTGTCCTGAACACTTCAAATGTCGTTATCCACTTAGCTACCACTTAAAAAGCAAGTGGGCCTTCCCTGGGTCTTGAGTCATACGTAACAGCCCACAGAGACAAGTCGAGTATCCTAGCACCTCTGAAAAGCCAGAGAGTATCTTTGCTCATGTAAATTGAACAAAGCTTCCACTGTTCATGTCATTCAGCCATAATTTTAAGGCCGAAGTTTCTGCTCATTAGCCATTCAGAAGGTGCTATTCTGTAATATTAAGACAATCAACAGCTATAGCAGGGTATTTGCAAACCATGAAGAAAAAGAGTCTATTTATAATAGCAAATTTTAAAATGTTTGAAAAGTCAACTGAAAATCATGACTCCTTTGTTTTCTAATGCTGCTATCAAAGTAGTTGTAGAAGTTGGAGCAAAGATACATTAGGTGTTGCACTCAATGACCTTTAAGGGTTCCTTTCAATCTGAGATTTTCTGATTCTATCAAGTATCTACATCTGAAAGGTTTAACATAACAAGATGCTCATTTATAAAGGGAGGACAAGATTTTTTTAATCTGAAGTTTGATGAAGCTTAAATACAACTTGGATGTCTGTGATCACACAAAAATTGAAGTGTAGAACTTGGTGCAAAGGACTTGGTGAAAACATTTTTTAGGTGAGGCAGGTTTCTGCCTGAGGCTTTTTGGTAATAAAAGACACAAATCACTTTTGTGCCCCCACTGCTTTTTACTTATCTCTTTTTCCCTCTTTAAGGCTCAAAAAGAACAGTATATCACAACAGAGACTCTACTATGAAGTATCACAATGTTGGTATGCACACAAAATCCTGAACCATTTTCTCTAGTTTACACCCATGTAGACTATAAAAACATGCGCTTTGTCATGCTGTGACTATTAGAAGAAGACAGACAAGTTGAAAGAATACACAAAGAAAGAAACAAAGTTTTGGGTGGAGAGGAGGAGTGAATTGTATTTATAGCTCACTTCACTGCGGTGGCAAATATAAATGATTTTTAACAGAGTCATAATTACAACTTACATATTCTTCCGGGATCTCTGAGGTATGGTTTCTGAAGAACCAATACAGATACTTGGAAAACTTGAGGTCTGATCCTAACCAACAGCCTGGAAGCTGACATTCCAAGTTCTTGAAGTCATCAACAGGAACAATGCCCAATCAACACTTGGGTTTCTCAGTGAAGCGTCTCAGTTTTACTATTGTGGAAGGGATCATGTTTTCTTTTCCATATACAATATAATTTTTTTGGCATATACAATCAAACTGAGAAATTAACATCTACATGATGGACTCAGTAAACGTGGATGGATCCTGCTGCAGTGTGAATGGGGAACTGCAGAAACACATTTTGATACAGATTATATGTTTATGAAAGCATTCTGTCATCCATGATATATTCAAAGCTCTAGTTAGTGCTAAAGAAGTCCAGCAGATATAAAATGTAAGTTCCAGACACAATCCAACATACTTTATAGAATGATTATACAAGTAATACCTTGATCTAGAGTATTCACAAGAGAACTGTATCACACAATATTTTGCATGACAGAAATGAAAAAACTTTTTATGAAACATAAGGTTTTGACCATTGAAATTCTATGGCCCATCTACTTCAAGTAAGACATGACAAAATCTATTTTACTTATTAAATTCTAAACTTATAAAAAAGGCTTAATAGGTGTAAAGACTTTGGTGGGCAACCAATGCTAATTATTGATTATAACTGGCACATAGTTAAATAAGGAAACATTTTCAATGAAAACTGGCAGAAGCACTGTTTGTTTTAGCACTGTTATAAATGCAGTGCAGAAAACCTTGTGGGCTTGTGAAGAATTTTTTTTTTTCTTTTCCAGAGTGCAAGCACAGTGGCAGTAACTCATTAATTCAAGCAAAAAATTAAGTTTTTTTTTTTTCTAGACACACAGAGATGATCTGCCCTTGCCTACCAAGAACTTAATCCCAGGCATCTTTTTTTCTCTCTGGTATCAATAAGTATATGGAGCAATTAAAGGTTGGTAAGAAGTACAATAGTTCCCTCTAAGACACATATTTCTGCACTAAAATTGTCAGGGGTATATTTTAGAGGACTGGGTAAGGAAATAGGAAATATAGCAGTCCCACAGAAGATCCGCAAGAAATTTTGTGAGACTTTTAAAAAAAATTATAAATTGAACCTTATGGAGAAGATTTCTGAAAATAAATTCTAGTTTAGGACTTCAGTCTGGTGAAGTCAAAGAACCTTCATAATTTGTGAATACAGATGAAGCAAAATTGGAAAATTTTACTGGGCAATGTAGTTTTGCTCATGGCAGTCAATTAGCTCCATTGCAGTAGCATCTGCTTTTAGGTTTAAATTTTATCCTAACTAATAGATAGATGATGTCTCTCTGTCATCTTCTTCATGCAAACTTTCACAAGCAAAACCTGTTATTAGAGGTTAAGTGGTTTCTGTAATACAAAAATAACCAAAGCTATTTTACGAATTGAGAACCAAACTGGAATTCTAACTAATTTTTTTATTTCTTATCAACACCAAAACCAATATAAAGTATTCTTTATAAATAGAGCAGAATTTAGATGATACATTACTCGTTCAATTTATATATCGGATGGAATTTCATTACTTAATAATCTATTTCTCATTCTGTCCTATGTTCTGTCACACTTGCCTGTGTTTGCAACTAGGACGTAGACCCTATAGGTAGATATATGTTAAAGAACCTAGGCACAGAAATTTTTTTAAGGTAAAAAATTTCAGGATTCATAATTGTAATTTGTTCAAGGCAAATGTTCATCACTATTATTATTACTATTTTATCTCAGTGTAGTGGGTCTGTCCATATTAATAGATGCTTTTAGTACTGGGTTGCATAAAGACCAGGGAGAAGAGAAATGGTTTCCCAGACTGTCAGAGGACAGATGGATGGAATATCTCTTTGTTCTTGTCCATTCCAGGCCTGACACCACTGACATCTAGCCACCACTTCCAAACACTTCCCATGTGCTGAAGATGAACACATACTGGTAGCAAAAGATTTTTTCTAGGTATTCAGTGCAAATGAGAAAAGCTGAACCAAATATATTAGAATATTAAAATAAAAATTTCTAACTATGTATTATACATGTATAGAAATGTGTATATGTAGGTTCCTAACTAATTCTATACTTTATGCTTTCATCCAGAAAGAGAAATTTTCTGGAAGAATACCCCTACTATTAGTGGAAATTAGAACACGCTGTAAGTATTTTGACGTATAATTGAATGACCTTTATACCCAAAAGGTCAGACTAATGATCTGAAATGATGGAAAACTTGTAAGGTTTGTTTGCACTAGCTCTGTACTTACATATATCTGTTGTATAAAATCACAGAATATGTTACAGGAATGTACTTCCACATTATGAAACCGGGTCTAAGAACATGGGACTCTTGAAAACATTTATCTATACAAGAAGAAAATATATAAATTTATATTTTGATGGATTTTCTTCTTAAGACAATCAACAGAGTTGTATAATGGCCTAAATGGTAAATAGATCAACATCTTAATATCATTATTAAGAGACTTACTAATATTAATAGTCTCAAAGTATTATTAATGTATTGTAAGAGTATGTTCTGAATTATCAACACAAACATCTTCCTGCCATTCTTATCTACTAATTATTAACCACTGATGCAAACATAGTGCTATATGAATCATTGGTTATATACTTGTATGTTGTCAATTGATATAACTCCATAGGCATCAGCCAAGTCAGACTGATTTATTTTGATTGCAAATTTGTCATATGGTTCATATTTCAGACACTATTTTCTTACCATATTAATATTTGATTTTTTTAAGAAAAAAGGACATGGAAACACCACCTAGCTTCACGGGTGCAACAAAAAGAGTACTCAGGTAATCAGCAAAGGAGAAGTTCTTTTCAAAGTGTAAGTTAAAGTGCAGTCTATTTTTGGAATGCTGCTTAATTCCTGTCCCTTATCTTAACATTGGCTGCATAATCCTCACTACATTATGCTGTTAAATACTGTATTCCTTCACTCATTTTGAGACATCTGTAGATGACTTTGCATGGGTGAAAATAGTCTCAAAGAAAACAACATATACTGGTAATTCACACAGAAAATCCCTCAGTATTCAAGCATGTCAATCTTGCTTTTCATTCTAATGAGATGTTTTATGCAACTATTCATTCTATTTCCCAGTGTGATACATAAACCAACCACAAATATCACCACCTATCAAATATAACCAGCAAGTAAAAGTTTCCTTACAGCAGATTTTGAGCACCTTCACAATGCCAGCCATGAATTTGGAATAATGCCAGCAAAACACTACTTGGTGTCTTAAACTTGTTAAGTAAAATATATGTTATCCATTCAAAGGCATCATGATTATCCATACTATATATTAAAAAAATTACACTGTTATGTTCCTAGAGATGAGGTTTGCTGAATCCAAGGTTTGAGCAACCAAAGGCATTCTAAGCAGACATTTGATCAAGGATGCTGAAACCTGTACTTCTGTGCATTTCTAAACTCATGTCATAAATGGTACCTGCTACTGAAAAGAGCATGAGGATGATGTTATTTGCTTATACTCTGCAGTCTGAGAAAATACTTAGGCTGAAATTAAAGGCTAAGGGATTTAAAATTTTTATCTCCCAGCCAATTTCAGGGCTTTGTAACAACTTTATGCATTTGTGAACACGTTCTGTAAAGAGAGAACAAAAACCAACCAAACAAACAAAAAAAACAGACAGATGAAAGTCAACCCAAAAGCACACACAAAACTTCAAGTATACTTAGTTTATGCATGCCTTAAGTATTGAAATGAATTATAACTCAAAGCTGCATAATGCTTTTAGATGCTTATTTTATATTAAATGACTTAATATTGAGTATCAAAATAATTTTGGTAATTAAAGCCAACTCCTTATCAATTGGAAATGGTTTGAACAAATAATTTAATACCGCTGAGCATTATATTTTTCAGGATCCAATAAAACAGCCTGTATAAATTAGCTGCGTTGACTCACCTTGTATTAGAACCTCAACTGCAGGAAACATAAAATGTCAAACAAAAAAAACCCCAAACAACAAAAAAATACAAACCAACAACCTAAGAAAGTTATCTCAGTAGATGATATCCTTATTAGTAAATTGCTCCTACTTTCAAGTGACTATTCAGGTTCAAATGAAGCATCTAATGAGGCCACTAGACAATGCATAATCTTGGGTCATCAATAACCAGATTTTATTTTAAAATAAAACTTTATGGAAATTAGCAGTATCTTCTCATTCCCTCCAGGGCACTTCTTTACTCTTCACTAACCTACATTTCTTTGTCAAAGGCCATAAATATAGTCTCTTAGGTGTGATCTTGGAGAAGTAACGCAATTACATCAATTTGATATTTATTTAGCCTTGACCTGCTTGTGACATCATTTGTTATGTGAGTCTTTCAGACAACTTAATCCATTTCATTCTAATGCTTTTCTCCTGTCTTTATTTACATACATCTTCATTACCAGCACTTCAGTTTAAGCTGCTGCTGAAGGGTTAAGCAGGAGATATTTATTAAATGTAAACTCAAACAAATGTTTGCGCAGAGCAGCTACTGGAAGTACAGAGATAAAAGGCCACTTGCTGGCTTAATTAAAATTAATCAGAAATAATGGACTGTCTCAAGAAGGAATAATATAAACATATAGCACTAATCTCACAAGCCAAAATTATACAGTAACCTCAGACTCCAAATCTCACTGATTTAATACAGTATTTAGTGATAGAGGAAGGTTTAGAAGAGATCAGAATGAGTGCTCTCACTTGATAAAATTAATAATTCTCTGAATCAAAGTCCTACTGCAATATTTTAAACCAATTCAATTCATAATTAGAGTTTCCTTCTGACATTGATATCAGTTAGAAAGGCTTTCATAATATGATTTTAACAGTCTATTAATACCAGGACAAGAATAAGGGATTTGTTCTATCCTTCAGGAGTGCATGTAGCTTCAGTAAAGACGAATGCCAAGTATCCATTCATACTGTTCATACGTAGGACATTTTTGTGGTTCACATTTATCTTTCCATACACCATTTGGGAAAAACTAACTGCCTAAAAAAGACAAGCAATTCTTAACTGGGTCAAATCCTTTTTCTAGTCTTTCTCATAAGTGTTTTTTGTTTTGTGACTGATGTCCCCTTTTGCCTCTATTTTCCACCTCAGTTTTTAAATACCTATATTAAAAAAAAAAAGTTTTTTTTTTCTTTAGATTTTTTGTTGTTTGAGGAAAAAAAAAAACAAATGAAAACATGCCTTTGCTAGAATGTTGCTGTCCTAGCCTATGTTGTCTTTGTTGAGATATTGGGTCCTGTGTGCTGAGTACGATGTACGTGCTTAAAGACAGTTAACAAAAAAAGTTTAATTGTACACATCTTACAAAACATGCACAATCTTAGACTTTTTATGTCACTATACTTAAGAAAATAAATTCTAATTAACTAGATTACTTTTACCTCATTATATGGCTATGTAAACACCTTGGTTCACAATTAAAATAACCTTAATTCAGTTTATCTTAATTTACTTGGAAGAAGAAGGTGTTAAAACAGATTCAGGTCACTTTAATTTTAAGGGAGAGTAGGTTTAACTAATGCAATTTAAATTCACACTTTTAGACCATTTAAATTATTTTTTCCCCTGTGTCCTCATGAGATGGACCCTTCCTCTTCTTCTAAGGCTGTTCTTTTAAAAGGTCCTTGTGTCTCTCATAGGCTTATGACATTGGACATAGTTCATTGCATTTCTGTCAGGCTATTTTATAAGCCTACCTGTTTCTGTTTGCTCTCTCGTATCATGAAACAAGCAAATGATTATGGGATCTCTCTTCCTTCTGGATTATTTATCTTTTTTATGAACTTTCCTTCACTGTTACTAGGACATTTGTAGGAAACAGTTAAAGCCCTCAGGATGGCAGAAGTTGTCATGTTCTTGTCATTTAAGCATTTGAGCCTATGTGAGATTTTCCAGAAGTCATCACTGCTAGTACTATAACTTAGCCCTTGATGCTCTTAATGAAATACTAACAGAAACATCTGCTGTACTGTACTTTCTTCAAAAATGCAGGTCAGCTCTTTGGTCTACTACATGACCTCTAACACAGAACATTGTCATGGACCTCCCACATAATCAAGTTCAACCATGGTATCTTAGGCTTTAAAGTTGGATGAGTTTTTTGTTACCACTATTGCTAGTAGGGGGTTGTTACTGAAATTCAGTGCTCTTATAGATAGGTATCTTCCAATATCCTGCCTAAAGATGTTGATGAACAGATAGCATGCCTTTGGTATTGTTCTTTGTGAACTATACATCTCTTTGTCCCAAGATAAATCATGGTGAGTCACATTTGATTAACCTACATTTTACTGCACTAAGACAGGATCATAAACTTCCCTTTAGGTTGGATTACAATTGCAATTGCTATTCTAAGCATATGTTCCAGTTTTAATTAATTTTTCGATTACTTAAAAAAATGAAGATTTATGATTTACTATTTCAAAAACATTGTTACTACCTTATCTTTAGTGATACACAGCTTTTCTCTTAACTCTAGGATCGGGGAGTCTCCTTTTTCTTTTAGGCTTCTTCTTGTCACCACTGAGAACAGACCACGTCCCACCTCGCTACAACTTCCCTTCAGGTAGTTGTAGAGGGCAATAATGTCTCTCTTCTCGTCCTTCTTTTCTCAAAGCTAAGCAGCCCCAGATCCCTCAGCCTCTCCTCATAAAAGACATTCTCCAAACCCTTTGTAGCTGGGCTTTGTAGCCCACCTCTGTACCCTCTCCAGCACCTCAACATCCTTATAGAGAGGGGCACAAAACTGGATGTAGTATTCAAGGTGCAGCCTCACTAAAGCCAAGTACAGAGGATCACCTCCCTGCTCCTCCTGACCACACTGTTCCTGATACAGGGCAGAGTGCCATTGTCTTTCTTGTCCACCTGGGCACACTGCTGGCTTATTTATCTTCAGCTGGCTTATGTTCAGCTGGCTGTCAATTAACACCCCTAGGTCTTTCTCTGCCTGGCAGCTCTCCAGCCACTCCTGCCCAAGCCTGTAGTGTTGCTGGAGGTTGTTGTGGCCCAAGTGAAGGACCTGGCCTTTGGCCTTATTGAAACTCATGAAACTGGCCTGCCACAAAGAATGTTGTACTGTTCTCACTTATCACTTGCCTCAGTGTTCGTACAGGGACTTTTACAGTGAACTGTAAGACTGAACTAAGAGGAGCATGTGGAAGAGGAGTTGCATGAGATGCACTTGCACTTCTTCTACCTATAGAAAGATATAACTTAGCTTCCTTCTTTCTCATCTGCAAGATTTTTTTCTTTTTTTTTTTTTCTTCTTTCATTGTTGTTGTTTGTGGGGTTTTTTGTTGCTTTTTTTTGGGTTTTTTGTGGCTTAGACACAGAACACCTGTGTATAACACTGCTCTCAGTGTGATAAATACAGAGACAATAACACTTTTAGCAGACTGAGGGATATATGGCAAACAATACAGGGGGAAGTGAAGATTCAGAATATTTTTTTGACAAAAAGGAGGAAAAGTAAAGTATTCAAAAACCAGCATCTGAAAGCTGTTATGAGTTTATTCACAGTTAAGTGAAATGCAATTAAAACAACAGTATGACATCTCTTGACAGATGAAGGGAATTTAGTTTTAAAGAAAGCTAAAAAAAATTATGAAGATCACTCTTGGGTAAAGTCTTTGCAGGTAACTAAAATAGAAACAGTTGATGGGACATTAACCTAGGCAAAAATTGTTCACAAATGCGTGAAAAGAGAGAAATCGGCTCCTAAAACTGCAATTCATTGTCTGCCACTGAGAATATAGATGTTTGCCTGGAGAATACTATCAAAGACACGGCCATTACACTACAGACAAAATGTGCAAGGGGAGATTTCTCTAGAATTTATTAGGTGATAACCAAAGTAGGCAAATGGGATGTGAGAGGGACAAATGTATCTGCAAGCAGACCTGTGAAATACAGTAAGATCCTGTTCACCACTCTATTGAATAGTCACTTGTGCTAGTTTCTCTGTCAAGGGAAAGCTTTCACAAAGTTCCTTAAACGTGTGGAGTTTGGAGTACATTTAGTAGAAACATACAGAGCAAACAGTGTACTATTTTGGACTCCAGTCCCCAGATTCACTCCTTAGACAGGAAAAGCAACCTGGTGAGGAACCATAGAATCAACTATAGCATAAACCAGCACCAAATCACTTGGAGTTTTTTTGGTTTGTTTGTTTGTTTTGGATTTTGTTTGTTTTTTGTTTGTTTGTTGTTTTGTTTTGTATGGGGGGGGGGTTGTTTGTTTTGTTACAATTTTTTCCACAGTCCAGTAAGGAATATAACTTAGGGAAGAACATATTTTTTGACTCCCAACCTACTACAGCTATTACTAAGCTGACACTGCTGATTTACTCCTCTCTCAGGCCCAGTACTGAAGTCACAATGCTACAATATATTTCCAATTGATGCTGTAATGAGGCCTCAGTCCTAGTGGTAAGCATACATTTCTGATACCCCATTAATGCATTTACAGCAAAAGAAGAAAGGACTGAAGCTTTAAAAATTATTAAAACACACACTCCTTGGCCAACATTCAGGCTTGATATAATTCCTTGTAGTATCGAGCAGTGGATCAGTCCACACTAACAAGATCTGGAATGACCTCAAAGAGCCTAAGAGCTCATGATAGGGGTGACTGAAAATAATAGAAAGATTCTCAAGCTACAAACAAACAAAAACAAAGAAACAAAAAGTCATTTAGGTAATTCAGGTTTCAGTAAAGATAGACTGTGCAGAAAGAACCAGTATGGGTAAATTTACACCTACAAGTACATTTGGACAGGATTATTGAGCTGACCTAATGTCTACCTGCTGTCAGAAGGGTGTCCTGCCCTCAGAGCCCACCCCAGTCCCAGACAAAGATTCCTACCAGTTCAAGTACTCTTCTGTCTTCTCACTGAGCAGACACAACTCACTGATTTTGCAGATCATTAAACCATCATGAAAATATGGTTTTAATACTTTCTGAGAGTTGAATCAGCCTTCCAGAGGCTAGATGAGTGCCAGGTCTCAGTCTGCCTGTGCAGGGTTGGGAAAAGACAGTGGTCAAGCCAGAGTGAAGGGAAACAAAGGAAATCGTCCCTCTTAGTGGGAATCAAACAACTGTATCAGCTCAGCCATATCAGCTTCATAGGTTTTTATAACCAAACCACAGTTTTCTACTGAATTTTCAGGAAGATATGTTTACACCTGAGTACTCCTTTTTTGAAACCAGAGATCTAATTACTGGTGGATTTTCTTATGTTTGGGTTTGTACGTTTTCCATTGTAGCAGAAAGTTTCCTATCCATCACAGACAGACAGATTCTTTCTTAGTATCACTGGTAACACTGACGTGAAGTCTCCAGTTCATTCAGACATACTGGTAACATGCGTACAATCAGTAGTTACCTTAAACTCAGTTACAGTATTCTCTCATTCTCTCATCCTACTAGCCTTCAATTTTTGCTGTCATATCATGCCCTAACATCTACAGTTACTGCATGGTTTAAAAAAAAAACCCAGAAAACAGCTTTGCAAATTTTTTAAAATCTTATTTCTCTGTTCCCTGATATAATTTTAATAAGGAATTAGATACAAAAAGAGATACATGAATTTCCAAGTCATCCAGGTTCCCACAGAGATGCACCAATCTGTGATAGAACTATACTTCCTATACTTAATGTACACAGTATCTGTAAGGTTGTCTGTATTTTAATAAGATTGGCTTTTCTCACCAGTCTATGTCAGACAGAATCTGTGGGTTTTTTTTTTTTATTGTTATTATCTGATGGTTTACATTCAAACCTAGAGACAAAGTCTGAAACAGCAGCTACAGTTGTACTAATTCTCAGAGAAAAGGAATACTGGAATTCTGAAAAATAAATATTATTTTACTGCAAGACCTCCGTCTGTGTGTCATATGTGGTGGGAAGAGTCTCAAAATCTAACATTACTCTTGGTTTTTCAGGTGGTATTCTCTCAGTTCAGGTAGCTTTGTACTGAGCCTCACAGATTCACATGCTGTGTGCATAGCCTTTGACTGCAATGTACTTGACTAATGAACCATGTGGAGAAAAAAAAAAATTAAGATGCTTGCAATGCATGTCCCAGAACTTTCTAGCCCTTTCAGTAGATTCTTTCTGTTTATATGCCTCAATCTTCTCAGTCTTTTCAGCTTAGATTGTCATTGGTAGAATAATGCATTTTATAGTGCTCTTGGAAATAATTTCATAAGTAGTTTCTCAGAGTATTGGTCGTGGTCTTAAAAGAAGAGATCTAGGTTGAGTTTACTAGTTTGGAAAGTTCTAACATTGCCAGTTGTGTTTAAAATATTGTGTGTTCTTTTATTTAAGGCTTTGATGTAAAAAAACCCAAATAGATGAACTTTTTTTTTTTTTTTAAATCTAGATGTCAGGAAAAAGACTATGTGCATAATCCTGACACTTTTTAAAAATAACATTGTTAATTAAAGTTGGTATTCAGAACTTCCTGCTGGCAGCTGTTGAACAGTGATTTCACTTGTGACACTGAGAGTTTGAAGGCCTGAGTCTGAGAGACAGGAAATCAGTTCACATCCTGCTGTATGCAGACTTGCAGGGTAGGGTAGAAATGTATACACATCCTAATTCCTTTAAAAATACTTCAAAGTTCTACATTAAGAAGAAAACTACTCATGGGCTTGCAGGATAAGAACTACAAACCCTGATGTAACCCCAGATAAATTCATCAAAATTTTTCTATGACTTTAGATATGCTATGTATAGGCACCAAAATCATCTGAAATAGATGACAGTGCAAAAATCCTTCTACAAATATTTCAGCATACGAATTATTCACTTCAGAATTTGACCTTTTTTTTGTTTCAATTTTCCACAGATATTTGTGCAGCCATGTTCTGGCACAAATTATAAAATACTAAAATGGAATAACTTTCACATTACCTTGTTTAAGCATCCAAGCAGAAAATCCTAAAATGTATTTACTGTAGAGAAACAACATGAGATAGAAGAGCATATCTGATACTAAAATTCTGATTCTGTGCTGTTGAATACTCATATTTATCAAACTGTCAGTATTTCTGCCTCACCCTTCTTATGTTTTCCTCAAAATGACACAGATATTTTTATAAAAACTTACATGTGATTACTGTTTTCTGTGAATCTAACACCATCTCCTTGTCAATATAAGACAAACTTTCAGCAGGTCAGTACTTTATATGTGCATATGAATGTTTTGCTAGGTAAAGGGAGGACTAAACTGTGCTATCCTATGAGATGGGGTCCGCGCATAAGAAACCAAGACCACTCTTTGACCCAATGCAAAGAAATAAATATTAATCATTTATGTGTGGATGAAAGAATGTTCCCTCAGACTGTTCCTTTCTGTCCCTCATGAAGGCTGCAAAAACCACAGTACCTATATATTTATTCTGCGTAAGGAATGTAAACCAAGCAGGAAACTAAAGCACACATTTCTTCTTACATTCCACATATACACATGCCAGGATGTGAACTGCTTTGAGTGCAACATTGTGAAGCCACGCATTTCAAAGCAGTCACCCGATATTTAAAGAAAAACCCCTATTCCTACCTGCCCTTAGAGGGCATGTAAAATCAGTGTTCTTCCTGGAAAGGCTGCCGCAACATCTTGTCTATTTGTAGTTCCCCACGTCCTTGCAAGGTCAGGACAAAATGGTGGATTGGACTACTCCATGTGGCTCACACACTGTTGAGTATTGCCTATTTGTGCTAAAATACTGCTGCTAAGTGTCCAAATGCTGAATTTGGGGTGTGCTCAAGGGCACAGTCAAAATTCTGTGCTGGCCCATATAGCCTGAATTCTAGGGAATAAAGCTACAATATCACTTTGAGATAGAAGATTTTATAGAAATGGAAAGTGAGGTAAAAAGCACCAATTCTTTTCTTTGATGTGCTTGTTTTTTTGCATAAGGAGCTTCACATAGACTCTGGTGCTCTGAAGTTTGGCATCTGCATTCTAATGTCAGAATAACAGTTTAAAAAGAAAAAAAAAAACAAAACAAAACACTCACTACTTCTCCCCCCCCCCCGGCCCTTTACTAATCTCTCTCTTTACAGAGTTACTTTTTCCTTCAATTGCAAACAAAAGCAGATCAGTCCCTACATTTTGAGAGTGGAGATAAATATTCAGTAGTGGCTGAAAACTGAAAATAGTCTTAGGTCCCTGACTTTCAAAATACTTCACCTCCCAGTGAACTTGTTCTTCACAGTTGAAACTATGTTGTAATTTAGTATGCCTTTGCATCTTTGACAAGTTTTCTGTCTATAAACCTCACCTGAGCCTAATGCATACATGAAATTTAAGCTTGTATTGCTCATGAAAGCCTACAGAGACTTGTTTACCAGAGCTCACTCCTTGAACTGCAGCTGACCACATCTTTAGTTTCCACTAGTTTTTCATGGAAGTTCATACTTAATTTTAAGTGGATTGAATAAAATATTTCCATTAGAAGTATTTGAAAATATATATTTCACAGGACCTGCTGTTCCTGTCCTATTGCATCATATCAAAATGAGCAAAGGTCTCAAAGAATATTTCCTGTATATTTTTTAATAGTTTGGAAGGTGTTATTTTGTTGCCACAGTACACCTCCATTGATTGAAAGCTTTCTGTCGCTCTGCCTCCAATTATGTTTTGTTTGTGTTTTGAGATAAGACTTTGAAAGAACATATAATGTGAAAGAAAGATCCAGGGAACAGCAGGATCTCTAATTGCCATTATTCTGGTATAAAAAAGGTCTACCTTTCCCTCTCTCACCAAGATAAAATGTTCTAATTAATAAATACATTAATTAATGAAATTCTTGGTCTTTACAGGACTGATTGTGGGCTTTTCTTGTGCATTAGAGCAACAGAATGAGTTTTCATGCAGTTTATAGCCAGGAGATATTAGATCAGTGAACTCTGACAAACTCTTTGTTAGGTAATTTTTACAACATATGTAGGTGAAAGTTAGTCTAAAGTGTTTTTTTCCTCAGCATTTGAAACCAAAACCAGAGTAGGATAGACTGGGTAACTGAGGACCTTGAAGTATTAAAGAAATTATCAAATGAGATAGGCTTACATAACTTAAGCAATTGAACCATGACATATTTTGAAGTAGAGGATGAAAAGGCAGTTGTTGATATGACTGAGAGAAGGGGGAAGTATGTACTAGGGGTAAATGGGAAACAGTCTTGGATGATCCTGTATCTGCCAGTGACCAAAGAGCACTCTTGGAACACCACTCAGTAACTGATTTCTTTCCAGCATCCACCCACATCTGGCCTCTGATACTGGACAAGGTATCCTTTCATTTTGATCCCAGAGAGTCCAAGCGCAATGTTAGAACTTATTACAGATTAATACCAAAAAGTGAAAACACAGTCTACAGCAGTCTCCAATCAGACCTTGACAAATAAAAGAATAAACAGTTCATTGTATTAGAAGCAGATAAGCTTATAGAGGAGGCAATACTGAAATGAAGAACCTGGTCCAGAATTAAAATAATTAGGAAAGTCATTCTAGTTATATAAATTATCCTGATGTAAGACAGTACAAGCCAGGCACAAGAATAGCCATCCAAGTCATCTTATATTAATTATTTTTCACTTCAACAGGCACTTCTGTATGTAGGTATTTTAAAATTGAAAATATAAACAAAAATGTATTTTTCTTGAAGGATTTTTTTTTCAATCTAATTCTCAAGAGGAAGGCTATTCTAAGGAGCTAGAAAACTGATACTTGAGAAACAATGGGGAAAGAATAAGCACATACAGGATGGGGATGGGGTGGATCAACCTTTTATGTGTTTAACTGATCTCTCTCTTTTGTTTTGTTTTTGGTTGGGGTGGTGCTTGTGGGGTTTTTTTTTTTGTTTTGATTGGAGGTTTTTTTGGTTTGTAGTTTTATTTTTGCAATGACATCTGCTAGGCAGGGACAACTCCTGTTATCTGCATTAACATCAAATTAAGTAGCTAAAAATAGAACTTAAGAATTGAGAAAGTGATGTCATATTTGGAAGTGCTGTTTTTGTTGACAGTTGCTGGGAGAGGCAGTACTCAGGGTGAGTGGTAGGTAGATAGTTGTTTGGAACTAGATCAAATGGTCACGTTTCAATTACAACCTATGAAAACTCTTGTTGTGCTTTATTTTTTACTCTAACTTCAGCATGCAAGTATATTCTTCAAAACCACTAAAGGCCTACCCTCTGTGTTCAGATCATCTCTACAAGGGAACTGTCCCTTCCAAGTCTGGATTCCATTTTGCTGCTCTCAACATAGCTACCTATTCCATTATCATGCTCGACAGAGAAGGACAGGCAACTTTGATGAGCAATTCCTACAGTTTAAACTTCAGCATCTGGGTGTTATTTCATCAACATTATTTTTAACTGGAAGTCAAGATTCCACAAGAAATACTTCATTATTTTGTCATTTACTTTTACCAGAACACATATCATAAGAAACCCTAGACAAAACAAAGCAAGATCCAATGATAGCAAGTTGAAGTGTCATTAAGATTACGAATTCCATTTATTTTAATTCAGAAATGCAAGGGAACAAATTCCCTCAGAATTTTGCTAGGCCTTTCAACTTATGATAAACTTTCTTGCAGTTTATCCTCAGTGTCAGCCTTTCGTTTCCACTGTCCCCTTCAAATAGCGTAGGGAACAGAGAGCGATAGCTACGTTTCAGCTTCAGGAGCTGGTGTCACATCTGTTCAACAATAAGACCAATGGTGATAAAGTCTAGAAAGTGTCTGAAGCACTAAAATGGACTTACACTTTTTAAAAATGATGGGTTTATATAGTGCTATTTACTAGAGGAAGACAGTGTTGTCAGGTTACTGTGATACACGTTAAAACTCCACTACTGAATAAGTAGTAAAGTAAATATGTTTATTCCAGCTCTGGGAAACATGGGGGATAATTCCTCCAAAGTCATGCATGCCCCCAGCTGCTTTCAGCTCAGTATATATTGGGTTACATGTTCCATATTCATTAAGTTTCACAATAGGCCTATACATATTCATTACCTAGCCCCTCCCAGCCTCGCTTCATATTATTATGAACCCAAAAGTCATTTGCATCTACATTGCGCTTGCGCAGTGTCGTCTGGTGGTCGTGGGTAGGGGTCCCCGGGATGAAGTAAGAGTCTTCCTCATTCTAAACTTTTCACCTCACTTTTATGCGCATGCTCTTTATGTCCCTGGCCCGAGTTCAAACCTCAAGGCTGGTTTAGGCTGGTTTATGTTGTTTTCAGGTTCAAGAACAAGGACCCGGTTCGAGGCTCTCCCCGTTATCAGTAACTCCTTAGTCTCTCATCCTGCTTTGGTAGGCTTAACAGATGTTGAGCTAGCTGTGTGCATTGCCCTTGGAACATATCTTCCCAGTAAATCATTTAGTCTCTGTCTCCCCCCTGATTCAATTGCAACACTAGAAAAAATCCCCAGAGAAGCCCTCTTTGCACTAATGATTATTTTTACATATATATGCACACCTATATATTTGATTGTGTTTGTGTGCCTATTCTACATGAATACTATTATTCTGAAGGCACTGTTTTTATATTCTGAAGCTGACTGAAGTTGCAAACATCCCTTTTAAGTGTTTATTGCCAGAGGTCCAGCATCTCATTAGTGGCCATACTGCTTCTTGAGAGAGCCTAATTCAGGTACCCCTGCAAAACCATTGGTGTGAGCTTAAGGTGATTTCAAGGAACCAGGAGCATTCCAAGAGTCAGGTCTATCTGGAGGGAGTGACAATGCCCTTAATTCTAAAAACACATCTGGGTCGGGTGAGAGTCCAGCACTTTTCCAGACTAATTAATAATGTTTTTTAGACAGACCAGTGCCTTCCTTTGAAGATGATTGTGAGTTTTTCAGGTTATGTTGAGGGGAGGTTTATTTGGCAGAGCAGTTGATTCTTGGCCTATTTTGTACTACTTGAAAGAGTTGAAACACCTGGTCATAATTAAATACATAGATTTTTCCCACCAGGCTGAGAGTATTGATTACACCAATGATTCTTGATAGCTCAAGTGATCCAAATAAAATCATCATAAGCAGTCATGAGTAGCAATAAGAACTTTTACCACAGAAACAACAAAAATTAAAAAAGTATTTTTCTAGTGATAAAGAAATAGCCAGGAGGCTGGAAACAGTGTTTGGACTTCATAGTCTCCATTTGGTTTCCAAAATCAAATAAATAAAAATGAAGCTATGTTTTCCAGTATAAAGCCCCCTATTTAAAGAGGAAACAAAAGCAAAAAATTATGAATTATTATGAAGCTGAATTATCTTCATTCTCTCTTCTTCAGTTTTAAAAATTTTATGAATATTGTAAAAAAGTGAAGTGAGTTTTCAAAACCAGTATCACTATAAGCTATTCTAGGAGTGACATCTGCATTATTCTTGGACCTCTAAGTGAAAAAGATAGACAAGCTAATTGCCTTTGAAGACACAGGCTTTTTGTTTTGGTACTAAATCTCATTAGTGTTTGCTTCCATGACTGACTTTTTCTCAAGTTTTGAGTCTACATACTTTGTAATATAAACAAATTTATTCAAAATACAACTGTCTGCCAAGACATTTTTCTTAAGGTTCTCAACAGATAGCCATAAAGAGTAACCCTAACTTTTTATTCATTACTCATATAATTATCTGATTAATTTGAAATGAAGTTTATTTTCCAGTTTGATTTAGTATTCAAAGGCAGAAATCTGATGAGACCTGACCTTTATTGCTATCTTTGTTCCATGCTAGTTTGTAACTTTAGATTCATATGCTTTTCTTTCAGATGCAATGGGAAACTGCAGAACTTAAGGGAAATATTCATACCATGCAAAGGTAAGATATAAATTGATCTCTCTAGTACTAGTCTAGTCCCTGCTTCCTTGTGCCTCAGTTTCACAGTCTGTAAAATGTGCAAATGGTATTTAACAGCAGGGATTGAATGATTAGTATCTTAGAGTTATGGTACTTAGAGAAAAATGTTTGAGAAGTACAATATATAAAATTTTTCCTCAATTCTGAGTGAGACAAGCAACATGACTTGAGATAATTATTTTTATGAAACATGTTAAATAATTATTCATATCATTGGCCTCTTAATAGGTTTTACAGTCTGGTTAAAGAATACTAGGGATCAAAAAACCAACTCAATTTATGTTGAACTGAAATGATTGAGTGTTTATGCAGAGTGAAAAAAAATGCCAGACAAGGATATCAGATCCATTACAGAAGCTTCATGTTATTCCAAACGAAATAAAATACAATAAAAAATTGTTTCAGTTGGAATGAAGCATTTTGCTCAGCTGAAAATTAAATGGGTTTTTTTAATGCAAGGTTAGTTAACGTACAGATGTGTAAAAAATGTTGAAATGCTTAATTAATAACTGTCAAAACAGTATTTCTACATCTCCTTTTTTTTTCCCCCTAAATGAAAATATTCAAAAATGCCACTTAATGTTTTTTTTTTATATTATTTTTAACAAAGATAGTACACACTAATAAAGATTCATTTGCCTAGTCTAGCAGGATAAACAAAAGTATGAATCTAAACAGAAGCAATATTGGTTCAGACTACCCTACTTTTACCATCTCTTAAATACTTGAGAAAGTAGTCAGGTCTTACCCTGCACTCCTTATTCCATATTTCTGAATGCATGCATCATGTTTTCCATGATCTGTGGAAACCATGGAAATCACCTTAAGCTCACACCAATGGTTTTGCGCTTTTCTTGCCAAGTAGTTATATTTACTGGGCCAAGACTTATCTGACAGAATGAGCAGTGGTCCTGTCTCAATTGCAAGGATGATCATGTGTTTGCTAAAAGCAGCTTCAGTCCTTCAGAAGCGCTGCAATTACTTGGTGGATTAGACATAATAGGTTTGTGATTTTTCTGCACAAGCCATAGCTTGTCTATCCAAACCAGAGTCATTACCTTTCTCAGCATATTTAACCAAGATGTAAAGCTTTCTGCATCTCAGATGCTCTCTCAAAGCAATGTGTAATATGTGTCTACACATAATATATTGTGCAGCAATATTTTCAACACATTAAAGCTATGCAGCATAATGGACAAGTAGAAGTATTAAGGTATCATGATAAGGCAGAGATGAAAGACTCACAAACCAAAGTAAGCATTATTTATAAAGGATGAAAGAATGACTTCCTCTAGAAAGGGATGTTTCCCCTCAAGCTCCTGACAGTACTTTTCTATTTGAATTCCTCAGGATGAAAAGGTAAAATGATTGCTACACTAACAGTTTATATCATTTCGGGAATACAGTAATTACACTCTAAGATACAGATTTTTTGTAAATTTTAGTGGAGAGGGAGGGAAAAGTGGAGATACCCATTTGGTACTTGAAAAGCATCACAAACACTGCCATGAACCTAACAAGTGACAGAACACTCAAATTTGGTGGGAAAAGTCAAAGAATTTCAAGTACACCTAGGAGAGAGTTCTATATACACCTTGCTTCTTCAGAGCTAATTTTTAAAACAGGATATTGATCACTGGCTAAAGCTAATATTTTCCATCTGCTCCTGGTGGGTCATGTTAGAGTAAAACAACTACTGCTGGGGACTCAATGCCTGTGTAATATTTTCAAGGTTTTACTGTGTACTGGCTTTAGTCTGGTCACAAAGGAATGAATGGGCCCCAATGGGGTGCACACACAAGTGCACTGATATGTCTTAAAAACCTAAGAGAAGGAAACTGAAGACTACATATATTAGTATTTTAACATTTTTCAGAATCTCTGAACTGATTGAAAATATCAATACACAGAGTTTTACAGAAGGAACTTATTTTCTTTTTCCCCAGATGACTACACCAGGAAACAAACGTGTACATGTATTTGTTTCATTTTTGAGTAGACATGCCCTCTGCATGTTCTCAGTAAGATCCTATCTAGCAAAATTGGATCTAATTTATGGTTTAGACAGGTGCTACACATCTGAGTGACAACCTAACTACTAGTCCGTATTTCTGACTCCTTAGGCATGTAAACTCATGGAATGTCTCTTTATTTACCATGGCCCTCCCTTGGGCATTTAACCATATCTGTCCTTGTATACTACAAGGTGAGAAAGATGCAAGGATCTAGATGGTTGGTTTTTGTCCCTCACTAGCGAGTATAAAAGCCAGCAGGACAGGAAAGAGATTCCTGTTTTCCACCTCTCTTTCCTGTCCCATGACTTCTTCATTTCTAGTAAGTAGGATTCTATTTGAACAAAATGGCATGGAAAATGCCCTTACCTAAGACACTGTATGGTTTGGTAATTCGCTTTGGGAATATGAGTAATAATTATTAAAGTGAGCAAAATTTATTATCCTATACTTTTTAAGTGAGGGCTCTAACCACTAGATTGTTGTGTAAACAGTCTCTGACTAACTTCACCTAGGGATGACTTAGAGTTTTGGATGACTCGGGTAAAGAAGGGGTGGCATATGCAGAATTCAGGAATCTGATTTCTCTAGTCAGAGTGCATTATCACTTTAGGTAGAAACAGATCAGACACTTCAAATTGCAGACTTTTCCCAAAAAGATTCAGAAGTGAATATTTTGAAATCCTTTTAGTACAGAATGCACTATACGGAATATTTGAAACTTACCTTGCACTTCACTACGTTGAAGAAATATCAGCTAATGCTAGTATTGATAATACTTCTCTAGCAGCCATAGTCAGCACTTGTGATCAGTACAGTTTCATTTCATTTATTTCCTATAAAAGAGGCTAAATTCTCATAATTTGAGCCATTTCAAATTGCATTGGCAATACAAAATACATTATAAAGAACAATTATATTCTGATGGGGATGGATTATATAGCTTATTGGGTCTATTCCATCTATAATTTCTATGATGGCTTCTTGAGTGACTTATGCTGCAGTAATCTGCTGCTCCATAGTAGAAATGGATTCAGAGCAAATCTTTCTCCACAGGTGGCATTTCCCAGTAATGAATTCTGCCGTTAAATTATATAATCATAGGAATTTCTTCATGTTAAAAAAAGACCCCTTCTTGAGTGGCACATAAATTACCACTGGAAGAAATCAGTGCTACTGCTAGGCCTTCAAGATTTCTCCAGTTGACAGACAGCACCGTACTGGTAGACATGATAAGAAAACATATAATCTCAGAGATTTTTCTGCTGTATTCTTCACAGAAAGTACCAAACCAATACCAGGGCACCAAAGGTTCACAAATTTCTGAGAGTAACAGCAACCAAGAGCACTCACACATTGTGAAAGGGATCAGACTAACAGGGTATCAATTTTTGCAACCTTAACTTCTCTGTTATATTGTTTCCAATAATTATGTACTACCCTTAATAGATATAAGGGAAAAGTCTGGTGTAGAACTTTGGTATAAGCATAGTTTACCAAATTACTTTTTAACACTAATTTATTGTTTACTCAAAGCTACCTAATAAAAGAGTTTATGTATATTTTATACATATTTCAGTTTGATGTGTAAAAATTTAATGTTTAGTTAGATGATCTGTTAGTAGTTATTACCTACATATTATTGAGCATATAAGACATACAATATTTTTTATATTTCTTCAGTATCTAAATCATTAATAACATTATCCTTTATATATGAATAGCCTTGCTTATAAAGCTAGGCATTGGTAGGACAATAAAGTGGTACTCAAACATTCTAATGAGCAAAATAAAATTTGTAGAAAACTGATGCAATTTTTTTTTGTTTTGAAATAATAATAATAATTAATAATAATAATAAAAGGAGACTTTTTTTGTGTGTAAAATATTTCCTCCAAGATTTTTAGCCTTACATGGTAGATTTTTTTTTTTTTTTTTTTTTTTTACCAGCCAGCAGCAGTCACTTGAGGATGAGAGCACAAGTAGTATATTTATCTAACAATTCTGTAAGACTTTACTATTTTACAGTTTGGATAAATTTTAATGAGTTTTTATTAGAACCCAAGCAGTCTGACACTTTAACCCAGACCTTTGAAATATTTTCTGCCATTTGTTGAAGAACACAGTTGACAACATTAATCAGTTATTCACTTTAATTTCTCTATTTTTTTTTAACTAATTGTGCATATATTTGTATATTTACAGTAATGTCAAAATTATGTGACCACTTGCCATATGACCCAATAAAACATATATAAAAAATGTAGAATAACTACTTATCTCTTCTGACTACCCACTAACTATGTCTTATTCTATTTACTTTCTTCATGCACTGGTAATAGAAGTTCACATCACATGTGATGTGTTGGGGCCTTTGGACTTCATTTAAGGAGGAAACAAAAAGTTTAGGAGGAGTTGTTTTTTCTTGATGGGGCTTGGGGTTTTTTAGGGGTTTTTTGTTTGGTTTAGGTTTGATTTTTTTAGGTTGGTTGGTTGTGGGTTTTTTTGGTGTGTCTTCTCCCCCCCCTTGTTTTTTATATTTGGGTTGGGTTTTTTTTCTAATCTTGCTTTTTTGACGCAGTGTGTCAAGGAATAGAACACATAACAGCATTACAGGCCCGCCTTTCTTGTAACAAAAAATGTTTCTGGTTAGTTTTAAAGTATATTAGCAACATTAATTTAGGAATCTGTATGACATGATGCAAGATGTCTCACACTAAGTAAATTCTCAAACTGTTGACAGATTCTTCTCATACCTAAATAAGATAAAGGTGAAGACTGAATAAACCTTAATAAAAATGAGGATTAAATATATACAGCAGAACTAAGTTAATGATAAAGTTACCAGGAGGAATTCTTTTTCACTCTTTTCCTCTCAAAGACCTATATGGACTTGAAGCTTCCTACAGCATGAAATAACAGTTATTTATCAGGGAAAATAAATATGTAGATAAAACACAGTAAATGTAAAATAAAAATAAAAGAACAGAAATAAAAATACAACCTTAGCAGTTGAAAAAATGGAAAGGTAAGCAAGAAAGAAGAGTACTTTTTTGTTTGTTTGTTTTTAATACTCCCCCCCTGTTTATGAAGCCCAATTCTATCCATAAACCTGCCTCTTTTCAATGGAAGTATAATTCTAATCCTAGGTGAGGATTTTGTTATACCACTGCCTTGGTTCACAGTTTATACTTGTTTTGTCTGGAAGCAGCAGAAATAACTTGGGTAGATTTAGGGTTGCAATCAGAGTTCAGGATACCTGCTGATTTAATGCTGAGGCTACGTCCTGCAAGGTGACCTATACTAAGGGTTTATATTCACAGTAAACACTTAGGAAGGAATGAAGGTAGGACTGTGAGAAATCATGACATAAGAGTGGAAGTACAATTCAGATTTGTCTCAGGAAAGAACAATAAGAAATGATTAAGTTATAAATAATGCTTCTGCCTAGAAGATTTTCCTTGTCTGGAAGACAACACATCCAGTTTCAGTGACATAGCCAGGACTTTGCCAGTGTTAGGATGATGAAGGTAGCTGCATGGGGGTCTGAAGATTGAATGTATCTGAGATTCTGTATCTACAGAATGTTGTTTTACACTCTCATTAGACGATGTAATTGTGCATCTTCTTATAGGGATACCTGATAGGCTTGGCTAAGGTCCAGCTGGAACCATTGGGCTGGCATACCTAGACTAACTCTGGGTTTTGTAGATGTTGTCTAACCAGTCATCATATAATTTAGGAGAGGTTACTTGGCTTATCAAGAACTACCAAATTAAGTTCAGGGAAGATTTAAAATAAACTTCTTAGATTGAGGTAAATTCCTATTGCACCTTGCTTGATTTATACTCCCTGTTTGGTGGAAAATAAGTATGATGATTACATACTTACTGGCTTACATATATTTCATATTTTTCTGATTGTAATACCAGCTTCTTTTCAAACAAGGTTATTTCAAATTGACTAGTCTGTGAATTACTGACAGGATACTTGTCCAGTACATTTATTTTACCACTAAGAAATGTTAGGAGAAAAATAACAGCAGCAAAGAGAAAGTTTTAGAACCCTGGACCACAATTCCATGTTCAAGTTTCAGCTACTGCATTTCCTTCATATCTGTCTTCCAAGTACTGTTACACCAGCTCTGATGCCATGGTCCTTTTTTTCTCTCAGAGGAGTTCATTCCCCAGCAGTGTAAACGAATTCATATAAATTATTAATTTTCTCATATTTACACATTAACAGAACAATGTCTTGCCTTTACTTGAAGGAGATATGTTGTTCTTCACCATTAAACACTTTGTCAAAGTCATTTTCCTTGAACTTCACTGAATATATATGATGTAACTATTCTGGGTATATTTGAGAAGCCCTTGTCTTCAACAACACTTATGTTTATAATACCAAAAATGTCATCTACCTCATTCAGATTAGCAGTCACATGTGTTTATGTATACTGCTTCTTGCTCGTACAGTAGACTCAGGAATGCTTTATATTATGTTCTCAGGATTTTACAGCTTTGCAGCCAGGACTGTATATATTTTCCATAAATGTTGGGAAAAGAAAGCAATAACCTTGATGTTTCAAAAAAGCAGTGCATTAAGCAATGACCAGGTGGAAGACATTTGGTTGGATTTTTTTTTTTTTTTCCTTCTTAAACTGAAGTAGGTGGCATTTCAAATATTCTTGATACTTAATCTAAGCCCTTTCTATGATAACTGGCTTACTTTTAGCCTTTCATTTTCCTCCTTGAATAAAAATATCATTATGCTGCAAATGTTTCTCGCTTTATATTTTCATTCTTCTTTTTATCAGTCTGTGCATGCAAATTACTGACAGAAAGAAAGCTCTGTTCACCTGTGTCTGCATATCCCACCCCCATTTAAAAGCCTGATTTTCCTTCTACTGAAATCAAGGATGTTATAGTCACCATTTTTACAGAGCAGTGTTACAACTGCAATAAACCATTCCATCTGAAGATGTTAATTTCTCTCTATTGACTGTTAATCTACTGGCCACACATATCTTCATTAAAATAAATATGATTTTCTTTTATGGTAGTACAGCCAAAACAAAAGCCTATCCTATGCCTGCCTTCATTTTATTCCTACTTTCTGACCCGAAGCACCAACCTTCGGTACTACATGAACTCACCATCCTATTAGCTCCTGCTAGTAATGCTCATTTCTTGTAACATGGAACCAGGTCAACCTAGACAGTGTCTGAGCAAGAGAGACTTAGTGGAAATTATGATTTGAACTTTCGTTGCCTATTTCCAATCTTTAGCTTTTGGTTTTTAGTCTCTCTGTAGAAACTAAGCACTGAATGGGCAATAAATGAATGTCTCTGTATTTATGCACAGATCTAACAATCTTAGTTTTATTGCTTTGAAGACAGTAAACATTATAGGAGTTTAGCAACACACAACAGAGAAGTGTGGAGAAGGGTGAAGGGGAACATATCTGACACCCAAAATGAAAATAAAATTAGAACTGTCCATAAAACAGATTACTCATCTTGTTTCTTTCAGGATGTTGCATGCCAAAATGCCATTCACAAAATGAAGTAATAATAATAGATTACTCTCTGAAAGTATGTCTTCCTGCTTTGCTAAGGTCTTCTCTCTCCATTTTGACAATGACCTTTAGCTTAAGGAGAAAGAAGTGTATCCTGTTCTGTGTGAAGATGTAGTTTCTTTAATTTCACTGCTTGCTAACTTACGTTCTGTCATCCTTACTGAGAACTGCATCATTCCTCTGTTAATCATCCACAGAAGATCTTCAAGTGTTTCTACAGTCTCTATTTGCTTCCAGTTATTACACAAGTACCTTAAACCATTCTTCTTTCTGTATTCCATACAGACTAAAACCTTACAACAGCAAATAATCAAAAACAGTCCTAAGACATTATGCATCATCAGCTTCCAAACTAACAAGCAGGCAACTAATTCTGAAGTTCCTGAATCTTTTGATCCAGAAAGAGAAGGGCACATTCTTTCCAGTGGAAACTGTTGCCCACACCTAACCCCCTGATGTCTTTATCTGTATTTGAATAAAGGTTTTGTTGGAAGGATGTGTAAACAATTGTACTTTTTTTCATTTTTTCATGACCTTCAGTGGCTTAAATTTTAAATATACGTATGGTCCTCCTTTATTGGTTATACTATTGGCCTGGCTTAAGAGAAAAAGAAAGAACCTCAGACTAAAAGGTGTGTCAAAATAACAAGATAATTTAATTCACTACAAAATAAATAAAGAAAAAGAAATTTTTCCACAACTTATTTATCAAATTGACTCATTTAGATTCATAGTTTCTGAAATCTATTATTCTGAAAAAGGTGGGGTTTGTTTTGATGGTTTGTTTATTTTTGGTTGTCTTTTTTTTTTTGTTTGTTTGATTGATTGTTTTTCTTGTTATTGTTTGTTTGGGGTTTTGTTTGTTTGTTTTTTAAACTAAAAATAGGTATATTGTAAGTGCATGGAGGCAGATACTGATAGAAGTAATTACATATCCATATTATGCAAATACAACAAACTCCCTTGATTTGATCAATGGATCTCATAATCCACATATTGGGAACTGGCTAAAATTTGATGTATAAACAATGTTAATATATATTCAAACAGGCTGAAATTTGTGGAAGTATTAATCTAGTTATTCGAATGTAACTTACCTACTCAGACACCCTTACATAAGCATTTTTGTATATTATGAATTAAACTCAAATATGTGTTTAAAAATATACTGCTCCTAAGGAAAGTGTTAAGAATTAAAGCAAGAACTAGAATGATAAAACCACTTTTTCTTTTTTCTTTTATTTTAAGGGACAGTGAGGCTGTAGTACAGTTATGCTAAAGATAATAAATGTGAATTTTTGGGAATAGGTGTATCACGACTTCTCTGTTTCAGGTGGAAATGCAAGGCTTCCTTCCTCTCAATCAGTAGCAAAATTCCCCATTACATCAGTGGTATAGTATCAGGTCTGTCAAAACCCACAATACTCCTGCACTGTATGACTGTTGAGAGAATATTTCATGGTCCATAAATCACCCTCAGCATTTCTCTGAGAAACTGCTATGTTAACAAGTTTCCTCGATTATCTAAATAGCAGGAGACTCCTGCAAACTCTCGCAAGAACCCAGGAGTACATCCACACTGTGGAAACAGAGAACATCGGAAAGTGAAGATGAGGTGTGGATCACTTCAACACAACTGATAAGTAGGAGTGAAATAGTAATTATAAATCTAAAAATAAAAATAAAGTACTCAGAACTACAATAGCATTGTTATTTCATAGCATCACTGACACACCAGAAATGTGGATAACAACAGCATTCATAGAGAAGAAATACAGTACCATACAAATTGGGATTTCTTTTTCACCCCAGCAGGCTTTACTGACTCAGATAGGAAAAGAAACTATCTCAGTTTAAACATATTTCTGCATTGGTAAATTTACAGCCACCTGCCAGACTTTGTTTCAGGAATTACTTCAGATCAGTGTGGTCATGAACAGTCAGCAGGCCAGAAAGCTAGCTTACAAGTTAAGTAAAATGAAGTATAGCAAACAAAGTACAGCACAACATTGCACATTATATAGAAGTGAAAAAAACTTTGCCATTGTATTTATCACCACATTAAATTACATTCTGAAGTGAGGACTATCAGTAGGCATTAGATAGCAATATTGTAAGTTTAGACACAAAGGATCCTTTTGGTTGGAAGACACCTTTAAGACAATGAAGTGCAAACATTAACCCCCCAAGTCATCACTAAACCACATCCCTAAGCACAGCATCTACAGGTCTTTTAAATACTTACAGGGATGGAAACAATATGACTTCTCTGGGCAACCTGTTGCAGTGCTTGACAACCCTTTCAGTGAAGAAATTTTTCCTAATTTCCAATCTAAACTTCCTCTGGCACAACTATAGGCTGTTTCCTCTTGTGCTATTGCTTATTACTCGGAAAAAGAGACTGACCCTTACCTTGCTACAACCTCCTTTTAGGTAGTTGTAGAGAGTGATAAAGTGTCCCCTCAGCCTCCTTTTCTCCAGGCTAAGCAACTTCAGTTCCTTGAGCTGGTCCTCATAAGACTTGTTCTCCAGACCCTTCATCAGCTTCGTTGCCCTTCTCTGGACACGCTCCAGAACCTCAATGTCCTTTTTGTAGCAAGGGACCCAAAACTGAACACACTATTCAAGGTGTAGCCTCACCAGTGCCAAATACAGAGGTACAATCACTTCCTTTATGAATATTAAGCATATAAACAAGACTTGTAAATATACTATGGAAATCATTAAAATTTGGCAGGGCTTTCTGTGGCCTGGTGGCTCCAGGCATGCAGGGGAACCAGTCAGAACATTACCAGATTACAGGTACAGGAGTAGCTGAGCCAGGCCAGGCAAAAGCCTTGCAGCTGTGCCTAGCACATTCAGTCACTTCACTGCACTTCAGCTGATGAAGACAATACCATCCCACCTTCCCATCATCCTCTGTAACACTTACCTACACTCCTAGAAACAAATGTCTCACACATTTTCTCCTTCCCCAGGATCAAACCTTGATGCCTGCTCTTAATTTTCATCACAGAGTGGGGCCACCTGCTGTGTCTGACCCTTAAAGTTTCACTCACCCCCTCTGTGAGGTGTTCCCTTTACAGCAAACACAGTGGTCTGTTTAGTGTAAAGAATTAAAGCATTAAAAAAGGAGTTCTCCAAAGGGGGATTGTAATGAGCAATTATTACCATGGAAAACATCAAGCTGAATCATAGTTTGCCCAATAATGATGTCCTAAGAGCTGAATAGTCTCTTCCATACATACTCTTATGGTGGTCTGAATGCTGAAGTCATCACAGCTTTTCTAAAACATAAAGACATAGAGGGGAAAAAAACCCCAAATAGATTTCTTTTCATTAAAAAAAAAAAAAAAAAAAGAAACCCGACAAACAAAAAAACCCCCAAACAAACAAGAACAACAAAAATTTCTGAGGGAAATTAAAAAAAAAAAAAAAATTCAGAACCTTTATTAAACAAATAATTTCAGGGAGAAATCCTTCTGGAGACAGTCAAACTGAATTTGACTTTGACTCTAGTTTGGAAGAAAAATAAGGTAGACAATGGCTAAAGAAAAGGAAATTTTATTATGCTTATTTGCAGAGAGAGAAGTCAAACTCCTTTCTTACAGTCACAAAGGAACCTATTAAGGAACCTATAAAGGTTCCTATTAAGGAACAAATTAATAGAACTCACCTGAGTTACAGTGGAAAGTCTTTTTCTCTTTACTGTAAAGGATAGAAAAAAAGAGTAAAAGTAACTCTGTCACATGCACCCACTCAAATTCCTCATATAGCTTTCCCTAGCTGCTGTAACAAGGTAAAATTAAAAAAAAAAAAAAAAAATCACATTTTCTAATGTTTCTTCATTTGTATTTGTTTTATTTATCTAAATTATGACTAAAAAAATGTCCTAAAAAGTATTTCCAGAAAACACACACTACTCCAAAAATAGAGGCATTCTTAATTAGTTGCATGGTTTACTCCCAAAAAGATTTAAAAGTTTAATTTACACTTTTCAGTATTTTTAAAAGTTTTGCTTCAAATGATTCAGCAAAGATTTGCAGGAATAGCTCATCCTGCAGACAACAGTCTGTTTTTCAGAGTCTTGTGAGTTTAGAATATCAGTAATGCCAGTTTTGGCTATTTGTACAAGCAAATTTACAGCTGTGTGTTCTCCATCTCACTGTGTTTCATAGCTAGACCTGTATGATGGATGTGCATCCAGTAATCGAAGCTCTGTATAGATAAGCTTCCCAGCTTTGGATTTATCCTTAACTTACTCAAAACTTTGTTTAGAAATCAGCCTGCATTCTCAAATTAAAGAGTGTTTCCCAACACCCTTCAGTTCTTATTATTGAGAAATGCAATAATGGATTTTATTGTATTTCTGGTTATTTTAATCACAGTTCCAGACAAAGATACAAGCAAAGAAAAGTAAGAAAATTAAAAATAAACCAGACAAGACTGTACTGAAGTTTTCATGAATAGCAAAAGATTCATCCTTACTTTCAGTACATTTGAAGGACTAAGCTTAACTTTATTAATTGCAAATTATTATAGCTTCTTTTAATTTTTTTTATGTACTATTGCATTAGCTTGTACTATTCATCCTTTAGTAGAAAGCACTTTCCATAAATGACTACAAGCAATATATGAGGGTGTTTAGAATTGGAAATTATCCATAAATAAAAAGGTGTAGTCAAATTAGCCATCTGCATTATTAATATTCAAAATTATCTGCTCTATCATTTTTTACATAACCTGTTAGCAATACTTAACAGTAGAGGTCACATAAATAAAATAAAAGTTGTATTACTATTTCTTGAGAGAAATATCTCTGATTTTACAAATAATTTTGTTTTCCTGAGCTTTCACTGTAATCAAGGTGTTTATTAGAATTATTTCTTTTGCCTTTCACAAGACAATCAAAACTGACATGCTGGTGACAAGCTCATTAGTTTATTGTTTCTTCAGCTATGATAAACTGTAGGTAGAGAAATTAAACTAATCTGAGAACTTAGTTTTCCTCAGACAGCAGGTATAATTCCAAATTGATTTGATATTGACATACCTGGAGTTTGATTGTCATTCATGGTGAAGAAGTGTATTTAGCAGATAAGGCAAAATAACTGACTATTAGTATTCAAAAATGATGAAAAGAATTGGTAGTTCTTTGTTTTTGCAGCAGGTTGTTCACTGTTTTTTTATTTATCACTGTTACATCTTTATGACTTTAAATCTTTTCATTAGTTGCTGATAACACAGATAGCTCAAAATGAAAAAAAAACCCAATATGATTTCACTTTGTGGTGCTCAGTTGGCATGAACTAAACAAAGATATCAAATAAAGATTATTTAGTGCTCTCAGCACCAGAAAGTTTAAGCTGTTGAGCCTGTGTATGAGATGATTGTTGAGGAATTTCTTCCTTAGACTCACTGGGTGAATACGTTGGCTGGTCCAGCTCCAGGACTACAGATAATCAGGTTAATGACAGGTGGCTCATAAGTCAGGATAAGTCAGGTTTCTTAGTATCATTCATTTTGCCCTTGTTTAACAGGATGTAACCATCATATTTACTCATTCATCTGCCTGGAATACAACTAATGAATCATCAAGAAAAATAACATGATAGAGGATATTGTTTCCATTTATTTAAAAGGTGAAAGATCAGTGCTCTGAGTGCATCCTCGAGGCTTGGCTACCTAGACTCAGGACCAAATTAGGTATTAGCACAAGTGTCCATCTTTGGAAAGACCTGTTTGAGAAAGCTCTGTTAGCAAATCTTAGCAGTGTGACCGCAAACAGCAAGTATAGGAAATTCACTGCGTCTGTGTACTGAACAGAGGGTGTGCTTGATTTTACATACATATTATCCAAATAAGCACAATATCCTGTTGCTTATCAAATGTCTCTATCATCCTTTGCCTACTTATCCTGTGCCAAAGTAGATAGAGCTTAGTTTTAGTGCTGCAAAGCAGTGTGGCATAGATGTAATTTTTAAGTACACAAAGGTTTTCATGGACTGAAACGACACCTTTCATATGCTTGAAATTATACATATGCACAAACAACTTATTAAAATATGACATTATAATTAAACTATTGCATTCAAAGGAATGTTAAATTTAAAATCTGAGGAAGAAAGTTAAACCCTTCCAAACTGCAAAGTCCATCATGCCAGCTCAGCTACCTTTGAGGAAATACAGCAACCTTCATAAACACTGTGTTTTAGCAACCTGATGTTCTTGTTTTTGCTGGAAGAAATATGCCAAGCTCATGGAAAACTGCACAAATAGTCATCTTTTTAAAACAGAATTCTCAAATATAATAATAATAAGGGCTTCCTGTCCCCTTGTCTATATTTTTAAGTTTTAGGGCACTAAAGCTATTTAGAAACAATAATAATAAAACATTTGAGCAATGTATGCTAAACTATACATATATTTAACTGAAAACATGTATAATTTATGGACAGGATTATAGAATTCTAAAAATGCTGGAAGTAGCAACCTGGTGATAGAAAATGCACTTTTCCTAGACCAATATCATTGAGCTATGTCAAAACATGGATTTAGATAAATCCTAATGTTGCAGGCCTGATTCAGGGTTCTGCTAAACTCAGCTGCTGGTCTAAAGTAAATAGGATAGATGCAATCAGATGACTTCTGTCTTTGCACGGGCTTTCTTTCTCCTCAGGGATATGAGCAATTCTTTTGCTCTTATTCTGTAGTAGAAACCTAAAGGACTAAAACAATCTTACTGTGAGGAAGCAGGCAACTCAAATGAATTTAAGAAATTGAATTAGTTTATACTAGGATAGTAGCACCTTTTCTAGAAGGTCTTTCCAAGGACAAACAAAGCAATTAATATTTGACTCAATAACATTCTCTTACATAGTAGGAAAGAATAATTGAGCTACTTCAGGAATGGGAGAATAATTTAATAGCTGAAGTTATTTTGTGGGTCAGTTAAGATGATCATGGTAGTTCTTTTTGATGTTAAAAACTATGAATCTGTGCTATGAGCAGTAGAGACCCTTCTAGACTTTTTCTATACGGATTAAAAGTTGAACACATTGGGAAGATTAGAAATATTTCATTTCCTCCCTAGTAAAGACATGGTAAAAGGCAGATTCTGATCTTACCTACACTTCTTAAAATCTACAGTTTCATTTCAGACACAGTGTCAGCAATTTCTTTATCCCCTCAAACTAATAATTATTTTAAAAAGCTTCTACCATCTTGGACTGGATTGTTTTTAAGTAGATTTAAAAGTCACATCTAGTGGATACAAGTATGTATCATTCATTGATCTTTGCAGTACATACTGTATGGCAAAAAATAATGAATACAATGCACTAAACAGTATTTCATAGGTACACATCTGATTAGGATGATAACAAAGAAATGCAGTTTGCCTACAAAACTGGATGAAAGGTATGATTTCCATTTTTGCAACAATACTTTAAGAGCTAATCATAACTGATGAAGTGCTGACTCTTGTATTCTTTCACACCTGTGAAAATATTTAACATCTCCCAGTTTCTGTGAATAACAAAGGAAAAGGCAGAGACAATGTCCAGATCGTGTTTGTTTTTATGGCTTAGTTTTCCAACTCAAACTGTCTGCTGTCTTCTAAAATGCAATTTTTTGAAATTCAGAAAGAGAAATCACTCAGTGGTTTAAAAAGCTGATTTGACTACAGTTTATCTCAGTTTCCTACACAGCTGTTGTTCCAATCTTCCTCTACCTTACCAATGCATATTAATCTATACATAAAAAGCCCTTACCAAATTCTTGTGATTCTTTTGGTGGAAATTGCTGGCACATCTTGCAGCATGGTTAGAATCCAGACAGATCCTGTGCCTTTAGTTGCTTATCAGCTCTGGGTGAACATAAACTGACAGTTCTTCATTGACTTCCAAATTAACTTTTGTATAACCAAATATGTTTTTTCCTCACTTACTGCAAAAGAATTGTGGAGCAACTGAATAGGGAAATTAAGAAAATCATCCTGCAAAAGTAGCTGGTGAAAACAACTCACCTATAGGTGAAATACAACAGTCAAACCTAGTGAGTTTTTTGTGTTACATATGGTACAAACTATTACCTAACAACATTATAATAGCATGTATAATAACTAACATCATGTATAAAATATACCAATAAAAATATTTGAGGGACTGCCTGACTCCAAAAAAGAGATGCCATGGGAAGTTTTATACTTCTTTCAAAACCCAAGTAGGATTTATCACAATCAAAAATAGCTGTAAATGAATTCTTTTTGAGTGAAAACACTATAGCATCTATATATGTTGCTTTCTTCACTGCAATAAAATGGTGGTGTATTTTTGCCTCATCTTGCCTTTAGGTCAAAACCCTTCCATCAGCGTGACACTAATGTTACAGACCAAAACTATTAGTATTAAAAAGACTTCTACAAAATCTCCTGTGAGTTATACAGAATCATAAAAAACAATGAACTAGAAATAATTATTTCAATGAAAAATTTTAAAGTATTTACCTAAATTTGCACACATCCTCAAATTTCATTTATGCTTTAGAATGTTTAAAGTTTTAATTGTAGCTTGTACAAATAGTGAAATAAAAGTGAAGGCAAGAAGCAGTCTAATGGATTGTTTGAATTAAAACTATGATGAATACCATCTATTTGAAAAAAAAAAAAAGAACTACCAATATTAAGTTGGCAATTATTTTGCATTACACTCCACTGTTGATCAGTTCGGTAACCAGTATGCTTATCAATTTCTATTAGTCAAAATATGTCAAATATCTGCAAATAAGGTAGAAGTGAAGATAATTATTTGAATCTGTGTTCAGGTTTGGCTTATAAAGCCATAAAAGAAATGTATTACAACAGCTGTGTTTTTAACTTACCAGAAAAGCTCAGCACCATTACAACTGGTCAACCCAGTATTTGTAGAATAGAAAAAACTGTCTACATAGGTTTTTTTCTACTAAAACCTCCTGTCCTGTGATGGTAACAAACTAACTTCCTACCCTGTTAAATATGAAAAGCAGTATAATTTTTCAACAATTATAAATGACTGCAAATGGTGATAAATCCTTACTTAGCACTACTTCTGGAGATACACTGTATCCATATAAAAGAGCTGTCTGCCTTTGAGACCAATACTATGGAGCCAGTTTTATATTAGCTCCTTTGCCCCTTTCATTCCCATGCCTTCCTTTCCATAACAAGTCAGTGCACCAAAGTAACAAGGACATTTCCACAAATAGCTTCCTTTGTGGTTTTACTTCTACATAATTTATAAACATTTGGGAGAACCTAGACTGTAATTGTTTTTGAATTTTGTATCTCCTTACTACAGAAAATGGGAAGCAATTTTCTCTCATGAGAGGTGATCAAAAGTGATGATCAATATTTGACTACGTTATTTTTTCTGTTTAAAAATTTATTCTAGAGACACTTCACTGAAATTAACACTCAAACTAAACACAGCAGGTATTTGAGAATACTGTACAACTGAAGCAGATGAGTAACTGAAGAAAGAAATTACATGCAATTAAAACTGCAATACGTATTTAGCCCAGTTTCAGTGAGCTGAAGTACTTAAAATTCTTGGAAGAAGGTCATGGGATGTTAAGATGCATTAGAAGTTTTTTGTGTTCATCACAGCCTGCTAGAACATCAGTTTAACACTTAATTCCAGCATAAGGTGCTACTTATCAGAATACTTTCCCTTCTATTCTTCATTTCTGCAGAACCAAAATGAAGCTTTCTGGAAAACTAGATCTTAAGAAATATATTCCATTTTTTTTAATTAAGAAGTTACATTGAAATGCAATAAACTTGAGACAATAAAGGACTTTTTTAAACACTTGATACTGTCATGAATCTTGCTTTGAAATTGTATTTCAAACACAAATTGTTCATCATAATATAGAATTTTCATTTCAGAGAATTCCTCCTCTTGGTTTTCAGAGTTTGTGGGAGAAAAAAAAAAGTTAGAAGGTAGAATACTACTTTGTGAGACAGATTTTCCTGGAACATGCCTTAATAGAGTTCAGTTTCCTGACCAAACAACAGAACCAATCACAGTCTTCCTTCTTTAGCTGGGTAGTAAGTGATAATAAACTTTGTAAAATTGAAATTAAAATAAATATAAATTAAATACCAACAGGATGGATTGCATCAGATATGTACTGCACTGTTCTGAGAATCTGAGTTCAAGCAAAGTTCAGTCACTTACTGCTCCAGTGAAGAAAAACATGGGCATGGAATCAAGTTTGCATTAGCAGAAATCTATTGGAGGCATCTTCTGGCTTCTAAACTAATGTGATTTAATATATGCACCATATTAAAAACATGGGCAATGGATATGAGTTCTACATCTTGCTGAGTGCATTCAGCTCCTCCACAGTAATTTAAGACATACAAAGATAATGCTGAGAAGAAAGCTTTTCAGGCCAGAGTGCGTTCAAGAATGAAGATGAAAAATTGTTTGTACATAGTATAAATTGTAGCTTCAGGTTCATATAATTAAAGTCCACATTGCGTGCTAAGCTCAACTGACTATGTCTATATATTAAGTATATTTTAGAAAATATTTAGAAAGAACTCAAAGTAATTCAGGCTAGTATATTTAAATGTTGTTTTCGTGTTTTTTTTTTTTTTTTTAAATCCATTTGTTTGCAAATTAACATCTTCATCATACACTCAAACAGATAATAAGTACTATTTAACAAGGAATAAAAAAGTGATAGAAATTGTTTTCACCTAACATTGGAGAAAAAACTTCAATGTCTCAGGTTTCTAACAGTGAAAAACCCTATTCTGGACCTCAGAAAGGTGTGAGAAGAACCTTCATATCTGTGAATGAGATATTGTTGCAAATGTTTGAATGGTAAGCCACCATGTCTTTGGTACTTAGAATGATAATTTGTTACTCTTTTCTCTTGTATCCAAGAATATAAATTTAAAAAAACCCAAACATATTCATCAGATTTTGAAAATACCACAAAGCTTGTTCTAATTTACATTTCTGTAACATTTGAAACAGGCTGTGTTTCATTTCATCACCAGTTATGATTGATGAATCCAAATTCCCTGCTGTAGCTTTAGGGGGAGGAATCAAAACCTTATCTGCATGGTGTAGAATTGCCCTTCACTAAAGCAGGAAATCATCTTCTATGCTAATTAATGAACATTTCTCTCATCCAGGTCTGCCAGAGGGATTTTGTTTGGAGAAAATAACACCACAATTCATTGCAGTCTCTTCATCCGTCCTTATAGCTGACAATTCTTCTTCTCAGACATGCTCAGCAGTCCCTGATTCTTTTCATTGTTCCCTATATTGATGATGGCTTTAAGTGAAGCGTTTGAGATGAAGGTTAGTCTCAGTTTCTATCCCTTTTCAGTGTATTAGAAACCTTGCTCACAAGATGAAGTCAAGCAGATAATAAGCAGTAGAAAGATACTGAATAGAATCTGTTGGTGAAAAAAAAATCATTAAGTAATAGGGAATGGCAGTTGACTGAGGTGAGAAGGAGATCTGGAACTCAAGGAACGTGGAAGCAACAAGAGACTGTGATCTGATACAGTAAAGCAAGTGGGAGAACTCTGTTGAACTTTTATCATGACTCCTAGCAAAACCTCTAATGGCAAATATATTCCAGACCAGGCAAGACTCAAATTTCCACATAATATAGACATAGTTATATAGCCACGAAAACTGATTTGATGAATTTTTCTTAAACCATTTATCTGTCTGTTGTATGCATGCTTATAGCAGATGAACATATGCATGTATTTAACACCTGAGACCTATTATTACTCTTTTTGTGCAATTTTTCTTTAAAGGTGACACTTTGTAGTGTCTTGTATTTGTAATGTTCTAGCATTCTAATCATGTATGGTCAGATTGGATTCTGTCCAAATAACTAGAATAGTTAAATTCAGACAGGAATTTTGGAAAAGAAAAAAAAAAAAAAAAAAGAAAAAAAAAAAAAAAGAAAGAAAGAATTTTTTTTCAGAATCAATCTAATTTTCAGAAAGATAAAAAAGTGAAATTGTAAAAAAAAAAAAGTGCTTTCTTTTTGATCCTTTTTAGTTTTGAAAAATACAATGAAGAAAAAATGTGTTATAAACAGGTGAATAAATTTAATCTTATTTCTAAGAATTTGTGTCGCTTAACATAATTCCCTGTTAAAATAATTTCAACAGTCTACTTGATATTTTCTTTTACTTCAACTACTCTACAGTAATTTCTCTTGATTTTTCCATTACAGCTGCATTAAGCCTTCCAACAACACCCAAAGGTATCTTCTGCATCATCAGATTGTAATATGGAAAACAAACAGGGCATACTGTTGCTTTTGATGATCCAGAACTCCAGGCATAACTTCTGAACTCAGACTAATGTTTTTCTCCAATAATAGAGTTCACCTTATCTACCCATGTAAGATTTTTTTCTATATACTGAAAATTAATAGAATATCCATGAGACTGGAACTCTTTCTGTACCTTTTGTTAAGGACTGAATAAACATTTCAAGACTTATTAAGATGTGACTGATAGCTGAAAAAATAGACACTGGAATGAGCAAGAAATTTAAGAAATCAAATTCAAAGGATCTCATCTCCGTAAATTGAATATTTTGCTAAAAAAGTAGGAATAGAATCATAGAATCATAAAATCACTAAGGTTGGAAAAGACGTCTAAGATCAAGTCCAATCATCAACTAAAGACTAAAATGACGAGTAAACCGTGTTCCAAAGTTCAATATCTTTATTGAACACCTCCAGGGATCATGACTCCACCATAGAATCACAGAATTTCCTAGACTGGAAAAGACCTTTAAGATCATTAGTTTCAATCATTAACCTAACACTGAGAAGACCTTGACTAAACCACATCCCTCAGCTCTATGTCTGCACAACTCTTAAATACCTCTAGGGATGGAGACTCAACTACTTCCCTGGGCAACATGTTCCAATGCCTGATAACCCATTTGGTAAAGAAATCCTTCTTCATATCTAAACTAAACTTCTCTTGGAGCAACTTAATTCCATTTCCGCTTGTTCCTTGGGAGAACAGACTGGCCCTCATCTCTCTACAACTTCTTTTCAGGTAGTTGTAGAGAGCAATAAGGTCTCCCCTGAGCCTCCTTTTCTCCAAACTAAACAATCTGAACTCTCTCAGCCGTTCCCCATAAGACATGTGCTCTAGGCCCTTCACCAGCTTTGTTGCTCTTCTTTGGACACACTTTTAGTGCCTCAGTGTCCTTCTCACAGTGAGAGGCCAAAACCTGAAATAGTTCCTGTTTTATGGATATTCCACCAGAGATGTGGCCTTACCAGTGCTGCGTCGCTGTTTATACCAGGAGTGGAGAGATGCAGCAACACACTAATTCAGCAAGAGCAAGCAAAAGAAGCAACTTTATTAATTTATAACCCTGTTTTATATACCCTAGCCCCATGGGGCGATTAGTCAGTGATCACCCATCTCCTAGGTTGAGTGGCTAAAGTCCTACAACACCTATTTCAAAATATTTTTCCAAGGTACCATAAACAGAACTTAGCAAAACACCACATGTTAGTCTAGCTTACAAAAAACATCCTACTGTTTTTCATAAAATGCATGAGAAAGGCAGGATTCTCATGGAATATCACGAGAACCTGAGAAAATCCCTCTGCTAACAGCTTTTCAGCATCCACAGTGCTGAGTACCACTTCCCTGCGCAGCCTCTTCCAATGCTTCACCAATCTTTCAGTAAAGAATTTTTTCATAATATTCAATCTAACCCTCCTGTGGTACAACTTGAGTCCATTTCCTCTCATCCTATCACTAGTTACTTGGGAGAATAGATCAACACCTACGTCTCTGCAACGTCACTTCCAGGTAGTTGTAGAGAGCAATAAGGTCTCCTCTCAGCCTCCTCTTTTCCAGATTAAACAATAACAGATCCCTCAGCTGCTCCTCATAACACAAGCTCTCCAGACCCCTCACTAACTTTGTTGCCCTTCTCTGGACCTGCTCCAGCAGCTCAATGTCTTGCTTATAATGTGGTGCCCAAAACTGAGAACAAAACTCAAGCTGCGGCCTCACCAGTGCCAAGTACAGGGACACGATCACCTCCCTACTCCTTATGGACACACTAGTTTTTATACAGGCTAGGATGCTGTTGGCCTTCTTGGCTACCTGGGCACACTGCTGGCTCGTGTTCATCTGACTGTCCACCAGCACGCCCAGATTCTTTTCTGCCAGGCACCTTTCTGGCCACTCTTCCCAAAGCCTGTAGTGTTTTTTTATATTTCTAATAGAAAACATTTTTTTTCTCTAAACGGATTGTATTCCTGAGAGAAGAAAACACAAGTACTTCAATATTACTTTTGGAACAAAACAGTTTGTTTCAAGAGGAGACAGATGTTTGAACACTGCTTGACAAGAAACTTTTGCATTTAAGAAAAAGCATATAAAGTATATTTATACATCTATGGGGAAAGAAAAGGGAAATAACGTTTGCAAAAGCACTTATATAACTCTCATTTTTATTTGCATTCTCTTTCCGCAGTGGAGAGAATAACTGTGAGTATATGAAGAAAAAAATAATTGTGAGGGCCTTCAATTTAAACTGGTTTATACTCCATTTTTTGTTGTGGGGTGAGTCAATGTATTTATTCTTGAGAACTATGTTCTACTGCTTGGGGACAGGTTATTTTTTTTTTGTGGTAAATCATCTGGCCATCCATCATTATGTCAGCCCTTGGCTTTACTCAGCTGGTGACTATTTTCTTGCCTTATTCAAGAGAGTGAGTTGACCTGTTCTAATATGGTTTCTAGGGAATCCATCAGCTGCTTTCTCTGTTGTATTATTAATGGAGTCTATAAGCATTTTCTCTAAAGCTGAGTAAACAACTAGTAAACAGCTAGACATTGATTGGTTTTGCTGGATACAAGAGTCACTTCTGCTTACTTTTCTGTGCTTAGGTGTATTTTTATCTATTCATAATCTTCTTTATTGTGACACTGACTTAACAAAATGTGCTTATAATGGACGATTCTTCTTATGAAGAGGAAGAATTTTTTATTAATTTTCATCTACTGAGACTGGTGTTCTACTCATGACTTAACTAAAATAGACCATCTCTGTGTGCTAATTTACTATATTTGCTTTAAGTTAAAACAAAAATGATTTACAGAAGTGATAGATTTGTTATGATTACAGAATTGCCTCATTACATGGCACTGTTATGAGGAAATGTTATCAAAAATGCTTTCAGCATTTTTCAAAATGTTTCAAATTTTAACAGTGTCACACCTTGTTTTCTCTATCTTGGCTGCTATTTTGCTACCAGACCAAAGACAGACTATTTGTCTTCACTTTTCAAAACCCTTAATGATCAATTCTCAGTTTATGTATCAGCTCACAATCTGTATCATTCAATATTAAGTTGATTGCTTCTGTACTTACCCATTAGGATTCCAGCATTATTATAGAGCAAAGATTTTCATCCTATATTTGTGGACTTCTACTCCTTATGTTCCTTTATAGATGAGAGGATCTTGTAAAATGACATCAAGCCACCTCATTGAGTCTCTTCAGAAAACTACATCAAGAGTTGTTGTTGTAATAAGGCAAGGGTCTGTCAGGATGTTCATTTGTGTCTTCTCTCAGTGATCACCTTAGCAGCATACTTTGGCAAGTGAACTTCACGGATTGAGAAATGACTATTTTTTTAATATTGTAATTTTCACAATGGAAATTCAATGCAACCTCTAATTCCATATAAGAGCTACCATGATAGGAATATATGAATGATAATAGTCACTTTAGAATCAATTAGTCAGTGATTACCCAGACAATATTAAAGTTGCTAAATCCCTGATCACTAGTTGGCAACCTTTAAGTTGCTTAAGTGGCAATAGTTTATCTTAGTAAATTTCAGTTTTAAGGTCTAGCAGCCACCAATTTTTGTTCTGAGACAGTATATTTTATTTTATTTTATTTTATTTTATTTTATTTTATTTTAATGTATATTATATTATTTTATTTTATTTCATTTATGTGTGGTTACAGGATATAATGACAAACATAAAATGTTTTTAAAGCATGACTCAAATATTTTGTCTTGTGTAATGTCAGTAGCATGTTTAGAAATTTTCTTCTAAAGGAAAAACAAATAATTTGTTTTGTATCTTTCTCTAATGAGCACCCTTGGATGAATGTGCATGAAACTTTTACTTAGTATCTCTCAAGTAATTTTTCAGTGCTTATAGCTACAGTCTGAAGCTTCTACACCATGACAGAAAATGCAACTCCAAGTTCAGCTTCAAAAACAAAATGAAGAATTTTTACAGTCTGATTACATTATGGATTCTGACATAAATTTAGTTTGCATGAACTGAGATGTTTGCAAAACACTGAAAACCTCTTTGTTACTATCCACCACCCCAGAAAGTAGAATTCTGTTGAACTCAAAGCTCTTAAATATCTTTGGGTTCATTAATTGCTGTGAATAATATTACATTTCATAGCCATCAGCTTTGTGTAGCAATAGGAATATACATGTTAAACACTGCAACTGAGTAAAACTATAGACTACTACTTAATTCATAGGAATGAGATTGATTGTTTCTATTTTTGAATTTTTCACTAGCTTTGTGACTGCATATTTCACATAGCTTTTTGGTATCTCTACTTGCCATTGAGGGGGAAAACAAATGATATTTCACAGAAAATAATTGTAACAGAAAGTAAATTTAAATCAAGGTGAAAATATCAGGTGTTATCCCATGAAACTGTTCTCTCTCTCCTTCAAAAGATATAATGCATTCCTAGAAAATTAAAAATTAATACCAGAAAAAGTTGTCAATACCTGAAAATGTTGTCTGTTCTCAGTTCTGGAATATTTCTGAACAAATTAAGAATAAGGATAACTTGGGGAAGCTGATCTTATGAAGCAAAGGGGAGATTTGAGCCTCTCTCTTTCATGTCTTAAATATACTTTCAAACAGGAAAACGGCTCATTCGTCCAGTTGATATGTGAATACTTCTTTTATTTTTCCCTCTCTCTATTTACAAGACATTAAAATATAATGCCTCAAAAATGCCAATACATTTTGTTGAGTTAATGTCAAAATTAACTGGTTTGACATTTCTGTAATGTAAATATTTTGATTCAGCCAAAAGTAATTGCAAATTCAATACAAACTTATGACTAGCCTTGCTGAAACTGATGATTTTCCAAAGATAGATTGCTCAGCATGGTTTGTGAATCTGAGGGTGCTAGCATAACCTAGAGATTATGGGTCAGGGTTAAAGGGAAGGCAGGGGAAGGTGATATCATAGTAGAGGTCTGCTACAGGCCACCTGGAAGACCAAGCAGATAAGGCCCTCAATAGACAGGTAAGAGTGGCTTCATGCTCACAAGCCCTGGTCCTCATGGAGGATTTCAGCCACCCTGCTGCCTGTTGGAAGGACAGGTGAAAATGGTGGAATACAAGATCCTTAGGGCAACAAAGAGGGTACACAGCAAGCTCACTACCCTGGACTTCAGGAGAGTGGACTTTGACCTCTTCAGGGATCTGCTTGGCAGGGTGCCATGGGATAAAGCACTGGAGGCAAGAGAGGCCCAAGCAAGCTGGTCAATATTCCCAATAAAGCAGAAGGCAAAAACAAACTCTACACAGAGTGGAAGCAAGGACAGACAGCCTGGAAGGATCACAAAGAAGTTGTCCAAACAGCTAGCGATCAGGTTAGGAAAGCTAAAGCCCAAATAAAATCAAATTCATCCAGGGACACCAAAGTTAACAAGAAAAGCTTCCAGAGGTACATAAAAAGGTGATAAAAAAGAAGGTTAAGGAAGATGTGGGCCCTCTCCAGATGGAAACAGGAGACCTGGTCACAAGAGATATGGAGAAGGCTGAGGTACTTCAGTTACTTCTTTGTCTCAGTCTCCACTGGCAAAGGCTCTAGCCACATTGCCCAAGATGCAGACAACAAAGGCAGGGACTGGGAGAAGGAAGATCCCCCCACTGTAAGTGAAGATTTGGTTCAAGACCATCTAATGAACCTTTCACCTCTTCACCAGGTGTTATAGAATCATAGAATTGTTTATGTTGGAAGAGACCTTAAAGATCATCTAGTTCCAACCCCACTGACATGAACAGGGACACCTCCCACCAGACCAGATTGCTCAAAACCTCATCCAACCTAGTCTTAAACACATCCAGTGATGAAGCATCCACAACTTTCCTGGGCAACCTGTTCCAGTGTCTCACCACCCTCAGAGTGAAGAATTTCTTCCTAATTTCTAATCTGAATCTACCCTCTTTCCAGTTTGAAACTATTATTCTTCATCCTATCACTACAAGCCATTGTAAAAATCCCTCCCCTGGCTTTCTTGTAGCCCCATTGAGATACTGGAGCGCTGCAATGAAGTCTCCCCAGAGCCTTCTCTTCTCCAGGCTGAAAAACTCCAACTCTTTCAGACTGTTTTTGCAGGAGAGGTGCTCCAGCCCTCTGATCATCTTTCTGGCCTTCCTCTGGACCTGCTCCAACAGGTCCATGTCCTTCTTGTATTGCAGGCTCTAGAGCTGGACGTAGTACTCTAGGTAGAGTCTCATAGGAGCAGAGGAGGAGAATCACCTCCCTCCACCTGCTGACCACACTTCTTTTGATGCAGCTCAGGATTTGTTTGGCTTTCTGGGACACACTTGAACATTGTTGGCTCATGTTGAGCTTTTCATCAACCAGCACTCCCAAATCTTTCGCCTCAGGACTGCTCTCAACCTACTTGTTTCCCATCTTGTATTTGTGCTTGGGATTGCCCTTTCCTAGGCGCAGGACCTTGCACTTGACGTTGCTGAACTTCATTTGGGGATTTTAGATGTCTTAGATATTTGTGTCTAATTCAAGTGCAATAATAGGAAACAAATGGCATATGGTACTTTAGGGGACACTGTGAGGTCAAGTAAAACACTTTACAGAAAAAAATTTACAGAACTTGACACTGAATTATTTCAATCACTTTCATTTTTCAACTCTAATGGAGGGGAAAAAAAAAAAAAAGTAAATATGTCTCTACAGCATGTTGCAATCCAAATCAGTCAGTCTCAGGCCAGAAGACTCAATCTGAAGAAGAACATACAGGCATACTGGAAGTGGTCAAACACACTGAGGAGAGCTATGCAATGATGCATTTAAAAGACAGAAAGGCAGAAAAATAAACATGCAAGGAACGTTTTTCTTGAGGCTTGTTAATCTTTGGTTATTTAACCTGAGTTGCATAATTTTTTTGTAGTTTGATTTTCAAATAATGTAACTTTCTAATTTTCACTTCTGTAAACATTATTAGAATGTATGAATTAGTTCAGATACATAATAAGTCAAAGAATTATAATAAAATCAAATAAAGTAAAATGAAATAAAATCACCTGTCTTCCAAACAGTTTTCTCTAGACTAAAAATGTTGTGGGTCTGTGTTTGACAGATTAGCACAAAATGCTATGTGCCTTCTGTCTGGCAGAGGAAGTTTAATAGTGCTTTTTTCTGTCTGGTGTCTTGATTCTTGTTACCAATAGTTTAGATTTTAGTACAATATTCATCTAATCTTCCAAATTTTTCAACAGTATCTGTGAACAGCAGAGACAATGGCCATGATGTTAGCTACATAGACATAGCTGTAAATGTTAAATGTCTACATAATTCATATTCCCAGTGTCATAGAAACACATGGAATTTTTAAAAAACACAGCTCTGTTATGCTTTCCATCTCAATATAAAAATGGGATTGTGTGATTTTTCCTTTCTCTACGGCCTTCCAAACAGAATGTCTAACTTTTAGTATCAAATTTCCTGCTCATTTCACCACTATAGTAAATAGTTCTCAGAACTGAGTTTGCAGACAGAAGAGTAGATACGGGTGTCCTCCATTTCTTCTTACACAAAGTGAGATCATCCTGTCATATGTTCCTTCTTTCTTAGCTGTTGAGGTTCTGGATTTCATGCAACCACCTGAGCTACTTAGGGAACTTTAATTTCCAAGACCTGGGCAGCCTGCCTACCTTTTCACACACTTAATAAAACCAGACAGAAAGAATTACAGACTTAAAAGGGAAAAGGAAAAAAAAAAATTACTTATGGAAAAAGTAACAGAAGGTTGTTATTCTAAAGAGGGTTCACATTTGTTTCCAATATGTACCTTGAATATAGCCTGGAAAATTGAAATAGTATTTTTCTTGAGTGCTGCATCAACACAAAAATGAATGGAAAGTGTGATTCAGGATTTCAGAGAATACCCGGAATGCAACAATTTCAATATGAGTAATTTCCAAGCAATTACTTCTCTATACTTGGTTTCATTTTCTTGGGGTAAAATAACTGTCTCAATATTGTTTCCCTCAGTTTTGGTGTTTTTTTAATTATAGATTTTTTTCATTACAGTATAAAAAGTAATGTCACTTCTATTTTATAAACTGCCTGGTTTTAAGTGTTATCCAAAGGGTTGGAGTAATCAGTAATGACAGGAGACAAATGGAGAATATGAATTCTTTAGCTCAGGAAAAAAACACAGAACTCTGTGAAACGAGTCTTTCAAAGAATTTCGAATTGGCTTATGTTTATTTGTTTATTTTCACTCAGATTTGCATGAATAAGGCACAATAACATGCAGATTTCACTAGACACCAGATGGAAAGTAGCAGGCAAACCCTGCTCAGTACTTAACATGCAATGGCTTTGCTTTCTCTTGCACTTCTGGGGGAGGGGGGGTGTTTGGTTGGTAGAGGCCTACTGGCATGACTTCGGTAAGAAGTTCCTCCAGCTATGAGGTGGACCTGCCTCTGGCCAAGGCTGAGACAATAGGTGACAATGGAAGCACCTCTGAGATAACATATTTAAGAGGGGAAAAAACCTGTTGAGGAAGTAGTGTTGGAGAGAAGTGGGATGTGGTAGAGACAACTATGTGGACACTGAGGTCAGTGAAGAAGAAACAAGGGAGGCATGCTAGAACAGATATTCCCCTTCAGCCCATGTTGAGATGCAAGTCTGAGCCCTATCAGCCTTTAGAAATCAACAGTGGAGCAAAATCCCATCTGCAGACTTTGAAGGACCCCACAGTGTTGCATAGTATTGTTCCCAAAGGAGTCCATGGCTCTGAGGGAAGCCTGCAATGGAGCAGTCTGTTGCTGGCAGGATTACAGCCTGTGAAAGGGATCCATGCTGGTAGGAAAAGTTCATGGAGGACTGTCTCCTGTGGGAGGGACACCATGTTGTCACAGTGGAGGACTGCAAGGAGATTTCACCTGAGGAGGAAGGAGAGGCAGAAACAACATGAGATGGACTGAGACTGACTGCAACCCCCATTCCCTGTCCCCACTGTGCTGCTGGGGGGGAGGAGGTAGCAGAACTGGGCCCAGGAATAAGGGAGGGGTAGGTGGAACAGTTGTAGTTAAGATCTCATATCTCTTCTTATCCTACTCTGATTCAGTTGGTGAATTGCCCGTGTTTTGGTTTTTTTTAAGTGAAATTTATTTTCTTTCCCCAAGTCGAGCCTGTCTTTTGCCTCTGACCATAATTGGTGAGTGAGCCCTCCCTGTCCTTTGTCTTGGCCCTCAAGCCTTTTCTTTTATCTTCTCCTCCTCATCCAACCCGAGATGGGAGGAGTGAGCAAACATGTTTTGTTGCCGTGTGGCTTAAAATATACAGATTATCACCTCTTATGGGATACTATGAATCAAAATGGTTAATCCCTTGTTCATTATCTTGATGCTACATGGTTGCAATTCACAAAAAAACCTCCCCCCTGTCCCTGAGTTTGGCTTTTTTTTTTTTCCTCAAGACTTCCTGGAAAACAATTTAATTATCTTTAATACTTATTATGAGTGTTAAGAGCAATGTCTGAGCCTCAAATAATTGAGAAATTTGACATAAAGATAAGAATTTCTTTAGCAAGCAATGTGGCTAGAGAGCAACCAGGATGTGCTTTGTCCAAGGACGCCAACTCCAAATATCATGGAGCAAATAGAAATGTAGATTGTTTAACTATATGTCACAAGTTAAAAATGATCTTTTTGTTCTTGCTTTCTTTCGTTCTCAAATCACTACTGTATACAATTGTTGTATTGTTTATTTATTAATTTAATGACACTCTAAAGGGAATTTCAAAGTGACTGCTTCACACTATTTTCTAGCAAAAAAAATTTGGACTTTTTTAGATGTTCTTGATGTTAAGCACTTAAGAAGACACATTCAGTTCTACTAAATGATACGTGTTCAGCACAGAGGTAATGGTTCCTGTTGTTACTGGAAGCCCCATGTTTTTCAGTCCTTGTTCACAGGACTCTTGTATATGGATCTATGGTAATGGAATTGAGTCATTATGATACACATATATACTAACTTGTCATGAAATATCAAAGATAAAGCATCAAAAAATGGTCACTGAACTGCTGAACTGAAGATGACCATTTTAGAACTCTTACCAATCTGCAAAACTGTTTGTCTGGAAAGGCAAAAGGCTGCTCGTCCATGTTAATTGTAACTTGACTACGGAGTCTAAAACTGTAGTAGAAGAAAGGCTTACAGGGACAGCTTTTCCATTTTTTCTGACTTTATCAGTTTCTCCACCAAATAAAAATAAAAATTAAAATCAAATAGATAAATAAATAAATAAAAGATAGACAGATAAATAGATATAAAAATTACCTTTTCCTGCAAAACTTAACTCTCAGACTGTCACAACTGTAATAATACCATGAAGCCTAAAACGTGAACATATGGTTTTAAGTCCTCCTTAACAGGTAAAATTATATTTAAAATACCCATTCTCATTGTTAATAATAAAGGACAGTCCAAGTCATTTCATATTTGAGCAGGTCAGAACAAGATTTTTTCCTGTCATAATATAGAACTGGAAATTGTCTTGCAGCAGCATTACGTAATAATCATGACAGCTTCCTAAGTCATTTTTACTAAATACTTTTAAATTTCTCCACTTTTTCTGGTTTTGCTTTAGCTAATGACATACAAAAAATATATTTACTATTTAAACTGTTTTGAAGATTAGTTTATGGGAATGACAGTGTGTCTGTAGCTTGTCTGCAAACTTTCTATGGAATCGCTTTTGAATATATGCCATTTTTTTTATAAGTATTCTCAGTTTTATATCTACTATCTGGACATTTATCTATTTCTCAACTTCCTAAGTATATATATTTTTATTGTCTTTAGTGCTCTATGTATGGCTTTTGCCAAGATGATATTCAACATTTCTCCCACTCTTTAATCAAAACCAGGCCTTTTGTATATATCAGGCATTTATTACACTACAGAATGAACTCAAACTTGCAGAATTAATACCCTTGGATTTATCTCTTTAGATATGAAAGAATCTGAGAAAGTGTATTCTTGGTGAAAGACAGTACAGTTGTCTAGAGATGGAAGAAAATCATTAACAAAAGTGTGTCTGTAATCATGTACATATGATCAGGTTGGCATCACTTCAGAGATGTTTGTGGCATGGTCTATTATGCACCATAGGCATATTTACCTAAGTAAGTACTGTCCCAGGATAGGAATGTGGACAGCTCCATTGGATCCCCTAATGGACAGCAATATTGAGTTTATAGCTACCTCTCTGCTCTTTCTCAGCAGCCTATGTAAAATTTACCTGACTTTTCTTAGGAGTAACTGACCCCTAGTCAATGCAGTTATGTGGTCTAGGTGGGTAAGAGAGCAAGTAACAGCCTTAGAGTGAAGTGCTTGGACTTGTTCTATGCAAAATTACTTACACTACTTTTACATAGTTTCTTAATTAAGGTACCTATCTAATATGGCTAGGTATAGAAAATTGAAAGAGATAGACTATTCCTCCCTCTTATACAAATTTCCTAATTCTCAGCTTCTGGACTATGTTAGAAAGAGCTACCTCATTTTGTGTCAGTTAACTATATAAGAATCAGTCCCTGATTGGTTCCAAAAGTTACATGATGAAAACCAATCAATATAAACAAAACTGTCAGCAAATTTTCAATGAAAACTATAAAACGTGTTCCATGCTAGAACATTGCAGATGATCCCCTAATACTTTTTTTTCAACAGTAAAAAAAAATGTTGAAAATTTACCATGCTAGCTAGGTAATTAACATCAAGCACAATCCTGAAGGAGAGTTGTTTGTAAAAGCCTATGAAAGTTTCTTTTTATCAACCTACTAATTCATCTGTGAGTAGCTTATGTAGTTTTTCTTTATCTAACATTTTGTCTGAGAAGCATTTTTTTTTTCAGACACATCCTTTCTTTTTAGGTATAAAGCTACGTGGGGAAATACGTGTTCATCCTAATTCAGGATGAGTCATCATGCCACTGACAGATAAAACCAAAGTAATAATATTTGTCACAAGCGTGTAAATCAAGATGTGAACAAGCAAGAGTGTGGATAAGAGATCCATTTTCTGCTAATAATTTGCAATGTGTACTGAATTTATGTTGTTTCTAGTGAAACCTGTTCACTACAATATTCATGGGTAATGTATTTTAAAAAGGACATAATCATAGCAAGAGAGTTTATTTTAAGCACAGTGTATGGATTTTGCTTTGCTTGGCCAGGAGTAACTAAGCTCCCCCCTCACAGGTTTTCCATATTAAAGTTGGCAGAATTTATCTTCAAATCAGTGGTGGTCAATGAGAAATAGAATTTACTCCTATGTCATTGAAGTAATTTCTAATTTTCCCTTTATATGCAGTGAGCATTGGACCATGTTCATCATATTTTGCTTTTAACAACATTTTTTTCATATTCATGGCAGTTTACAAGTATTGTACACAGTCCCCCAGAATGCTTTTGTCTGTGTAGTACCAATTTTATGCCTGTCCTCTTCAGGAAAAAAAAAAAATCTCAGTAGGGAATTTGGATCATTAACTGAGCAGTGGGTAATTATGTAAGAAGAGATTGACTAAGAGTATTACAAAGAAAGAAATTGGAAATGAAAAAAAAAAAAGTGGATATCTTTCAAGATAAGAGAAGTTAGCCCAGGAGTAGCGATGCAAAGAATTTTGGAAACAAGATGCCTGATATTCTAACATCCTGAGTGGGCAATAACAACTTTTTGTCTTCCCATTCAGAGGCTCTACTCACTAACCTTTTAGAGAGGTCAAGATAGTTTTCTGGTCCCCTTTATTTCTACTTCTGTCTATTAGTTTTCACCAAAATAACAGTTACCAAAATATAGCTGGGGGATCCTAAGGATTTAGCTTTTGCAGAGGTTCCCTGACCATAGCTGGGCATTTAGGATTTTAAAATTTTGGACATAATTCTCCATCTCATCTCCTTTCATGAAAAAAAAAGCCAACAAAACAGAAAAATACAGGCTCGTCTCAGAGTGATTTTATTAATGCTTCTCACTGCAGACTTTAAAGAAGAGAATAATCTGGTGTGTACATTGTAGGGATCCAACTGCTCTGACTCTCATGTGCATCATTATGGTATACTATCAACAATGTCCCTCATGTATTTTCTCTTTATCAAACCTGCACTGTAGCTTGTTTCAGCAGATGCAGTCAACTTCATACTGTGCACTGAATATATTTTCCTTTTGGTAAGTGTACAGTGGTCATAGCTCTGAGGATGACACAGATAGGAATAACTATCAGTCATGCAAGCTTGTCCAAGAATCCATGGGGGTTGATTTCTGTCATGTTTAGAGTGCATTACTACAATTGATTCTGTCTGGAGTATGTGTGAGTCTTCACCTTTTGACTCATCCTTTCAGTTCAGACTTCAATTTAGAAAGTAGATTTTTTTTCAGTTTATGAACTCATCATTTTCTATACAAACCTTTCTTCCCACATTTCCTTTCAACAATCCCATGCCTTATTTTTTTTTGTCTTTCTGAATCTTCTCCATAGTAATAGGTATTATTTAGATTTGTATCCTAACATGGCACAAAGCTAACTAATATAGAAGACATGAATTTAGTACAAGTAGTAAAATCTTCAGGATGTTTGTAAAAGCTTTACTGTTTTTTCCCTATCTGTTATTAAAAGAAGCAGAGCCTTTACTTGTACCTGACAGCACTGATTTATACTTGTCTGAGAGAATCTTTTTCACCTTTGCAGTCTGTTTCATGATGATCTGAGGTGAGGAAGGAGTACCAGAGATTGACTTCCACCTACCTCTGAACAAGGAACATGTTTGGAAAGAGGAGAAAGCTCTAAAGAATGTAATCTTTCTATTCCTTTCCTTCCTTGTATTGAGACTGCCCTAATTTCTTTGCAAGGCCTCCTTACCATAGATGGGAAATTGCAAATCCATTTCAACAGCAAACATAAAAGTTGAGAGGATGTGGGAGAACCGAAGGGATCTTACATCTTTAGCTGTAGTTGTGGGGTAGCAAAAAAGATGGGTCTTCTTCTAAACATAAAATTAACAGTTTGAATTGAAAATAATTTGAAATTAATTTCCAAGACTGAGATTCCAAAAAAGTTGTAATGATAACAACACGGGAGCACTAGGCTAAATAAATAAACAAAGTTCTGACACCAAAGAGATTCCAATCTATGAAACAGTGAAAAGAAAAGATATGAATATTTTCAGGACACTGCAATGAAACAGATATTGCTTAACATCATAAACACTGATTTTTGGCCAGAAGAGACTGCTATTCCTCAAGTCAGTTTTAAAGAGCATGACAAGGCTGTTCATAGGCATAAACCAGGAGAACCATCCCAACAGATGAGAAAACAAAAGGAGAAATCAGCATTGTGTTTAAACTTTTTTCTAGGATATGGGAGAAAAGAAAATTGCTGAAACTAAATTATCTTCAGTCCCTCTCCTAAGAGCATTTTGCTAGGAAAATGATCCTGAATATAAATAACAGTAGGAAATATGATCAAATCTTGAAGCAGGTCCCGTAAATAATGGAATGAATGGGACAGGTTAAATATAGATCAGACAGAAGACTGAAAGGAGGACAGAGAATCTTTTAAATCCTTCTCTGAATTGCAATGTAAACCAGACTGATAATGAACTCTTACACCAAATGCTAGCTAGATTAAAGTGAAATGAGTTGACAATTTACATGCAGATTTTTATGGTTATGGGCTTTCATCACAAACTCTGACTTTGTGATTGTTGTTGCTTGTTCCCAAAAAAAGGCAGTAAGTCCAAGTTGTAAAGGTGTGTGGTCTACACACATATTTATACATAGACCTGTCTGAACAAATTATAGACAAATTCACAGATAACGTAATGACAATTTGCACATATTTGTCCCTTGTTCTGTTTTGTGTCAAAGCATAGTTCAGATGCTCAATGGTTCATACAGATACTGTATCAAGTATTAATCAAAATCTAGAAAAAAAAAGAAGAGAAGTAACTTGACAAGAAAGTTATCAAAAGGTGGAAACTCTCTCAAGATAAATGTTTCATTTTTTTCACAGGACTAAACATTTTGATCTTACCTATGAAACAGAAAATATTGACAGTCATCAATAAACCACATAGACTTCATGTCAATTGTATTCTGGATAATGTCCATGTCTGATCCCCAGAGTGAATCTTTCTCAAAGAGGAAGTCCTAGCAAAAACCATAGCAGAAATAAAAACACCCTGCTACCCAGAATGCCTTCAGTGACTAAAACAGAGCAGTATTGTAAAAGGTGATACATTGGGTTGGAAAGTTTACCCCCCTTCACGTATCACAGGAATGACTGGCCAACTCCTGAGTGCTTCAATTGTCAGCTCAATGTAAGAGCTCCTCCTGCTGACCCCAACCAACACAATATTAGGGCAAATAATGTGGCAAATAAAATGCTTTGCAAAACAGCAGTTAGTCATGTTAGAGTTCAAAGACAACAGAATGACATATGAAGAGCACTTGAAAAGGACACAGATGTGTAAGCAGAGTATGGAAGAAATATTCCTAACACACTTTGGAAGAAATATTCTTAACACCAATGTCTGCATATTAGGTTTCCTGCATGACTACGGAACTCTGGAGGGTTTCCTTATTTAAAAAAAATAATGGACACATCACTGAAAAGGATTTACCACTTTGTAAGGCTTTATAATTCTTTCTTTCTTTGGAAAATTAAAACAAACTGTAAAAAAAAAAAAAAAACAAACCAGCAAACAAATCAGAAGTAGCAAATAAGACTAAGGGAGAACCAAGATGTAAACCCCACAGGAGCATAAATTTCATCACAATAGTCTCCCTATGATTTAGGATAAATGTTATTGTCACCTGTGATAAACTAAAACAGGAATTAGCAGTACAATGCCTTTGTGTCACTAATATGGCACAGCAGCTTAGACCTTCTTTTCTAAGGCTTACTATTGTGCCATCCTTTAGAAATGGATCAATCCTGTGGACTAAGGTGGGAATTTCTTCTAGTCTCCTACTCCACAGTCTAAATAGCCCTGTGCAGTTAGGCGATGACTACCTTGTTAATGCACTTTAACAGCCACATTACACCACTTTAGCTCCACATTGCTTATTAGGCTGAACAATGAATAATCACACAAACAAACAAAAATTTAGCAGCATCAAAATAACACCATTTCACATTCTGCTTTCTCAATAGGTTTAAAGAGATCGATTGACAATGTAATTTAGCAATCATGTTATGAAGCACGACACTGCATTTTTCTTTACAATGATGCTTAAAACAAAAATTGTCATCTCTTTCAGACTGAATTTAAACTACAAGCAGGTATTTTCTTCCATATTTCTTTTTCAAAAGGAAAGCTTGTTGGAAACACAGGGATGATGATAGGCTCCTGAGAGTAAGACGGTGAGTTACAATGACAAGAACCATTCTGAAGTGCTTTAATGGTGGATCATCTGGGGGGAAAAAAAGAAAGATTAGGGCCTTACACCTCTAGTGGGCACTTCAACTCACATCTGACCTACCGCATGCTGGTAAATGTAGGTTATCATTGTTTAGAGTGTTGGCCACACAATTGAGGTATTAGTAGTTGGATATGAAGTTATGAGCTGGAAATGATCCTATGGATTCCTGCTCTTTGAAGAAGTGAAAGGTTTATCCTTTTTCGTGTTGCTTTTTTTATCTTTGGATGACATAATTATTGCTCCAGTGATATTGCACTATTTGCCAATGGACAAATGTTTCAGAAAGATTGCAAAGCTGCAGTTCAAAACATAATCTAAATCTTTTAAACACATAAATAAATAAATAATTACCCAGCTGAATATTAGCAGTTTAAAGCCTTGTCAGAAGAATAATGCAGTCTTTGTATTGTATCTTTCCCTATGTCTGTTTAAATCAGAATGCTCCTCCATTTTTTTTTTTTTCTTCTACACTGCTATTTAGTATTGGTTGGGTCCCCTGTGCACAAGGCCTGAAGGACCCCTGCTTTTACCATGGGATTAAGCAAAAAGAAAGGAGGAAAGATTTTCTGGCTCTCTTCTCTGTATTGCTTAGTATGACTTAGCTGTTGCAAGCAGTTTTCTAAACACCTTGAAGAAGGATACAGCAGTAACATCTTCTGTTATGCTGACTTCTAGACTTCCTGATGGCATATTGTCTATGTGAATTAGGCTTCTCCAAAGATGATACATCTTTCTAGAAGTGAGTCCCACCTAATCTATCTGACATTAATATTGTACAACAACATTGTATGGATAACAACATAGACAGATGAATAAATTTGTCTCCCAACTATGCACAAAACTGAGTTACCTATGACTGTAGTGCAGCTATTGTATCTGAAAATACACAGTTTCCAAAGTATTCACTGTCACTAGCTGAATTGCTGAAGAGCTTTACTTCCAGTAATCCATAGTGACAGTCTAGGAACAGTCAATACCCACAGCCTAGTCACAGCAGAGTAAAATACAATGGGTGGGATAAATACGTAAATTATAAAATAAAATGTCAAAATAAATCAAAGTCCACTATAGTTGTCTGTGTCATGGTGAGGCCTGATTTGGTAGCTGCAACACACCTCTCTACAAACAACTAAAGGAAACTCCAGGAAGCCTGTGCACTGATCTTTTAAGCAAACCAGTTTTAGGAGACAGAATCTAGCACAAAAACTTACCTATGACTCTCCATCTCTTGAAATATGCCACTACAGAATACATGCCAAGTTGTTAGTGAAACTGGTGTGTAACAGACATAGTGTACATTGGAAACATGTGAATTATGTCAGCCAACCTGGTTCTGGTTGGGATTTTGTCCAGAAAGGATATCTATTTTGATTCCCTATATCAGAACACAATAGACCGGAAAATAATTTACAGGAAAATGGAGTGACTGTATGGATCTAAATTTCACAGCTGTCCAGCTACTTCTCTTATATACTGAACAGAAAATGCTAAAAGTGTGGAAAAAGTTTTGATTCAGTTGTACACTGAGATTGGGAATATGTTACCTTGTAATTTCTCTAGTGGGTGGCAATATAGAATGTGTTTGGAAGACAGAGGTGGTCTAGGTGGTGCTTTCTGCGTATGTTTTCCTGTTCAGTTAAAAACTTAAAATCTAAACTCTTTGGTGTTCAGAGGGAGATCCTGTTCCATCTTGTCATCCAAATCAAGAAATTTTATCTGACATTGTTTTTTTCAGCTAAGAACTTCAGGGATTTTTAATATTTTACTCTAAAGATTCTTATTGAAAGTAGTTAAATTATTTTCTGTAGAAAAGGTAACCTTTTTTTTTCAAAAGAGTTAACAAAGTTGATCATAACCTCAGTTTTATACACTAAGATAGTTCTGGCAGATTATTTCAAGTGCACCAGAAGGACTTTAGCCCTTTGATGAAGCTGTATCTGTTCTTGTGGATTGTGCAAGATGGACTTAGTTGCCCAAAAGGTTTCCAAGATGGGGCGTCATCTTCAAGTACAGAGTCATGGAGCTTTCATAGAAGAAAATTGTTACATATTAAAAGTACATGTGTTACGAAATTAAAGAGTATACACTGACAGGAAGCACAAAAAAAGTGGTGGGTTTTTTTTTTTTAATATCTTCTGAGACAAAAGTACTTCTAGAATGCCCCAATCACCATCTTCTTCACCTTTAAGATGAAAGTGACCTTCAAGACATAAATCTTCATATAACAACTCTAAACCCATCACTCCAACAGCTGAGAGACTGAACTTTAAGTGACTGTATTTAGAGCTGTGCTTAGGCAATCTCCTTACATCCTGGTATTCTGTACATGACTCAATCATTTCGTTTTTCCATACAGCTCCCTCCTTCTGCTAGTACTTTTTACTCTGCCAGGCTCCAGCTATGTCTGCACTTATTAAAATGCCACTTCTAAGCTACCAGTATACACAGCAAGCCTTTCCCTGGAAAAGGCTTAAAGTGCCACAGCAATTCCATCTTTCTGTAAGCTGGCCTGAATCAGGTCACCATGTGACTGAGATTCTACAGTGACCAGAGGAGAGCTGATTTATCTTAGGAATCAAAGCCTTAAAGTATGTTTGTAAGAAAATAAGAATATTCTTGGCAGCTAAGTCTGTGGAAATGCAGTCCCACTATTTCAGACAGCCATGGTATGCAGATTCAGTCCAAGCCACTATATCATAGGTGTGTATTAGAGGTATGTGCTATATACCTTATACAGTAGCTATAAAATGCAGCTCCTACTTTGAGCTTACACAGACAAAAGCACCCTGGAGGCCAATAATAATGTGTAGCACATATTAACTCCTGCATCCAAATCAGTCTTTCTGGACTGGACTATGGCACCATTAGCCTTCTCCCCTTCATGTCTCTTTCTGAAGTCCTCTGTTGCAGCATTCATAGGAAATCAGTTAATGAGTGGTTATCACTCAAAAAAAGCCCCAAAAACTATATGAAATAATGCTATAGATACTATTCATTTTTAAAGAAACAGAACCATTAAATAATATACCCCAAAGTGAAAACTAGTCTAGGAAGTGTATTTTCTATATTTCTGCTTTTATGTATTAATTTTTCTTTTTGCATGAATAAATGATCAAAATGTGTCTATTTTATGTCCCTGTGTATGAACACATGTATTTTTATGTACCTGTCTACTGAAGTTTTCATATATATTACTTGCTATGTACTGGGTGCTATAAAAATCCCACTTCTCCTTGGAAAGAGAGCTGACTGCAGGGCGAGTATGCAGAGACTAGCAGTGTTTTATGAAACCTGGCAAATGTAGGTGTAATAATGATAGACATGTCAACATCCAAATGTCAACTTTCAAAGTTTTCTGGATAAATATTTAATGTTTTATGACCTGGAGATACTTAGTACTCTTTAAAAAGATCCTGCAATGATTATTAACATCTGCATTGTATTTATACATATTTAGTTACCTGATGCTACAGAAGTGAATGACACTTTGTAAATAAATCAACAGTGCAAAGAAGCTATATTAAATATTGAAAAAGAGAGAGAAAAGACGGTGAATATCTCTCTTACATAAAAAATCTTCCTACAAAATAAAATACTTTTTGTTCGTATTCACATCATAGCTCTTCCACAATAGCCTGTCACTGAGCCAGTGACATCATTGTCTTATTATGGGCACTGATTCTGGGCTGAAGTTCGTCATCCTGTCAACAGCAAGTGTGGCCATTTGCAGGGCAAGGACATGTCAGGACACCTGGGACACATTTGTATATACAGCCATTTCCTGCTGTCTGCTTGCTGTTTAAAGTCAATCCCACCCACATTCCTCTTAAAGTCCACAGAGGGAGAAGGACAAAAAAAGGGAGGGGAAGGACATGGGAGTGCGGAGAAGAGCGAAAAGTATTGATAAGAGAGGACAGTGACTGCAATGTATGGGGTGTGAGGGGTGGTATTAATGTTCTGTGAAGAGGCTTCTTAGGGGATTAAATAAAAATACCAGTCAAACAAAGACAGAAAGAACTGCTTAAGAGGAGTTAAGACATGATTTACAGAACAGTCCTAATTTTAATTATGATTCTTAGTTTTTTCACATTTTAATAATCAATATATTGTAAGTATTTTATATATATATATTTATACCATAATCTCTTTGCATATACATGTGTATATGTATCTACATGTATATAGAGCAGCAAATGGTAAAATTTGTTTTTCCAGCATAAGTCATGTATCTTCTTTCTCACTACACCTAACTACATAAATTCATTTCAACTGCTTGGGAAAGTAGGAATACTGACTCTCATTCCTTGTTTTTGAATAATTTGTACATATGCATTGTATATTTCATTCCTTGTACAAGGAATATATGCAAAAGCTGTAACATAATGCTTGACTTTCAGTTTTCATGAACTGTCAGAAGCTTAGATTGATCTCTTTAAAGTTATTTCCAGTGACATGACCCCTTCAAAACAATACAGTGCAATACCAGCTTCAAGATTCTTAATACTGATTTAGCATTACTAATACCAATTTAGCATTATTAATTCTTTCATATTCAGAGTCTTCCTTTAAGTTCCTCCATTCAAAACTGACCCTTTAGCATGTGAAGACAAGGAAAAAAATGTGTTGTGTGCTAGACAATGGGATATCACAGTCTGTGTCAATCTATCCTGGTAATAAAGAGGTCAGAAAAGAAAATAAAGACCTTGTGTGTTAGTGTGACAAGATATGGAATAAATAATGTGGTGATGTTTAGGAATGGAGACTATTAGAACAAAATTTGCAGTAATTCCTTTCATTTATGAACAAGCCACTCTACACCCTGTGGAGTTAACTGCAGGTGCCTAATTGACTGCCTGTAAGCAAACCATTACAACTCTATTACTCCATCAGCTTCAGGGAGGACACAGTAGGAAAAAACAACTTGTAAGTAAAGTTTTCACACCCTTGCCTTGTGGTGAACTCCTCAGCTGCTTCTCACATTCTAAATCCAGAATGTGTCACTTCTCACAAAATCTCTATCTGTGTAGTGCTGGCATGCACAGCATGCTCTGCTATGGCAGTTGTGCCAGATAATTAGAAACAAATTTATCCCTGGTATAAGCATGCACAACAAAACCACTGCCTTTATTAAGAAAAATGTCACAGTAAGAAAGTTCTGTGACACTTCTATGTGTGAATGTGTCATCATACAGCATCAACAGATCTCCAGCTCCTCTTGTTTATTACTGTGGCTCTCTCTAGAAGTAGCCTAAGAGTGAAGACTGCAACAGAAGGTGGAAAGAATTGGAAAGCAATGGGGTAGGAGTGTTGAAATATATTTTAAAAGTATATTTTTGTTGGCAATTAATCTTTTGTGGATAGAAAATCCCATATATTATTTTCTTAAGAAATATGAGAACAAGATCATTAATAAAATCCTCTTTTAAGAGTCACTATATTTATTGATTCAAATCTTCCTATAATGTTTCCTTCAGCTTTACTCAGTTTAATTACTGACTTCTAGTTTCATGATACAGAAATGGATAATACATAGCAAAAAGGAAAACAAAAATTAGTTCATTCCCATCTTTTGAGTCTGATGGATATCTAAAAAAAAAAAATCTCAAAACTGTAGTCAATATAAAGATTACAGATAATCTGTGCAGAAAGAACAGTGTGCTCTGAGGAATGTCCCCCCTGTGGACCAAGTAGCACTCCACAGACCCAGATGATCTGTCCTGGTTTCAGTTAGAACAGAAGGATCTGCGTTTTCTGAAGTTAATGACATATATTTGCAGTGTCTGCTTCTAGCAGTGATAAAACTTGTTGTTTATAGTTGCTACTAAGGATTGGTGTGCAGAAAGTCACTTGCTTATACTTGTATCTATTAAGATCAAGGTCACTGCTGCATCCTGTGTACCGCACTGAGGGTGCAGAAGTAAAAGGACACAACTGCAGGGAGAAGTGGATAGGAGAGGTGAACCTAAACTGACCAGCAAGGTATTCTATCCCATATACATCATATTTAGTATAAAGCTCACAAGGGTCTAGCTGTCTTCTTGCCGGTGTCAGAGGACGACAGTCCATTCTGCCTTTGATCCTAATCCATGTGTTCCTAAATACAGTTCAATAATCTAGCTCCTGAATCCAGTTCACATTTGTCACTGAGTCAAGTCTGGGACTTCTCCAGTGCCTACCCACAATGTCAGTGGTGATGGTGAGTGACATAATTGACCTCAGGGGGGTTGTGTAGTGGTTATATATATATATTTCTATTATTATAATTATTTTCATTAAAGCTGCTTTAACTTTATTTTCTAATCCACAAGTCTCTCTCCCTTATTCCCTTTCTGTTCCCATTTGAGAAGTATTAATAGAGAGCAATCTGCCATATGTCCAGTGGCCGGCCCAGCCATAACCCTTGACAAGATCACAATTAAGATCTCAAGAAATGCAATGCCGAAGAAGTTTTCTGAAAACTTTTTGAAACTTATTTCTGCTATTTGAAAAGATATACCAAGAGAAAGGCCATTTGGAATTCAAAAATGCAAAACTGAAAGTGAATATGAATATGTATTTATACATATGCATATAAGTTTCTCTCTATATATAATTTCTTAACAGTTAAATACTGTCTTAAAAACTGCAGAAAAATTTGGAACTGGCTTCTCTTCAAGTTTGATAAAGTTTAAATAAGTTCTTGTTTATCAGAGGAGTCTATCTACACCACCCATCTCTGTAGATTGATGGATTATTGCCTATAATCCACAAATTTGACCAGACCTCAGTAGAGGTACAAAGAAGAACCACGCCTTAAAAAGGATCAGGATTGATCCTTGTGCTTATGACGTGTCTTGTCTTATTTAAAACAATGAATAAAGAGGGCAGAGCTTCTAGTCAGCAACCCTCTATAATCTTCATGCTTCTCCATACTTAGTATTCAGCTCCTTTATAATGAAGGTAGAAAATCACAAGTGATTACTGTTTGTGGGAACTCATTAAACTGAGATAACTCAATGGCTTGCAATCACATATTGATGTCCTTATATGTCTCAGCATATGCTGTATTCTGCTTGCTGGAGATCATCCCTGTGAGACAAGGGACCATCTGAAAGGACTAAGCTTTTTGAGATCTGAACACATCAGAGTTCCACATGGTGAACAATTCATGGTACTCTAATTACACTTCATGACATTGCATGTCTTCAACTTAGTCTTAAAAAATAAAGGAAAAACAGAAAAAAAAAGAAAGAAATTTCAAAGTGGACTGAGAATTTATGTGTTGAATGAAGATATTCAGCTTTATTCAAAAGCAATTAACAGTGAGGAAGCACGGCAGCAGAGAGATGTGTTCGTTTCTTTTCTGGGACAGAGGTTTACAGGTATGTTTGCCTCTTTGTTACTACCTGGGTGTCCATCTTGTTAGCCTTTAGGGATTTACCCTTTGTGCTTACAGCCTTTTAAAAACGTATAAAGATACTCATAAGAGTTGCTAGAATATTTAAGGCTGTTCTTTCCCATGGGGAAAGCCAGAAATGTTTCTACATTTTTCCATACACTATTTTCTTTCTTACAGGCTTCCTTCTTATCAAAATGTTTTCATGATATATCTCAGAAAAATACAATTCTACTTTTTACCTGCTTTGACAGTGATAACAAGTAAGAAAAACAAACAATGATTAAAAAAAAAACCCCAAACCCAACAAGTAAGATGTATAGAAACATCTACAAATTAAAAAGGCACAACTGTTAGGTCTCAAGGTCTAGAAGAGGTATTGGAGTTTTCTCCTTACTTTTTCTGAATATGCTTTATTTTTGAATAAAATCTAGGCTTATTTAATTTTTTATTGCTTCCCTGTTACACCTGAATGTTTGTTAGAATCTCAAAAAGTAAAATTACCAAAACTTTTACGCAGAGGCAATGTCCAAAACAATACAAGGTGAGATCCAAAACAGCACTTAGGCACCTACCATACAGTTATAATGTAATTTAACCACTTATATCCACAAGGGTGATCTAAAATACTCCATGTACTCACATGTCTGAGAGTCCATAGACATTTAAGTATTCTAACTTAGTGTGCCACTGTACACATCCAAAGATATCCCCCTCTCAGCTGAATAAAACATCTAAATGTACACCCTCCCCACTCAGTCCATCTGTGATGCAAAGCAGTGTGTCCTTGTGCTAAGTCTGCCCAGTGGCTCCAGTCAGTAGGTGTTTTCTGAGCTCACTTCATGCATAATGACTGCATCAACTTCAGCACGTTGCATAGCTCCCACAGTTACTTTCATTTGAAAATAGGTCAGGAGAAGGCGGCAAGTACTTTCATAGCAACACTGTTATGCAAAATGTGTTTAGTAATATCACCTCCTCCTCCTCCCCTTCTTGCTGGCTGTCTTCAGAAAGAAAAGCAGGAGACAGTTGTCTTTGCTGACACTTCATATGACTTGCATAGAGAAGTGCAGGTGAAGCATTTTGGTTGCAAATCTTAATTCCAGAGAACTGAATTTGGACTATGGATAAGTGCCTAAATTCAGGAGAAAGACAAAATTTTAGATGTTTCTCTCTCTGACATTTTCAAATGTGTAGCTTAGACATGCACCATCCAAACATATTGGCTGGTATGAATCATGTTTGAGGGCTGTACTGGAAATTTGAGATGTCCCACGCTACATCATAAATTCCATTCCTCAAACTTGCAACTAATTTTGAGGCACTGAGTCAGTGTGCAGTCCTCCAGTCCTATTTTTTTTTTTTTTTTTTTTTTCTGATTTGGGTCACTAACCAGGTTTTTGAAAGTTCAAGCTAAAGCCTATTGAGCCTTGCACTATGCATCAGTGAGCAGCTTGATCTGTGAGGAGGGCTTTAAACTGAAGGACTTAAGTTGTGAGGTCCAAAGTGGTAATGCTCATGCTATCACATCCGACTAAGGAATATACCAGGCCAACCAAGAGCAGCATCAATTGCTCCTTAGATGCCTTCAAAGCTGAAAGCCAGAAGGCCAACCACCTCAAGTCTGGTTATGGTTATGGTGGTTCGTCTTGCACTTCTCCAGGGAAACCTTGCTCAGTTAAGTCTCTGATATGTCTGTACACCACTACATGCAGCATGGGGAATAAACAGGTAAAACTAGAGATATGAGTGTGTCCACAGGACCATGATCTCATTGCAATTACAGAGACATGGTGGGATAGCTTGCATGACTGGAATGCTGTCATGGATGGCTATGTAATTTCTAGAAAAGATAGACCAGCAAGGTGAGATGGTGGAGTTGCTTTTTATGTGCAAGAGCAACTGGACTGTATCGAGCTCTACCTAGGTGGGGATTGGGAATCTGTTGAAAGCTTATGGGTAAGAATTAAGAGGCAGGCTAATATGGGTGACATTGTTGTGGTTGTTTACTACAGGCCACCAGACCAGGAAGACAAAGTCAGTGAGGCCTTCTACAGATAGGCAAAAGTAGCCTCAAGATCACATGCTCTGGTGTTCATGGGGGACTTCAATCACCCTGATAATTTCTGGAAAGACCACACAGATAGGCATACACAGTCCAGGAGGCTCCTGCAGTACACTGATGATAATTTCTGACACAGGTGGTGAAGGACCCAATGAGGACAGATGTACCACTGGACCCTGTACTAACAAACGAAAAGGTCTAGTTGGGAATGTAAAGGTTGGGGGCTGTAGTGACCATGAGATGGTAGAGTTCAGTATTATATGAGGAGGAAGCAGGGCAATAAGTAGGATCCCAACCCTGGACTTATCAGAGGTAACTTTGTCCTCTTCAAAGTCCTACTTGGAGGAATCCCATGGGCTAGGACTTTAGAAGGTACAGGAGCCCAAGAGAGCTGGTTAATATTAAAGAATCACTTCGTCCAAACTCAAAATCAGTGCAGTGTCTAGCACCTGGGGAGGAATAACCCCATGAACCGGTACAGGTTGGGGGCTGACCTGCTGAAAAGCAGCTCTGTGGAGAAGGACCTTGAAGTCCTGTGGGACAGTATTTATCAATGGGACAGAAATGTGCCCTTGTGTCCAAGAAGGGCAGTGGTATCCTGGAATACATTAAGAAGAGTGTGATCATCAGTTTGAGGGAGATTCTCCTCTCCCTCTAATCTGCCCTAGTGAGGCCACATCTGGAGTCCAGTTCTGGGCACCTCAGGTCAAGAGAAACAGGGAACTACTGGAGAGAGTCCAATGGAGGGCTACAAGGATGGTTAAGGGACTGGAACATCTCTCTTACAAGGAAAGTCTGAGATACCTGGCCATGTTTAGCCTGAAGAAGACTGAGAGGGGATCTTATCACGTTTATAAATATCTGAAGGGTGGCTGTCAGGAGGATGGGGCCAGTCTCTTTTCAGTAGTGTCCAGTGAAAGGACAAAGGGCAGTGGGCACAGACTGGAACACAGGAAGTTCCACCCCAACATGAGGAAAATCTTTCCTTTGAGGGTGACGGAATGCTGGAACAGGCTGTCCATAGAGGTTGTGGAGTCTCCTTCTCTAGAGACTTTCAAAAAAACCCACCTGGATATGTTCCTGTGATACCTCCCCTAGGTGAACTGTGCAATACTTTTCTCTTCTGAATATCGAAATGAGGGAAGTTAGATTCTATTATTGCCAAATGGGCACCAAATATTTGAAAACGGAAACAGCTGAATTCCCACAGTTATTTCAAAGAACTCAAGGTCAATGGCAAAATTAAAGGACATTGGTAGCCCCAGGAAAAGTTATATTTAGCAGATCAAGTGTAAAAATAGAGGATAGGTCTTCTTCTACTCTAAACTCTATGAGCCTCCCCTGCCTCTACCAGCTTTAGTGGGAAGAGGAAAATCAAAAAAGCACACATACTTTGTTTTGTTCGTTTTATTCACAATGATGACAGCCAGCCTTAGATCTCTGAGCAAGATTTCTGTTTCACAAAGCTACCTTCAAATGAAAGAAGGGATGCAGTGACAAGACAAATATTACATTAGTAATTTTACAACAATACATTACAACAATGGTAATGTTATTTGTACAGACAGTTCAGAAAAGAGCTTAGTTAGTGTTAAGTTTCCTGATATTCAAGTCAGTGTCTTCTTTCTCTCGCTTCCTTACAACCATACAGACTTACAATCATGTTGCAACTGCTACTACAGTCTAATGTGGACAGTCATGCAGAGGTCCAAATCTGTGCTCTTTGGAATACAGTTTTTGAAATGCAGAAAGTTGTAGTATTGAGAAATTTTTTCAAAGAAGTGAATGAATTTAATTTCATCCCTGAAGTTCAGATTCTTACATCTTTCTTTCCCAGATTTTCACTGTGATTTATCTGTCAGATATTTACCACAGCAAGAATTACTGGGATTTCAAGACAGGTTCTAGTCCATCCCACTCATCCTGCAAAGCTCCCTTTCAAATACTAGGTACTATTTTCCCATTTTAATCCTCTTCAGAAATGAGATATTCAAGTTTCCTGAATCAAAACCCCTGATAAAGATTGGTTCACAGCATCTGTAAGTCAGTTTTGTTAGCTGGAATTGTGCTGGAAGAAAGGTGGAATAAATAGCCTTATGGTCACTGAGTTAGAAATTAAATCCAACATGAACTTTCTGCTATGGCCATCAGACTACACTTTCTCCCTCCCAAAACTGGCCTGATTTTCCAAGATCTATTCTTGCAGTGCTCAAGGGGATAGACTTAACTGCTTTATTTTTAATGAAAAGCCAGTATGATCAGGGGTATTAACTTGTACTAAAATGTTTGTCGAAGTCCATGAGTCCAAATGCTTACTGAAACTATCAAAGGTACAACAAACATGCTGATCTGTGTTTTCATTTTATTTTTGGTTTTGCATTTCTAGATCTGTTCCTGTCCCTCAAAATACTGAGCAGGTCTCCCTGGAGCAGTTTTTTTAGGTGTCACAGTGTGGATGCATACATATCATGCAAGTGCTGATAAACGGGGCCAGGTATATTTTAATAACCTTCAGTGTGAAAGGTATTGTAAGACACTCTTACATACAGTCAGTCACTGTGTATCTTGGCAGAGCAAGATCCATTTCTGAGGAAAAAGAACTATTTCCATCCTTAATAAGTCATTCCAGGTTTCCTGTGATGTTATAAATAATCAGGCAAGCAGCCGGCTTTATTCTCCCTAATTTAATATGTCAGACTTTGAGAGCAGAAAAGTTCAGACTCAACATAAGCTCTAGAATTGGACTTTGACCAAGATTTCCCCCTTCCTTCTCCTAATGAGATAAAGTTTATCATAAAACATGCTTACCAAGGCAGCTGAGACAGGGCCCAGGCTTCACATCTATTTCCTAGGAGCCCCCTGTTCATAGTCAGTCTTGCATGCTGAGTGCATGAGGTCACAGCATGCTGGGTTTGCTTTGGGGAGCTGGCAACTAGGTTGACAGTCTTAGCTAATACACTTGTCATTTGGGAAAATAAAAAAGTGCTTGCAAAACACAGCTTAAATTAGTTTGTGAGTAATTGGAAAAGGAAATATAAAGTCACACTGTTTTATTTGTATGTCAGGAAGGCAGTGAGGTGATGCATTGAATACCTGGTTTACTGGCAAAGGTCAAACACTCTCATGACAGGTTGAGATCTTCTCAAAACTTTGGGGATGTACAGTGATCTTCACAGAACTTTCAAGAACAGCACAATGCAGATACATGAGGAGGTTGCAGAGCTTATTTTTATTCATGAAAGAAGGTCAACTGAAAGGATTGTAAGAGTAACAAGAGGAACCTGTGATTATATTAGAACCTGAAAAAAGATTTTTTTGAGTCTGCCTCTGCAAATGGTGCTTTGCAATATTTTGAGAAAGTTGTTCAGGTTGTTTCTAATTGTCATTCTATTCTTAAAGAAGTTAAATAAATTCTACCTACAACTTGGAAATTCAGGAAAATTAATTAAATAATGTTATTGAAATTGCTTATAAGCACAGTATAATACTATTATAGGTCAAAGCAGTGCATTGATGTTCATTATTTTCAAATACAAGGGAAAGGGATTTTTTTGTTGCTTGAATACCTGAGGCCATATTTTAAGTTCAGCTTCATTTCCAGAATGCAACCCAGATGTATTGTTGTGGATATTAAAATAAAATTATTGCTTAAAGCTAAAACATGATAATAGGAAAATTAACTTGTTCTGATGAGTCATAATATAATTTCCCTTTAAAAACAAAAATAAAATCTCGCTTTGCTCCCTTAACCTAGATGGTATTCTTTTGGAAGAGGTAACACATCCAGCTTGAATTTATAACGCTTCCTAAACCACTCTGCATTCCTAAAAAAAAATAATTATTGTATAGTAATTAAGGATTTTGCTAAAGAGGTCTATTCCAAATTTTAAATTATGTATCAAGAAAATTAAGAAACTGTTCTCTGGGTTATACTTTCCTATAATTTGCTTGACTTCTTGAGAAAGAGTACCCGAGTACCTCTTCTGGACCTCTCTCTCTTTTCTATCTCTGTATTTCTGTTCATCGGGATGAAAAGAGCTCTCTCAAAGACTGAAAAGGTCTTCCTGGATACTGACATAATGTTTCCAGGTAGAATAGAGGTTTGAAAGATGCAGACAGGTTGAAGAGTTTGTTTGGCTAGTGAGGCAATGCTGTCACCTGGAGCAGAACTATTTCTTCTTTGCAGCAGCAGGGCTGAGCAATGCGACCTATCTGCTTTCTGGAAACTGTAGATCTGAATCTGATTTCCACAAAGGTTGCTTCATATAACTCAGATGGTGGAAAGAAGTCTTAAAGTGAGTATAAATCATAATTATACCAACTACAAGGCCTCTTTATATGGCTAAGTCAGTGGAAAGTTGCTTTGGTATAAATGCACTTCAGGTCCTCATACTTTTAATCTGGCATAAAAAAGGAACATAAAAAGAGAAGGAAAACCCTTTCAATGTCCCAACTTAAGGTTGGATATTAGCCATACTGTAACATAAGCTAGGATTTCAAAGATGTCTCAGGAAACAGGTCTCCAGCTTCCATTCACTTTTCAAGTGGGCTGAGTGACTCACTTCCTTAGACTTGTTTGAAACCCTATCCAGAACAATTACTCTGTCTTCATACAACTAGATTGTTTTCTAATGACTGGCTGCAGTCTGACAGACCCCCTATCACAAAAGTCAAGCAATAGAGCTCTTTGTTTTCAGCATTGGAAGTCTTACCTAGCAGTACACATGTTCAAGTTGTAGCTGGCAAGCATATTGTTTTTGCCTATGGCGTCACTAAAGTGCCACCTCAGAGGAGCTAATCAGGATGAGGTTTAGTCTGTGTTTGAATGCCTACATGGCAGGTTCCCAAGCAAAACACCAGGTGTTAGTCATTCTTAAGGGCTCACTACTCCCTTTGAGTCAACAGTGAACCATTGCCTCAGAATTTCAAAAAACAGCCAGCAACAGAATTACCCTGTGACCAGGCAGTGACTTCAGGGTCAAGGGTTTTTGGTCCACACCTACCAACATTGTTATTCTGAAATGTCAGGGGAACTTGCAAATTTACATCCAGTTCTATTAGAAGTACAGGGATGTATCTGAGACTGCCCATGTTTCCATTCTGAGTAAATAGGCTGAGGAGTTGGAAGAAGGCAGCTCAAAAAGAAAATCTTGGCAAAGGTTTAGAGTTGGAATAGTTTCTGTGGTAGTTAAGAATCTAGTACAACTTTATCTAATCTAACTTCAGATAGCTGTCTAGCTTCCTCCTACAGCCAGCGGAAGTAACTGCAAGTACCTGCAGAAGACGGTCCCTTTCCTTCATGACATTATAGAAACAGTAAGGATTACTCATTCCCTGAAATTACCTTCTTCTGTCAATTGACAAAAGAGGTGTCCAGGATGAATTTATGTTAAACAAATTCAGTCTCCTCGGCTTTAGAGATTTAAGTGCAATATCATCAAATGTATACATACTCTAAATACGAAGCAGACTGAATTGTTTACCATCTGATATTACGGTGTATACTTTTAACAATCTTACTGATCCATGATACAACAAATAAATGGTGAGATTCATAGAGAGACGCATGCATATATATGAATACGTATTGTATATTCAATCAATATCTAAAACTGTCACCAATGCAAAACAGCCAAAGGTCCTTTCTGGAAAGCAGAAAGCCAAAAGTACAAGGTGATTAATGGTGATGGATTTTATCGATTTTATTAGCAAGCAAGTCCTCAAACAACTGTTCTTTGTTCTGTGGGGCAAAATTCCCAGCACACTAACCATCTAAGTATTTGTTAATTTATGATGTGTGAAACAAGGTCACTGAATGCATCGGATTTTTACCATTCAATAAGTAGTATTAGAAAGTATCTCAAGTCTTAGCCCCTGCAGGAGTTTTGCAATAATAAATGTCAAACTCTTGGTATGGACAGATTGATTTGGAACATCTAAACTGCAATTCATACACTTAATTTTTAATCATTACTTTGAAACCAGCCCACAATGGTACTAAACTACAGCCTTATTTCACACTGACTGTATAATGTTAACTAGCTACATCTTTATTTAGCCATCATGGTATTGATTTGGATTTAATACAGCCTTTGCAAATTACAAACCTCTGATATGTAAGAGACCCAATATAGATATCCAGGAAAGAACTTTTGACCTCCAATATGCAAATCTTCTTACCTACCTGTAACAACCTATGCATTAAGCATTTGATCTAAGCTATCTGCTCTGACTGTCTCTATACTGAAAAAGAGAGAGAGGTTCCTGGAGGAAGTGATGAATTTCTCTTAGCTTAGTCAGGATGTTTAGAAAGAGAGTTAGATTTTGCAGGTGTTTACCTTTATTCAGTGACCATAAATAGACTCTTGGTAAATAGAATTAGGTGGCTAAATTTAGGAAAAATTAATCCCACTCCTAATTATTATTAATGACTCCAGCAAATACCAGACAAATCAGAAGTATAGATTTTGTACTTTAAAAAAACGAACAGGAGACAAAAGTCTACAGTAGAAGCTGACTTTTCATATGCAGAATCATAGTATTGTAGAATCATAGAATGTCTGTGTTGGAAGGGATATTTCAAGGTCCAACTCCCTTGAAATTATCAGAGACTTCTTCAACTAGATCAGGTGGTTTAGAGCCCCATTCAACCTGACCTTGAATGTTTCATGGGATGGGATATCCACTTCCTCTCTGGGCAACACATATGTATATGTAGATCTGTATCTATATATGTATCTATCTGTCTTTCTCTAACTTGGAAAATAGATAAAAGGTTAAGGAGTTTGCACCAGGGAGTGTCCCTTCCACTCATGCTTAAGATAAAACAGAATAGTGTGTACTCCATTTTTTCTGTTTGAATATCACCACTTTTTGAATAAAACAAACTTATTTTAGAGCAAGCAGTGGTTTTCTGGAGATTCTTAATCTAAAGGGTTTTATATTTACAAATGTATTTTCTTTTAATGACTCCAGAAAATATGCTGAGCAAAATTAAGGTTCAGATTCATAATTTTGACTCAAATGTTAAATCAGTCTTTCAGACAGCTTAAGTGGTAGGAATTTTAAGACTTTTGTTGATTAGGTATTCCTATACCAAAAGAGATGTCCCAGTACAGAACTCTATTACTTTGAGATTAACTGACCATCTCATTCTTTATGTCATTGAAATGCAAATTACTGGCCTCTCCAAGCATGAACCTTGTATTCTATTTCTGTGGCCATAAACTACTGTAGCATTGATGAGTCACTACAAAGGGAATCTGATGAGTAATTTCTATGTGGTAGCAAATTTGACAGCCAGAAACAGTACTCCATCTGAAAAGAGGTTTTTAATCTGCCAGGTAATTTGAACTCCTGAATTCTCCTGATTTGTATCAGGAGAAACAAATAAAACCCATAAATAGAATTCATGGATGAGCAGCACGACTGCTCTGGCAGTTCTTCTCTGTGGGACTCTGTGCTGTTCTTGCAATATTTGGTTTTAAAAGCTCTCCCATCATTAAAAACAAGCTAAGTACCAAATAAATAAACAAACAAAAAAGCCTATCCTAAGGAGTGGACCTAAGTGCAATACTTGAAGCATTAACTATACTCATAGTTTTTCAAAGTTAGAGGCCTTGGTCCATGATTTGAGATCAAGTTCCACCTCTGTTAAGAACACAAACCTGAAAACACTTTTAAAAGTCCCAAGACATAATGTAGGCAGCACAGCACTCCTAACCAACAGCTAGGCACGTGGCTCCAGCCGGCAGGTCTAATGAACAAGATTAGTACCTGGTTTATGAATTAAAATTTGAAGTAAAAAATAGTGTTTCATTTTCTCAGAAACCTCAATCTAACTATTGCCAGCAGGTTCAGTTGACAAATTTCAGTATTTTTCGTTTTTTTCATTTGTAACTGAAAGACTTCAGCCTCTTATTTATTTCTCCTCTAATGCTGTTGTAGTTACGTGCCAGCTAGTTCTACTATTTTCTCCCCCCTGCCCCCCCCCCCCCCTTAATAAGGTTCCATTTTGCAGTAAAATAAATATATAAAGTATGAATTGCTATAAGAGCTCACACTTTCAAATTTGTTTCTCCCCATTGTTAGCAATCCGAAGTAGATACATGTTCTCAGCGTGTCCTGTCTGGCAGGAGCACCCATTGCTTAATTTCCTACCACTACCATCCAATCTGGCAGGCTCTGGTCAGTCAGATGCATTGGTTTGCTCTAGGTGCTTGATGGCCTTTTCGCTGAGAAATGAGTGATCACGAGCGACTTCCCAAAACATAAGTAAGACTGACAGTCAGCAAGCTGAAGGAGGTGAAAGAGCATTACTGTGAGACTGTAATAAACTTGAAGATGTCTTATTATTAATAATTGATATTTAAACATCCTGTTAACCTGATCTTTATTCTCCATAAATTCTCAAAGATACTGTTGCTCTCAAAAGTGAGATCTGCATCTCAGAAGACATTCAACTGTCAGTAGCTTCAGGGATCACTGACATAATGAAAGAATAAAGACCACAAGAGTAGGTCTCCACACTCATTACTTGGAAGTTACGATTGTTAGAGGACAGAAAAGAAAACACATTTCAGAATTCACTAATTCCAATAATGCAATAAACCATTACCTACTAAAATCTTATTAAAGTAGGTACCTCCAGGGAAATCCGAAAGATTTCCTCCCATTTAATATCCTCCTTTTCCACTTTTGATGGGAATCTTTATGGGAGAAGGCATTCAATTACTATTACTGCAGAGAGTTCTTTTTTAGGAATCTTATCCATATATTGTTACCACACGATTTAATGACCTAATACCTTAAAGTGGGTTGGACCGAGTGTTGCTGGTTTAGAGAAAGACACCAGATGCCTCTGTTCACTTCACCTTTAATTGTAACATCTTGTACAACTAGGTAGGAGTCTGGTAAACATTTAGTGCTGTAGATTGAGTTTTGTTTTGGTACACAGATTTGCTCATTTTGATTCAAGTTTTCATTTGTCTGTCACATAACTGTTTCATAAGGGAAGATTTGCATGGTGTAGAGAAATGATTTCCTTTTCTTAAGGTGAACACAAAAGAAGAGAGGATGAAACCCATCCCTTTCATCAGTGGGACTGCTGGCTGATTTTGTTTTGTCTTGAACAAAGCTATCCGCCCCGAATAAAGGCACAACCATACGAATGCCAAAAGGGAATTAATTTATATACCAATAGTCACCACGTTTTGCTTATTACTTCATTTTTGCCAATGGATACTTAATCTGCAAATAAACTTTCTCCTTTTTTTCCTGGCAGCCCTTTGTGCTTAGTTGAGCAGGACAGAATCAGACCTGAACAGTTTCTTTTGCCCCCTACACATTTTTGCCCCACATCTTAATCTTCTCCCATGAATACTAAACACATATTTCTTGTCAAGAAAAGAAGCAAGAAAATAGCTAATCACTCCCACTGTCTCTACACAGTAATATCCTACAAGCAGCATCTAACCTTTGATCTGTAGTTCTCTCTTATAATTTGTGAGTGTTCCTCTTATGCTTTCCCAGTAATGATCCTGTCAGTAGTATGTGAAGTATGAAATGTATCCTCTATCTGTAATAGAAAAATTTGGGGTAATCATAAATGTAAAGCATTTTAAGTGATTTTATATGAATGAGCTTAGCATGAAATGGTGTAACTGCAGTCAGAATATCTGACTAGAGAAACAAAGCTTTCTTACAAAATCAGTAGGTGACACATTTAAATATCTTCTTGAAAAGAGAAAAGAAAAAATAAGCAAAACAACTTCAACAAAATACATACTTAAATGTTCCATTATTCATGCCTAATCCAGTTTATGACATTATCTTGAGGAAACAAATCATTATTTCATAAATTTTCTTCATTTCACTTGAAACCTTGAACACTTCTTATCTTTTGCTTGTATTTTGAGTCCTTTGTGATTTCAAAAGGCATAGACAGGAGAAACTAGATTTTAGTTTTGTTTGTAGCCGCAAAGAAACATAATGTCAGCAAAGAAAAAAGGTGCAAGTGGCATTACACCTATGTCACAAAACCTTCAAGCACAGACATTCCCCAAGTAATGGTGCTGTCACTGAGACACTTCATTGTGAGGTCAGTGACAAAAGTCTTTAGTTTTTGACAGTGTTTTTCTCAAGCTTTTTTCCATGGTATACTTCTGTATTGATGATCTTGCTTCAAAAAATATTGAAATAAATAAATAAATAAATATTGATGAATCAAAACAATAACAAATGCTAGCATTGGTTTCACTGAGTGACCATGCCATGTTCAACCAAGCAAATTAATTTATAATATTATATATCAATATAATAGTATTAATATTATTATAGTAATGGACTAAAACCTTAGAGTTTCAACTGCTGTTGTACTTTAGAGATACCCAGAGGGATGCTACTTTGAATATGATAAGTTCAGGATGGAAAAGAGAAGACACATAAAAGGAGAGAAAGAACGATTCTTTCCATCAGCTTTAGTAATTTACAATATTTCTTTTTTTCCCTCAGAAAAAAGTAAAATATTCTATTTCGCAAATTGTATGTCAGAACACTGCTATCAAAATATTCATGTTGCTTATAAATCCTTTCTCATTTCTTTAACACTTCTGCCTATACTTCACAGCAAATTGGATTGAATCAAAATTCACACTCAATTATTGTACATGGTTACAGGCAAACGTGTATGTGGAAGTATGGTGAGATTAAACACATGGAAACAGATTTTATCTACTTCTACTACAGATTGTTATCTTTTCATTTATGTCTAAAATCTTAATTTCTTCACTTCAGTGTTTACCATTACATGACTATTATGGCAGCATTTTCCCATCTGGGCTAACCTACACCATGTGATCTCCAGCCTTGGTCCTTAACCAGCTTAATTTAAACTGGATAAAAAATATTTTTTCAGTTACAAATAGGGAGACATCTGAAAGTCTTACATTTTGTTTTTTATTGTTGAATCTGAAAATACTTCAAATTTTGCTTTTCGCATATATTCACACACAGTCATCTGGAATAAACAGGGTCATGGTTTAAGCTTAAATAGTGAGTTAGTAAGTGTGGCCTAGCACTGATGACTTACTTGTATGGATGGCTGAGATTTTTAAAGAGAGGGATCCCTAAGCTGAATTACAACTTTGCCATTGCAATACCTATGCTGCTAATAAAATCATGTGTGGCAGCAGTGTTGCTTTATGGTGTGCCCATTCTCTCTGTCCATCAAATGTGACACAAGCAGAATAAAGCAAGTATATTAATTCTAACTGTGGTACTGAGGAACATAAAGGACTTCTCTGGGAATGGAAAAAATTAAATAAAACCTAATGAAAGGATATGTTTAGATGAAAACTGATTGCATCTTGGGACAATTCTGTGCATTGTTTAGGTCCCAAATACACACTCCAATACTCTTTTCTATGAATTTAAATGTAATTTCTAGGGTACTTTAATATTTTATAGATATGGTTTGTGACTGTGTGGGATTATGGTTTTTGTTTACAAATGCTTGAGTTTTGTATTGAAAAGTCATTCTTTCTTATTTCTTCTAAGATGCCAAAAAGGTCTGAAGTCTGGACAACTATAAATTAAGACTTTATTATGATAATGATGGTTGCTAACAATATTGTATTAAGCCATTTGGGTCATAGCCACAATAGAAGTTTCAATAGAAAGGAAATGGATCTTTTATAATGGTATTGCTACCATGTAAAAGATATGAACAAACAATTTAAACAAACCTATGTGCAGGAACAATAATAATAATATATAACACCTAAACATCTTTTCCAATCTGATTATTTCAAAGAACATTACTGTCATAGATTAAATAACTTAGGGAAGTTCTTAAAGTCTATTTCGGGATCTATAGATCTTATAGTCAATATTTTGGTTAGTCCTCTAAAATAATATAAAAAAAAGGTTTTAGATGTTTATTTTATGGGTTATATGCTTTTTAATTTTTCTGCTGTTTTATAGTAAACAAATGTCCCCCTTTTCCACCCAGGCAAAACAACAGGAAACCTTGGAAATAATAATAATAAAAAAAAAAGTAAGCAATATAATTATGAATAATCACATGAAAGACTAAAGTGCTTTTTGGAAGGTGTGTGCATTTTGTCACAGGAATGAAAAAAAAAGTCTGATTTTTTATATTATTAAGTTTATCTAACACGTGGTATTCAGATATCAATTCAGTCTTGAAAACATGTTTTTCCAGTGGGTGGCTATTTTTTGTGTATGTGTGAAGGATTTTGTTCTTAACTGTATTCAAAAGCCTGTCTATGATACAGATGGGTTTTCCCTATTGTTCTCAGGAACCATATCCCCAGCTCAAGCAATTTTATATTGCTCCACTGACTTTACCAGAGCTGTACCAAATTACTCCAGCTGGGTGCCTGAACCTTTATAGTGGAAAGAAGCCATTGTCATTGCAAAACTATAGTCTCAAAATTGAGGAAGATTTCATATCCATTTTGTTTCTTTATGAAGACATTCTCACCCAGGAAAGATATTCTGTATCTTCTGTCTGATAATTTAACCTCTAACAATCATTCTAGAATGATTAGTGTTACATAGTTTATTATTAAGAAATACGGGTGTTCTATTGGTTTAACTCAGTACATTTACAGGACAAGTGCCAAAAACTTTGTCATGTCCGATACACTTGAATCACTGCAATTCATTTCTGAATTAACTCAAGACAAATGGAGATTTTTATCACTACAGTAGGAATGCAAATTTATCTCTGAACAAAGTTGTATATTTGACAATTTGGCATGGTAGTCATTTAGTCCAAATTATCTAGCTCAAGTGAAATTCATGTTTACTGGTCATAGACACTTTGAAGCACAGCATGACTAGAAATGAATGGACTTCTGTAAGCTGAAGTATAAAAGTGTAGAGCTTTTCCCTTTCCACTTCAACTTTTTTTGAATTGGGGATTGCTGAGAATAGCAGAAGGAAGTTTGTAAAAAATATTTTAATAGTATATAAATGTATATAAAAAGGCATTTTCTGAGCTTCCCAGCATATTCTTCAGCCTATATACACCTTTTTGTTCAGGTAACACTTCAGGAAAATGCGGGTTTAACCCTACAGGTCAAGCTAACTTGACATGATTTTGATTCATACAGGCCTTCCCCTTATAATAATCCTCGTATTATTATACCTAAATTATAGGATAATTCAGGTCATAAAAGCCTTCAAGACATCTCCAGTTCAACTTTCTTCTCAGAGCAGGGTGATCTATAAGGCCAAAGCAACTTGCTAGGGCTTTGTCCAGTTGGATATTGAAAACTTCTGAGTTGGGAGTTTGGACAACCTTCCTTGGCAACCTGATCCAGAGCCTGGATGTCCTCATGGTGAAACACATTTTGCTTTACTGTTAAGGTAATCACATCCATTGGATATGAAGACTCAGGGGATTGTTTCTCCATTCTGTTTGCTGTTTTTCTCACTTGTAGGTCTGTCCAGTAGCAAGGATCAGCACATTTCCAAAATGCACACACAACCACAGAAAACCACACAGTGTACACACAGCCAGCTGTTAAGACCAACACGCATGTGTGTGTGCATGCACTCACACACAGACAGAACCCTTACCCAGGAAAGTATCTGGGAATAGAGATTCAAAAGAAGACAGGACAGATTTTGGTGTTCATGCACAGGGCTTGGCCAGTCAATGGTACTCATCATCAGCCTGTTTATTCTTTTCATTTACCTACTCTTCTTTCCTTCCTGATCCAAATTTATCCCTCTATTTTATTGTTGTTGATCCTTGCTGTAAACATCCAATGTTTTTCACAATCCTACAAGCATCCTTAAATATTACCTAAGAAGTCTGTCATTACTCAAAAGAGACATAATTGTCTTATTTCCCTTCTTTTTATCAGCTACACAGGTCTCTATGAAACTCCTTAAGGCTTTCAGTAGTTCCTTCAGTGGCTTGACAGCTCTGGACCTTGTCATTATTTCTGTTGTCTACTGTTCCTTAGGATCTATGTATTCATGTTTAATGTTCCTTTGTCTCTAGTCCCAAACAATGTCCCTATATTCCACATATCCTTAGATTTCTATCCAGGTACAAGCTCTCTTGTTTCAATTTATGCTGTGTTGCATCTTCCTGCCTCACACCATTGTGTATCTCTATCTTCTTGATAGACTCCTCATAGATACTGGGGGTCTGCTTTTAGGTCCTACCCAAGCCAGCTTCCCCTACAGGATGAGCCCTGGATCTTCAGCTGCTTCTTACAAGGCAAGTCCTTCACAGTCTTGGTGGCTTGTGCTGCATTTTTTAAGTTTATCAGTTACTTTCTTGTATGTGGGGGACCCAAAAATGTACACAGTATCATCTACATGGTCTAACAAGTGCTGAGTAGTTGGAGACAATCCCTTTTCTCAGTTGGCTGGCTGTGTTATTGGCCAAGAATATTGTTGTCCATCTTTGCTGCCAGGGTACACTGCTGGCTCATACTGAATTCAAATGTCTACCAAAAGGATTTCCTCATGTTTTTTAATAAAGCTGCTTCCCCAGTCAAACCTCAGCCTGTATTGTTGTTCCTCCTGTCTGTGGGCAAGATTTTGCCTTTGTCCTTCTTGAATTTTATGAGGCTCTTCTTGACTTGGTATAGGTCCCCCCTTGATAGCACCCTTTCATTCATGTGTTATCAATTGCTCCCTCAGTCATGGCATCCCATTCTTAAAATTGGGATGTACTAGCTGCATCAGATATGAAAGGATGGTAATGTGTTTTCTACAGATACATTGCTTTTTGAAATCATTATATCATCCTCTCTCTTTCTAGTTTTCAAGTAGCAAATACATAGCATATTAAGTTAGCTAACAAGATGAAGGTTTCTTGGGTGAAGGGCTCTTTCACTTCTATAGTGTTTGAAACAAAACAACAACAAAACAAAAAAATAGCACACTAATTAGTCTAGAAATGCTGTTTCCTAATCATGTGCACTGGATGTTTTCCCTCCTGTTTTTTTTCTACTTGAAATGTCCCAAAGATTGTTTTTTCTGGAGGGTTTCTTTCTAAAATGTGGCATAAAACTTGACAATCAAAGCTACTATTTGATATTTTTCTAAAAATATTTCTCTAAAAATACTGTGGTTGGGGAACAAATGATTAATTATATTCTATTATATCAAGAGTATATATTGTTAATCTATTAAAGTTTTTACTGCAAGGTAAAACTAGGAAGTATATAAGAGACAGTAAATAAACCTCCAGGGTAAGAATCAATAAATTTTAAGAATTGTTAAGGAACTCTTCATGTGACCACAAAATTTATCTGTTCTCAAACAATAATTCTGATCTTCAGTTCTTACATAGTCCAAACTCACAGTGATCTCAAGACAAACTTAAGATATAATACATAGAATATTTTGATTTGATGAAAATGGTCAAACAGAAAACATGCTTTAAAGTACTATGTTGGTTGGCATGGAAACCAGAGTTATTAACCTCAAAAAAATGAGGATCAGACAGCACAAGTGTCAGTTTCTCCTAAAATATAAAAGTAGTATAAGATCAAAATTATATTTAAAAAAAAAAATACATAAAAATACTGAATATGCAACAAAGATGCCTCCAAAGAGATTACTATATATGATGAGAGAAGAAGAAGTAATAATCTTTGACTAGTTCTGTCTCTTGGGATCATACTAATAGTAACATATATTCATGTAATCTCTGTTGATGTTTTCAGGAATTTAGCCAAGTCCTTTTGAGGCAATTCTTTAGAATTAATGTTTTCAACTAACTAAACATTTTGGCTGAATGAAAGAATAATCATAAAGTGCATGTCCCTGTAATATTGCTACTAACTCTCTGAGATACAGAAGGCTTAATGTGTGAGAATTTAGTAAGGTTTCTTCTTGGTTTCCTATTGGTGTCGGATAACACCATTACTAATTCAATGTAATTGCAGGAATTTGAGTTTTAAGGAATTTGACAGGTATGTTGAAGGCCAAATTGTCTTCTTCCCAAGAAGTTAATCAACTGATCAAGAATATAAAAGCCAAACAGTGCATGTATTAAAGAATGCATGGACTACTTCTGTCTATATTCCAGGAGAAGAATATTGTTTAGCTCTGTACAGAAGGGTGCATGCTATATAACACAACACTGCGCTAGGACTTTGTATATAGGACTTCTCAGTGAGAGAGTAAACTTTCATAATTTCTTGGTATATGCCAGGGTTGATTACAGTTGAATGGGTTAGTTGTCTGGAATCACCTCATGGGGTGTCAGTCTAGGCTGAAGAAGGCTTCTCATCCATTTTTTCGACCTCCTCAGCTTCATTCCTATTCCTTCCCTTCTGGTGACTCCAATGTAATTCTGATAGCCTCATGAATTGCAGGGTTAATCAGATTTAGGCTCCATGTGTATCAAAAAAGGAAGTGTAATAAATACAAGGATGCAATCAGGGAGAGGGATGGCATTGTTCTAGTAGTGCTGGATTATATTTGTAGATTCAAGGCTTTATTCAAATCTGTCTGAATTGAACAAGAATGTCTTACTAGATTTCACAAGAAGTTGCCTGACTTTTTTCTTATGTAAGGGCTTTTTTTTTTTTGGTTTTGCGTTTTGGGGATTTTTTAAAATTCTGCATAGATAATGGGAGTGGATTATATGCAGAATTTTTTTACAGCTATACAGCCTGTAATTAAATTTAAATTTTGCCTAGTAATGGTGAAGATGAATGTTAATTCATCAAATTTCAATAGGAGCCATGTGAAATCTCATCTGAATCTTCAGAGATCTGATGAAATGGAGGACTTTCAGTCACATGTTTCCTGTGATCAAGCAGCAAGTTGTAGAGGAAATTGAATTAAAAAAAAAGAGGAAGATGGTGGCATCTAAAAGAGAAATTTCATTATTTCTTTCTTCTTTTTTCAGTGACTTAAAGTTCAGTCAGCACTAAATTATTTCATTCTGTTTATTAGTTTCCCCATCTGTAAAGATTCGAACAAGTCTCCCTAAAGACTGCTTTATGTATGTGTGTTTGTGTGTAAAGATATATTGGTTTATAAATAAAAAGTTTTTTGAAGCATTTACACTGCATAGATACTATGCAGTACCTTTTTTTGTTTTGCTTTTGCAAAGAACATGATTGCCTTTGCAACTATGTACCACCATTTTCTGTATAATGGAGAAGTATATGCTTTCTTTTTTGACATCCTGTATCAGCACAGAAAATTGTTTCACTAAGTACCACTTGTTCAGTAACAAAATTAAAGCTGAAGAAGATGAATCATATGAGGGCAGAGATCAAGGAGCTGTTTATTTTACAAATGTCACTAATGGGCATTTTTTTTATTTAAGTCAAGGAAATATTTGACTCATATCAATGGAAGCCTCAGTATAATAAAAGGGCATCTGTACTTTTCAAGGCTTTGTGTATATAATTATTTTCACAATAAATTTTGTCACTATTTCATTCATTACTTCTGCACTAAAGTATTTCTTAAGTGTCAGTGGTTTGCAACCATAATTGTCAAGTGTACAATTCATAAATGTGATTTATTTTAAAGGCAAAAAGATATAAAGAAGGGTCAAGGAACTGTTTAGCTGTGGTTCAAAAAAACTTGGTAGGACTGTTTAAAATTACACATCAAGGTTTGTAAACTAAGCAAAAGACTACAAGTTATATTTGAAAAGGCATCAAATAAACCATTAAGAATTATCTCTTTTATATATTTCTTTTAATTCACAGAATATTTAATATAAATGTTCCTATGTGAATTCACATATACGTTATGAGGAAATTCTGTAAGAACTGCATTCATAATGACTCTACATGACCATGTTTTTGTATTTGTAGTCCATGTCTATCTTGATTAATGTAGCAGTGTGAGTCGAGGTAATGGCTACTGAATCATCTGCTTTGGAAATCATTCTGTCTACTTCATCATACCTCATACTATATGGATATGTTATATGTCAGGCTTAGATACATATTATGCCTGAGGAAGGTGGAATAAAGAGGAGTTGGTATTTTTCTTTAAGTTTTACATCTTGTTTAGGCTTGCAACATCATAGGTCATTTATCTTGCATTTTAAGGGTATATTTGGCTTACATTCTCCTAAATCTTTTCTACATTAGTGCAGGTAATTTCTAAATGTATCAAATGGTCAAATTTCTTTAAACATTTTAGAAAAAGTTTATTATTTTGTTTGTTACTTTCTAAAAGGGCATAGTAGACACCTGTTTAATACCATTCACCGCGTCTATAATAACAGAAATTTCTGTGAAATATTCCCCTTGTACCAAGGTGCTTCTCCTGGATACACTGTCCAGATACACACAGTGATTGTGACTCAACTGTGGAGCAGGTGTTTTTCATGAAAATCACATTCAGATTGTTAGTCACTCAGTTGTCCATTGCGGTGGATTTCCTTGAAATGCATCATAGACTCAGAGTGATTTAGATAGTAAGGGACCTCTTGCTGTACCTGTGGTCCCACGAACAGAAACAGCTTGGAAGTAAATTTATCTTTAGAGTTAGATAATGGTCCATCTACACCTTAGCATCTAGGTTCATTTCCAAAGGGGACCTTGATACATGGATGCACACTGAGGTCTCATAATATACACAGAAGAGTTATGGCTACACAGGCATAAAGGCATTAAGAGTACAGAGGACATTGTTGAACTCACCTGCTTGTGGCATAGATTAAATTTTTGTGATGTCATTGAATCTTAGTTGTCTATTATACAGCCGAATATCATATGCAGTAAATGAAGTAACAGCTGCTCAGCAGAAGTGTATACCTGGAGATAGCAGTGTGAGGAAACATAGGGGAGAGATCATCACTAACTTCAGAGAATTTATTGCACCAAAGCTGAAATCCATATCCAATCCATTCCTGATTTATAACACGATACAAATAGATGAGCTATCCAATGTAATAGGAAGACTGGATGAGAAAATTTGGGAGGGTCACTGGTCCAACCAATTCTAATATGCATCCTTCCTTCCATTCCACTGACTCTGTACTACTGGGGGATTAATATCTGTGTGTATCTCCAATGTACAGATACTATATGTAATGCACCACAAGGGTAACTGAACTCATAAATAAAAGACAGCACATGGACTGATTTGTAAAAAAACACTGATATTATTAAAGACTGATATATTAAAACAAAATATCAAGCACAATCTTTGCACTTTTATGCTCATCATTTTGAGAACAAAATATAAAAATACACACAGTGAAGAAATAATGCCTGAAAAACAGACCTGATAATGAAAATTCTTTGTGCGATGGTTTGGTAGTAACAAAGTTTACCTGTAAACTTAAAACCAGGAAAAAGTTCTTTGGAGTTTATCTCTACCCAGGTCTTTCTGGTTTAAAATAGGGTAAAAAATGACTAAAGCAATAAAGTTACTTATAAGGATTTTTTTTTTTTTTTCTCTTGACTGTAAAACCTCCCTCTCTGCTACCCTAGGATGAGACCAGATTTAGCACTGCTTTTTCCAGCCATAATTTCAAAATATTGCCAACAGAAAAGCTATAGTTTTGAGTAAGGAAACAAATGATGTCTGTAAAATATCTTGTTTCTGAGCAGATGTCAATTATAAAACAAAAGTGAAAGAAAGAAATCTGTGAGGCAGAGGCAAGAAGGTGAAACCGAGCTCAAAGACTTTTGCTACAGCTACATTCATGGCCATCAGAGCCTATCCTGAAAGTCTGTGAGATCTGGAGGTCTGTAGAAGTGATTCACCACAGCACTAACCTCTGCTACTCAGTTCATTGAAATAGAAAGTTAAGACCTCTGTTAAAATAATATAAATAAATAAATAAATAAAATAAACCCCCCAAACAACCCCAAACAAAAAAAAAAAAGAACAGTAATGAGGAAGATTCAGCACCTCAGGGAAACAGAATAGAATGAAAAGGAAGTCAAAAGGGAATCTGTTATACTACTCAGGCAGCTGAACAGTCTGATGAACTCTGGCCTGACGATGGCGCGCACATCAGAAACCTGCCATGCACATTTCCTGTTTTGCATTGTTTCATGAATCCCAAAGCAGCTGCTATGCCACGGACATCAGGAAAAGCCTCACCCAGCTCATTGTTTTGGACATTATGACAATAAATATTAATGATGTAAAATTAGAACTCTTCATGCCAGGGTGATTAATCTGTCACATGGACTTTACCATGGCCAGGAATTTATACTGATCTTTGACTTCCACCTTACAGCTTTAACCTTTCAGATTCCAGACAAAACTTGGTATTATATGTATTTATAGTTATATTACATATATGTAATGTAACATATTGCAACATAAAATACTGAAACATATTGTAATGTAAAATATTGTTATATAATGTAATAGTACAAATAAAATCAAGGACAGTCTGATTTTCTATCATCTAAAGGGATGTCATGATAGAAACACAAAAAGTAAGCAGAAAGGTAATTTAGTTTCTTAGACAGGAAACTTTCAAAGAAAACTAAGCATTCTCCCTGAAAATTCAGTGTCACTAGAGAGTCTTAAAATATTTTAATTTCTTTTGTCTCAATATGATTATGGAGAAAATTGATTAAAATTTAAGGATTGAAGTTGGTAGACATTTTCCTGAAAAAACAACTTATCTCGTACTCATGACCTGACTCACTTTCTGTTGAATTAAGATAAACATTTCCACTAATGTTAAAAGAAGCTGCATTAAATTGTGGCTTTATCTGAAGGAAGTAACTAAAACGGGTACTGGGATCTTGCATCTATGCTCATTTTTGAGCAAAAATAAAATAAGGACTTATGATTGCTTGTTTTCACAGAATCACAGAATATTTGAGGTTGAAAGGGACCTCTGAAGATCATCTAGTCCAACTGCCCTGCTTAATGCCTGCTTATAAAAGTAGATTTTAAAAATCAATTACTTATCCCTTGATACACACAATGATGTCAGTTGAAAACGTTCTTTTGAGAGAAGATACCTAGAAGCACCATTTAAAAACTGATGTCATCTAAGGATTTTACCTGTGATGTACACTATGTATGTCTTTAATAGCATGGGACTTTCTCAGGCATCCCCTGGGACAAAATCACTATTTGGATTTATTTATAAAAATAGATAAAATTCCCTCTTCTCCAAGAAAACATATTTATAGTTATCAACTACAACTAATATGAGTGTTTCTCTGAAGCTGTAAGAAACATAAAATATTAAAATACTCTGTACTTAAGCAAAATCTTGTCACATTGTATGAAAATATTTCTCAGACAGAAATAAAATAGTCCAAATATTTTCTTTCCTTTATTAATCAATTTTGAGACTTCTGTCATTAGGAGATTTGTATTATTCTTGTCCATTTGGCAGACTGTCAGGAAGGAGACAGTACTATTAATAGCAAATCTACAACAAAATCTCAAAAGGGAACAAGTCCTTTAATAGCCTGAGACTTCTGTGTTTCTAATTAGTTCAAACTCTTTCAGAAGGAGAAGTACTGGATATTAGACCTTTGAAGGGTATGTGCAAATCATTGAAGGAAGGAGAAAATGAGAAAAATGGGTGCTGAAACAGAATGTTTCATCTGAAATAGTGGACATCAGGTTATCAAATTACACATGAACAGAACTGTCAAGAATTCAAGCATCTGTACCCTTTTACTGCTGTAAACCATTATAGAGTTTATACTTTGTAAGCACTGCAAAGTATGAGGAAAACAGCAGTCAGCAAAAAAACACCTAAAAGAGGAAACTGAAAAAAGCAACCTTTTCTGATTATTTGGCAGCTAAAAGAAGGAACAAACCATGAGTAGAAGACCTCTGAAGACATTCTGGAGGTTTTCTTCTAATATTATATGCAATAAGCAGTAAATGTATATCCTGGTAGCTTTTTTTAATTCACATTTTTACCCTTCATACCCTTCATATTTTTACCATTCATATTTTTTCAGAAGTTGCAAATCCACAGAAGAACAAAATGAGCTAGAGACCTCAAGATAGCCATCAGACTTTAAATACTTTCAGCATCTCCCAGTGGCCCAGGCACCACAGAATGTCTAACTTCTTTCCTGAATTTACTGTAATATTTTTGCAAAATTGTCTTCAAAAAGCAATGACTTGGATTTGTCTTACAGCTGGAAACTGCAAGACAGGCTAAAATAAAGCACAGAATACTTAGAGCAATTAACTAGCAATTACAATGTTATGGATGATTAGATATCTTTATGACTTTATGCATGGAGTCAGCCAAAGTAATTATTCTGGTCCTTTTGTTATTAAGATCTACCATTCTAATTCATCTCCTTTGCTCTTGTATTTCTTTAAAATGGACTTGAAGCTTGATCTTAGAATGCCTGTTTTTGAATGTTTCATAGTTACTGACCTGGAACTGACTCCAATTGCCTCTAAAAGTAAAGACTTTACATGGCAGGCTGGATTTAATGGTGGACCTCACTTGTGCACAAAGGAATTGCTAGCTTATAAAGTCTACACAGTGGGTCAGATAATTTAATCCCAGGTCACCATCTTCAGACCACTTCAGCAGAAATTGTGACCTCTAGAATAGTTGGGACCAGAGCAAGTTTTTTATGTCATGCTGTTAGGCTTCAGAAATTTTCCAAATGAATGGGAGGCAAGGCCACAATGAATGTAACAACTCTACCTAACATTCAGTGGCAAAAAATAAGAGGAGAGATTTCAATTGCATATGACACAGGTCCAGTTGAAGTCTGAGTTCACACAAAGTTGAAATTCTGTGCTGTGGTTAGGTTTGTTAATTCCTGATGACTGAAACCGCCAAGATCCATCAGACGATGTCGTCATTTTATTACGGAGGTTTGTGCTTCAGATATACCCAGCTGGACTATGGTCATTTAGAATTCACAACTTTCTGGTGTAAAACTGACACAGGACTCCATTGCATACCCAATATTATTATCTTTTAATTATTTTTTATAAGTTAGTGTCTGAGTTTAAGGGACCCTTACAAAAAGGAATGGCCAATTTGGCTTTAAAAACAATTGTGGATTGTCTCGAGTTGATCCTTCCCTTTTTACTATCTCTCTGACAGTACCACGAGCCCTCATTTGCCAAACTGGACCTTCAACCAATGTTTTTAAAAACAAAAGTAGGGAATTCCTCTACGGCAGGTGTCAACAGCTACATGTAAATCAGCCTTCCAGATGCAATGTCATTCAGGGAATACTTGAGCAGGCAGCTTTCCCTCTGAGGCAGACAGATGTCTTCTTAACAACGTGATTCAAGGACAAAAGGACAAGACAGATGTGGTAACTCCAAATACAATCTACCATCAGGCTAAAACCTTTTAATAGTTGGAAGGTGTTACTTGTCTTGTGGCAATTTTGTCTCTTTTCCTTGTTGGCAAAATCTGTTGATAGACAGCTTTGCTATCGTAATTTCAAACTAACCAAGAAACTTGTAATAAAAAGGAATGTTAAAATATCTTTTTTGTCTTATTTGATTATGTGTGACTGTGGTTAGTGCATCATGATGTGTATCCTGTTTTTCCACACCCTGAAGCAAGAATAAGCAAGTATTCCATTCAGATAGATCACTGATTAATGTTCACAGCTCTCAGCATTCATCAGCTTCAGGAGTTGTTTATTGAAAATATGTAGCTGAGTCTCAAAGCCAATGGCATTCCCTCAGGGTGCCCGTTAAGAAGAAGGGCAGCACAATTGTAAACAATCTATTTTGTAAAGTCAAAGAATTTGATAGAAAAGACATCTAAGTGTTATTTGGTAAATATTTAATGTTTTGCAATGTGTAGCTTACAGGGAGTGAGGAAAAAAAGAGGAAGACAAAAGTTTAAAAATACTTACCCAAGGGAAAAAACTATCTCTTTAATAATAACTTAATAATATTTTTTTACAGAATGGATGCATGATAAAAACCTCATCTATGTCAGTTGATGTGAGTGGGTTCCATAGGTTTGGATGGAGAAATAACTACCAGGAAACAACAGTAAGAAGGGAGGAAAAGTTTGTACTGGAAAGATAGTGCATGAGAGCTTCCCAGTGAGTGCTAAAACTCTGGAGATGATTTCTTGTGCTGAATCCACAAGACCTGAGGTGGATATCGGTCTCTTCTTCCAAGTAACAAATGATAAGACAAAGAAATGGCCTCAGATTTTGCCAGAGGAGGTTTATGTTAGATATTAGGAAAAATTTGTTCACCAAAATGGTTGTCAAACACTGGAACAGGCTGTCCAGGGAAGTGGTGGAGTCACCATCCCTGGAGGTATTTGCAACGGGTGCAAGCAGGAATATAGGAAGTTCGACATGAATATGAGAAAAAACTTCTTCATAGTGAGGGTAACAGAACACTGGAACAGTCTGCCCAGAGAGGTTGTCAGTCTCCTTCTCTGGAGGCATTCAAAACCCGCCTGCACGCATTCCTATCTGATGATCTAAGTGCTCCTGCTCTGGCAGGGGGATTGGACTAGATGATCTTCTGAGGTCTCTTCCAATCCCTAACATTCTGTGATTCTGTGACTTGGCAGTGTTGGGTTAATGCTTGGACTTGATGATCTTCTGAGGTCTTTTCCAACGTAAATGATTCTATAATTCTATGAAAAACCTAATGCATCTCTACAAGGCCACAAGTACAGTGGCTCTCTATACTGTATGACTAGTGGCTGCGGTACTCAGATGATCTAAGACACAGAACTGCCTATGTGCCAGCAATCCCCTGAGGACCTCTCCTAACACCTCCCTGGAAGTCCCTTACACATCACAGCCAGCCTCATGGCTTTAGGGGAGCACTCCACTTGGGACCACCCCATTGGGGCTGTCCTTACTCTTACTTCTTCAGTCTGGTAGCTATGAACAAGCACATAAGGGTGCAAGTGAACTCTGGGAGTACATAAGCATGCTGCATTATCAGCTGTTACAAGTAACAGCTTGATTCTATTATTAATAACAGCTTAATGAATAAAAGGTGTTCTAAGAAATATTGGCTGTGATCTGCATGCCCTTTCCTTCCCAGTCCCCTATTAGGCAGGGGAATTTACAGCTGATGTGTTCTCAAAAAGAAATACAGAGGAGAAAAGGTAGAAACTTTAAGGCATTCATAGGTGCTACAGTGTTTAATACACAAATTGTGGGTCTGTAAAACTTATGCAAGAAAAGATATTTTGAGAAGCGTATATGGATATATGGCTGTACTTTATCTGTAAGAACAATAGGCTCCCTGAAACTAGTATATTTCTTTCACAAAGTTTATAATTGTAACTTGATATCCAATCGTATGTTCCTCCTTCATCCTTTTTGTTATTCTCTTTGAAAATTCTGAGAGCAGAGAGCTTGTCTTTGTAAGTGTTTAATCAAAATTTATCTCAACATGTAAAATAAAGCTGATAACTGAAATAAAAAATAATAACAATATCTGATCAAAATATATGAAAACTGGAAGTTTTAAGCAGGAATGTGTGGGAATCCAGCCTCAATTTTGCACCACCTTAAAGGTTTAAAATTGAATTTTACAGAACCAATATTTCTTCCCTTAGTTTTATTACTCTGTGCCATAAGTAGAGATCATCAAATATGTTAAATATTCATTATGGAGAATCATTTTTTTATAAACACCTGCAGCTTCAGAAACATCTATCTAAGAATAATCACATCATAGAGATATAACATTGATGTCTCTTTATTTTTAAATATTTCAATAGTCAACTCTGATTTGGTGAAATAGTCTCATTTTATTTGTAGCATGATTGATTTGTTGTTGTTATTCCACATTATGTTGCTTCTAAGCTGCAAAAATAATGAATGACATCTGTAAAGAATTTAACATGTCTTTAAGCTTATAACAATATATTGGCAAACTTTCAACATCCATATTATTAATTATTTTAATGATTAGAGCTAAGTAAAATTAACATGAATCCACCTACATTACCTGTTTGCTAAAACGTGCATGCAGCTTCCCATTTACTATCATGTTCTGTTTTCAAAGTGTAGAGACTAATAGGCTTATAAGAAAGATGGTGACAATCTTTTTAGCAGGGCATGTCACAGTGGGACAAGAGATGATGGTTTTAAACTGAGAGAAGATTTAAGTTAGATGTAAGGAAGAAATTTTTTAGAATCATAGAATGTTAGAAGTTGGAAGGGACCTCTAGAGATCATCAAGTCTAACACCCCTGCCAAAGCAGGATCACCTAGCGCATGCCACACAGGAATGCATCCAGGTGGATTTTGAAAATTCAGAGAAGGAGACTCCACAACATCTCTGGGCAGCCTGTTCCAGTGCTCTGTCACCTTCACGGTAAAGAAGTTTCTCCTTTAGAAGTCCCTTCCAACCCAATTCATTCTGTAATTGTGTGATTCTCTAAATACTAGGCTCTCTCTATTAAACCAGACCAAGAGGAAAGTCACAGGTTCAGACACTGGCACATGTCTTGCTGTTGCTTTCATTCTCTTTTGCATGGTTTCAGTTTGTGCCAACTAGTAGAATCCCAGGAAATGCCTGAACACCAGGAACTGGTGTCATGGAAAGTAGAGATGAAGAAAGTGAGTCCAGGGCATGGCTACCTGTGACATACACTTTCTAGCAGTGACATAATACAAGCCCTGGATCATATTATCTTCTGCCATAGACATAGCCTGTGTGATACAAATTTGGTCCAGATCATCAGGACATTTCTAGCAAATTAATGAGAGTGGATTGAAGAGAGTTTATAATAGATTTCTGAATTTATGCCAGTTTTCTAACAGCTGGGAGAGGATACTCAGTATCTAATTCTATACAGTCTGTAAGACAAAAATGTCCTCAAAAATGTTTGAAATGCAATCAATAGAGACAGTTTGCACCAGTTAATATTTTGTCACATGAAATGATAACTTCTTATCCAGTATGAAATATCTTAAACCCCAAGGGTTGTTTTGTTTTTTCATTTCATTGTCTGAAAACTTTTTCTAAGCTAATATTTTGTATGTACAAATTTTGTGTTTCTTTTGGTCTCTTCCCATCCTATTTTCCAGTTATATGGTTGCAATCATTTCAGCCAGCTGCAAAATGTACATAACAGCAACCACACTGCTTTCTCCTGCAATCCAAGGAAGAATTTTCCATCAGGAAGTATGGATGATCCGTGGTAATTATAATGCACTATACCTTGTACAATTAAAAAAAAATGTGATAAATTGGGGCACTAGGAACATTTTTATAAATTGATCTGTTCTAAAAACATAGGCCTGTTCTAAGTGCATCTCTATTCAGAAAGAATTCACTTCATATCATAGACAGATTTTGATCATATTTTCTCATTCCAATATACCATCAAATAAATAACCATGCATGAAAGTAGGAGACGAGGAGATACATCCCACCACTTCAAGCCAGATTCACCAGAATCTTTTAGTCTCTAAATATTTATTTTATGAGAACATTCAAATAACAACCTAAAAATGAAATAATTATTTCAGCTGAGAGAAGTCAGCACTATTAAGCAAGAGAGACTGAAGATTTAGCAGCAAATTGCCCTCCTGTCTATCTGCGTCTTCAAAATAAAATCCTTTCAACAAACTTGGAATTATCCAAGTTTAAGACAGAATATTCTTGAGGAAGAAAGTACCAAGTAGGTGGGTTTTCATCTGGCGACTTACCAAACTTTTCAAGCAAGTTACTAAATAGGACGCTCACAATCTACTTTGAAGGTAGTAATATGATCGAATTTGTGGGAAGTTTTTGATCTTTTTTTTTATCTTTTGAGTCATCCTTGTTTCATGAATTCATGAATCTTAAATGCATGACTAATAGCCAAATGTAAAAAGAATTCTTAGGTGACCAAGGCTGATAACTTTTTTTTAGAAGTTGTCAATTCTTCTCCTCCATTTACAAATAAATAAATTGAAGTGTCAAAGTATATACCAGATTTATCATTTAATTATTATTTCAAACTATGCTAATTTAGCTTTCAATATGTCTTCATCCAAGATAAAATATCTTTTTTTTTTTGGTTAGATTAAAAGTCCCACTGCAACTAATATAATTAATTATTACCTTTATCACAAATACATTAAATATGATATTTGTGACATGAGATTAACTTAATCAGAGATTACATAAGAAACATGGGAGATATTAGCAGCCTTAAAGTTTATGTGCTAAAATCTTCCCATTTAATTTCAAGATTCAGGAAAGATGAGAAGTATTTGCCAATACATTTGAACCTGTGAATGATAGTTGGACAAATTCATATGTCAGTTTCTCTAAGAATCTCTTTACTTCTTCGTCTGCTTCTGAATTAGTGCAAATAAGCATCTTGGGCTTCCTCTCTCATGCTTGTTGACACAAGTGTCAGCATTTTGTGAAAAGGTACAGTTATGTGAAATGTTTGCCTTTTGCTACTTTGTTTTGATATTTCTACTAATATGGTTTGTGCTTCACAATGCAAATCTGAAATAACTATAAGAGATACATGTATGAGTGGCAACTACAACAAATTACTCTCCTTGCTTCATGTATTCTGAATATGCTTGTTTACACCAGCTGATAAAGAAAGCTGTAGTTAATTTACCTCACGTTTACATCTTGTTCCAATGCACATTGAGGTCAGGTGAAAGACATAAAGATGATTGATACTCTATCAACTCATTTAACAGAAGATTCAAAGTATTCACTGTTTTTCTTTTTTTCTGAAAGTACAGGCTCCTAGAATCAGGTGATTGTGAAAGATTGGAGTTTTTGTTTGCTTGTTTGTTTGTTTTTTAAATCCCCAGTTTTAAATCCCCTTTTGAACACTTTAAGTTGTTATTACAAAGTATATACTTAAGAAAACTCAATCTACACTTTTTATCCCTTCTTAAACTCAGTCAAATTTTCAGTTTGAAGTCATTGTTATTTAAAGACTTATTTACTCAGTGACAACTAGCTCAGTATCTCCTTTCCATTCAGCTGACCCAAACAGTTTTCTGTCTTTAAAATATTTAGTTTAATATAATTATTAATTCATAAAGTCCAATGTTTAAGTAAATCTCCCTTTCTAAATAAACACTAAGTAAGCTTACTTAGTAACAAAAGTAAGATTTCTGCAGGATTTTTTGGCTCAGTGGAAGCCATTGTTTCATCCTAACAATTTCAGGACATAGAGTTTGTTTGAATAAAAAAGATGTGTTTAATGATCTGTGAAAACCACTATTGGTAGCCAAGTCCAAAGTATAATGGGAACTGGCAGACAGGTTGTCAGTGATTTGGCAAATCCAAGGAAGCATGACCAAGATCCCTCAAATGGAAAATTAAGGGATGTCTTATATGGATGTTTTGGTATGCATTAAGGATTTTTTATGCAAGCTTGATTCATTCAAGCATAGAAATAGAGAACCATTTACAATACATGACTTAGTTTAGGACTCCCAAGTGTTCTCTGAGAGTACAGCTGATAGTAACTGGTTACCAGTAATGTCAGGCTGGGAGGCCAACTGACCCTGACAGGAACTGTTGTCTTCTGCATTCCTGTGGGAGCTTTCCTGAGAGCTCACAGCAGCAAGTTGTTCTACTACAGTGCAATGAGTTTTTTCTCTGCAGAAGGGAACAAATATGTGTGTTCATGAATGTTGAGTAAGATTGAAAAAAATTAAAAATACATGTGCTATTTTTATTCTTAAAAATGTATCAAATTTCTGTTGATGTCTCTTCACAGAAGGCATCTGAATTATTAATTTGGTTTAGTAATTAATTTGGTTTAGTAAATGTCCACTTCTAGGAAACACAGTACAAGTTGATAATTCAAAATGACTTATGAACGAACATTTGAAGGATTGGTGTGTGTACTTGGAAAAAAAATGTAATTTGAGGCATCATTAAAATTGTACAAGTCTAGGATACCTAGCATTATATTTTGCTGATATTAAACATTGCTGTTCTATGGCAGATTAATTCAGCCAAATGTAATATAAACTACTTCACTGACTTTTATGTACTAACTTCAGAAAAGTGTCTGTGGAGGAGGAAAGGACAGTTATGGTGCTTAAGCTGGAATAAAAAAAGATGTATGCATTAATAAAATAAATATAGTAAAAATAATATTTACAAACCAAAAATACAAGTTTCAGGCAAAGTCAAAGCATAAAGCAGTACTTATGGATTAATATAAGAATGGTGTTTATGTTTATCTTATCAAGGATATAAAGCAGTATTTATCGATTAATACAAACATGGTGTTTATGTTTATCTTACAAAGGAGTTCTTTATCATGAACTACAGAGTGACATGCCAAATACTGTTTTTTCTCTGTGTCCACTTACCATCATAAATTTTGCAGAGGCATAAATTTTTTTGTTACAAACATTTATGCTGAGCTTTTCTGAGAACTCTTAAGAAGAAACTAAGGTTAAGGAGCTCTGATTTTTTTTTTCCTAATTGCTATCTTTAGTTAGGTCTAACTTAAGTCTGATATCTCTACTTGATACCTTATTAATTAAGAATAACTATCTCCCAGTTAATTGTCATGGAAAAACTTAATTTTTGACAAAGCACATCCTTTCATTATACTGTTATTAAAACACTTTAATCAGAATTACTAGACAGGGGTTGTTTTATGATCTCTGTTGGACCTTTATCTATACAAGGTAAGTGAAGAATTTGGTTTTTTAATTGCTGTACGCAATTGAATTGAATTACTGAGCTGCTGTAGGGTATGTTTCAATGATGTTGTTCATCCTATAAACTTGTTATTTGCAATAGACATTTACAAATTTATAATTATATACACAATGATTTATGAAATTGTGTTTAAGTGCACTCCTAATTGCTTTATGTTAACAGGAAATGTAAATTGTTGGGAGACTCAACCTGAAATAATTATCCATACCCCACATTTCTGAAATATATAAACAAAATTAAAATATCTGAAGGGAAATTAAAATAATTAGAATTAAATGTGATATCCATATTGAAAACAACACACTTTTTAGAACAAAAGATCTAAATACTTTATCTATAAAATTTTTAAATGAGACAGTTTTAAAGTTTTTTAATAGTTTAAGTATTTCTTTGAAAACAAAAATTTGGTTCACACAATGCAAATTCAAAATTATGTTTTCCATGTACATAATAACTTCCAGTGAAAACCATTTTATATTTGAAAAAAACCCGCTTCTGTCTACTAATGAATACAATAATAGTGATTAGAATAATAATGTCTCTTCTTTCTGTAATATTTTTCAAAAAGATCAAAGTTCACAGGAAACATGAACAACTAACAGTCCAATATGTCCAATAAAATTACATGTTGGGCAATATGTGTCATTAGTTAAGTATGGATATAATTATCACATGTATAAATGTTTTCTGTTCCCATTAATCTCTACAGTCTTAATGTAGTCAAAGTAATATTAGTGAAAAACTTGGTAACTTGGGTTACGTAGTTTCTTCTGCTTTAACTTCATTTAATTCAAAGGTACCTTGTTGCATATTATTCCCTCTGGAAGTATTGACTATGTTAGTCAAAATACTCAAAAATTTATTTGCTTAAAAGATGGCTGAATTTCTTTCCGTATGCCTTAAACAAAGTTGGAATAATACTTCCTTATCAAATAAACCCGTACCTTCTTATTATTTTTTGTAGTGAGATGACTTCACTGATTCACCAAACCTAGTGTCATGTCCCACATTAAATAATACATATACGCCCTGTTGCATTTTTAAGACAAATGTAGCTTCACATGCTAACACGAACCTTGTAAGACTGAGTAAGAGATTTGTTCTCCCCATTCAATTTTATATATACTTCTGTAAGTTCTAAAGCCACCACCAGCCTATTCCACTCCTTTACAACCCATTCTGTGAAGAAATTTTTCCCAATATCCAACCTAAATCTCCCCTGGTGCAACTTGAGCATGTCTTTTCTTGTCCTATCACTTGATACTTGGTAGAGAAGACTGACTCCCATCCTGCTACTACCTCTTTTCAGGTACTTGTAGACAGTGATAAGGTCTCCCCTGAACCTCCTTTTCTACAGGCTAAACAACCACATTTCCCTCAGCGACTCCTCATAATATTCATTCTCTAGGCCCTTCACCAGCTTCATTGTCCTTTTTTGGAAATGCTCCAGCACCTCAATGTCCTTCTTTTAGTGAGGGACCCAAAAGTCCTTGTCCCTCAAACTAGCAGAAATGATTGTTCCCAAAGGAAGAAATCTGCCACTGATGTTGTCAGACATTAGTACCTGGAAGGGATTCCAGAAAAAGCCCTGTTTATCTCTGTGGTAAATATTTTCCTACCCCATAAGTTTTCCACCCTATGCTGTGCTTTGTCTGTGCTAATATTGACCTTGCCTCTATGCTTATACATCTTGGGCCATTATGGTCAAGAGTCAGTCCTATTCTATTGCAGATATACTAACATGCAGTTTCCCTCAGGATATTTGTTGACTTCACATTTGTCAGTGCAACCAACGATTACATTAACAGCAGCAGCATGAAAGACCTTCGATGATGTGGTATTAACATTCTTATATAATAATTACAATGCTTCATATAATTTACTAATTTGTGGCACAGGTAAAAATTGCACTATTCTTTTTTGTTTACATTTTTACATCCTTCAAGATTTTTTTTATTGTTATCTGTTCTTCTTGAAGCAAGTGAAAATACTTTTTTCAATCTTTCAACTGCCATGTTTTCTAAGCTACTCAATTTTTGTTGTTTGTCTCTATAATAACTCAGGTTGGTACACGTATTTCCTACGTCGTCGTGCCCAGAAGTGGACGTGATAAAAACTTTAAACAGTACAGGTTTTGCCCCTACTTTTCTTGTTACATGGGGGTTTGTATCTAGTTTACTTTTTGTATATTCCAGTGTGAAATTTACCTGCTTTACAACAGCATGGACTTTACTGATTCTTCTTCTATTCATAATCTAACAAACAAAAGAATTTGTTCCTTTATTTTATTGTTGGATATTCATTCCAAACCATTATCTCTGAATGTTATTATTTTTTTTCCAAATATTTTAAAACAATTTTGTTATATACAGATTGAATTTTAATCCCCCTCCTTCTTGTTCTTACATTCCTTCACAGTTTCTTACTTGCAAAGGCGATAAACCTACCTTTTATTTAATCATTTAATTCTTCATTGAAAATACTGAATACAATTGAACCCAAAACTGACATTTTAGCCCCCCAATACAGAACTACCCTGGAATAAAATAGGTTTTTTTACCCTGTTTTTTTTCTCATTGATTTTGTTAGAGAGCTACGATGTTGGCACCATATGACTTATCAACAATAAACTGATACATTTAGATAGATTCTTACTGACAACAGGGCTCAAAATAAAAGCTCAGAAACACAAAGACAAAAAAAACCTACTCAACAGTCTGCTTAACAAGACAGAAGTCTGATAATAAAGGAGAAATTTAAGAAAATTTCACTACTCTGAATTCAAATATAATGTTAGAAAAAAATCCCAACATATATATGAAGCAAGTGAATTCTCACACTTCAAGAGTAACATATATGCCAATACGAATGTACAGAAAGAAGTAAAATGCAAAAGTTGGAAAGTTCATATTAGTCAGGTTAGGTAAAATCTATGTGTCAAAATAAGAACTTCAAGCCCTTCTCCCTTCTTCCTCAAGTATTAATTTCACCTTATTGTATATTTCTGTAGACATATGTCTAAATGACTGTGAAAACAGATACTCCCCAGAAAAAAAGTATTAAGAGAAATGAATTAATAACAGCTGCTGAGATACGTCAGAGTTTTGCAATCCTTCTTTTTACTGATATCCAGAATAAGAGATGCAAATATTTTGACTGCGTGTTAAGAATAAATTTATGGAATCTGTTATAACTGGCATAACTCTGAGCAGCTGGTGAAAGAAGTAAAACTGCCATTTTGAAGTCCTTATTTCATTCATATTTCTCTTAATAGCATATAGATACATTATCTATATATAAATAAAAACATAAAGAAGAGAATTTTGTTGGGAACAGAAGAAACTTTGAAAAGGACAAAGAAGACGCAAGCCTGAATTATTCTCTTCCCAGATAGGTCTTACCAAGAGGCTGCCTTTATTCATCTCATGAGTTTACAGCTCAATACAACCATATACTGTTCAGCAATTTGCATCTCATGAAATAAGAAGATGTGAAATTCCTTTCTACAGACACATGCCATTGCAGAAAAGTAGGATCTGAGACTAACAGTGAAAAGGATGATAAAAACTACTTGACCTCCTCTTTCCAATAAGTTTAAAGCAATTTTTAGTTCTGGTTCACCTTTGGTATGTTCAGTGCCTTGGAAGGTATCCTTCATATTGTGTTAGAAGTTTGAACTGAACTGACTGTGACTGCCCTTCCCATTCTGTCTTGGAACTATGCTGAAATGAAGTCCACATTTTTTCTGAATATCTGCTGCTATGGTTTACCTCTGCATTGACTAATAAGATGTCCTAAAGATATTATTTTGTTTTTTTCAAGGTTTCTTATCAATAATAGGTTTTCACTTACTGACCTAAGAATAGTTTTGCCGTACATCCCTAGTACCTGGTCAGATTGCTCCAGAAGAGCTTTGCTGTTTATAACTGTGTCTGGATTTCATTGCAACCAGCTTCACCATCCCACTGGAGTTAAATTAGCCATTGATGTAATAGTTGCAAATATGGCATTGCATGACTGGCAACTTACTTTTACAGCACAGCATGCTGAAGAGCTTCAGCCTTACTAAAAAAATATGTGCATTGATGCTTCTTTTCTTTTGCCACTTTCAAAGTAGGATTTGGTTATATTCTCTGTATAATAACAACACTGCATGTGAACTAGGTGCACTTCATTTTTCCTTTCCCATAGTTTCCCACTGGTGTATACTACATATGGAAATTGGCAAATGTTCTCTTTTTTTCCTAAATCTGTTATGTCTTACGAACTGGACTTTCTTAATTTGATCATATGTACTTTCTCTGAAAAATACTTTGGGCATTTCTCTGCACATTTCATCCATATCTGCTGAAATTTCTGTGGAACTAGATTTGTCTCTCAACAATCTCTCTTGAAGGATTTAATCACATATCCCACAAACGAGCCTGGTTTTAGTTAGCAAGTCTTTTATGATTCCAGTGCTGCGTGTAGATGCCAGAGTTCTCAGCTGTTTAAGGTTAGTATTGGTTTTGGATGTTGTCTCGTCCCACTCAGTGAATGAGGATGGTGAATCTTTGTGATCCCCTGAAAGAGGCTGTCCCTGCATGGCAGGGCAGCCAGGGTTGCAGAGTCACAACAACGTCTCTGAGGACCAAAACCAAAAAAATTTATTAGTTCTCCCTAATAGAACAATTGACAAACAGTAGGCATAAAAGTATTAATCTTTGTAGGTGATTATTTTACGATGAGACTAAAGTTTGAGGAAGAGGAAGAGTTATTAGAAAAGAGGAAAAGATAGGGAGAGTAAGAGAGAGAGAGATAAAGACAAAAGGTTATCACCACGTGTGGATCCATCAACATCTCACTGGATCAGTCCAAGTCTTCGGTGGTGGGTGCACACCAATCAGTATTTTTCTGTGCCTTTTATATCCTTGAGGTATCTGGGTGTCATTCCCAACTTCCACAGGAAGTGACATTGATCTGCATGAACTCCATGAGCTAGAAGTAGTTTGGTGCCTGCCATCCTCCCCCCCCCCCCCCCCCCCCCAGCACAGTCAGCAGGAGCACTCAACTAAAGGAAAGTCCCACTTATGCAGAACCTATCTTTTCCTTTTGTTAAGGCATATCTGCAAGGAGCCAAAGCTGGGGGGGGGGGAGGGGGGAGGGCACAGAGACATTAAAAGAAATCAACACCTCTCCCTTCCAGACACACCTTTCCAGACCTTATCACCACACAAGGTCTAAGGCACACAATAGCCAGGCTCTTACAGGATGACAGAGTTCTCAGCTGATTAAGGTTAGTATTGGTTTTAGATCTAAAAACATGTTATATCCAGTTTCATTCATTTGTAGGTCATAATCTTCAGGCACCTTTATCTGCCGTTCCACTGTTCCAGGCAGTTTTCTTAGTCACATGATCTCAGAATCACAGAATATTTGGGGTGGAAGGGACCTTGAAAGATCATCTAGTCGAACCCCCCTGCCAGAGCAGAATCACCTAGATTAGGTCACACAGAAATACATTCAGGTGGGTTTTGAATGTGTCCTGAGAAGGAGACTTCACCACCTACCTGGGCAGCCTGTTCTAGTGTTCTGTTGCCCTCACTGTGAAAAAGTTTCTCCTTTTGTTTACATGGAATCTCCTATTTTCTAGCTTGCACCTGTTGATCCTTGTCCTATCATTGGATGTCACTGAGAAGAGCCTGGCTCCATCCTCCCGACGCTCTCCCTTTACATATTTATAAACATTCATGAGGTCACCCACCCCTCAGCTTCCTCTTCTCTAAGCTAAAGAGACCTGGCTCCCTCAGCTACTCATTTTTTTTCCTGTTAATGAGATGTTTAAGGAATTTCTTTTAATTTTCCTTTATCTTTGTTTTTTACTTGTCACCTTTCCACACAGGATCAGTTTTTACTTTGTACAGACAGGTTTTTATTTGGAAACTTATTAATCATGTTTTGTGTTTGTGTTTATCATTTTGTTTTCAGTCATGCTTTGTATGTGAGTTTGGCTTTCATTGCCATAGAACAAACATCCATGTTCCCAGACCTGTCCTGTTTCTTTCAGGTAGATTATGGTTTCTCTCTATCCATTTCCTCTTGAAGGTTGAAAAGCTTCTTACCCAAGTATTGGACATTCATAAATTCTGTGCTTACAGCTGTCTGGTAAAAGCCATGGTCTATTCAGTATGGAACTGTTGGTACTGAATAACATTATGGTGAATGCACACTTACTTGTGTCTTGAAAAATAAAATAGTATCCTTTAATAAGACAAGTATTTTCAAAGGTATTACACAGAAACAGGTTTCAAAACACTTTTCCAAAGTCCTTCATTGTGCAAACTGGGTTTTCACAAAAATTCAATGTATATAACGACTTGAAAGTCAAGAGGAGCTGCTAGTTTTACTTGAACAAATTTAAACCAGTTATATGTCAAGCAGCTGTACTACATAAGCATTGATTTATCAAAATTCTTTTTAATCAACAAACTACACTTGGGCATATATGAGTTAATGCTTCAGAAAACTTGTCAGTAATCTGAAATCTGAGAAAATAAAGAGCAAGGAAAACTAAAAATGTAGAAACTTGTAGTTTTCTGAGATCAATAAAATAAATTACTCTCAATGAAGCGTCAATCAAGTACTTAAAATTCCCTGCCTCCTTAGGTTCTTCATCTCTTTAAGTTTATTTGTAAAATGATGTTAGCTCTGAAGTGTCCCTTGCTAATCAAGGTGTTCCTGGTGGCTCTGGTTATTTTCTACTGGGTTTGTCACTTCACAGCCCATCTCAGAACGTTAGTACAAGTTAATCAATGAAACTAAAGATGTCCTAACAACAAATGCCTAAACAGGAAAACAATCTCTTGCTTTGGCTTGCTGTTACATACTGTTGTACCCTACTACACAGAATATCAGTCCCCCACTGTGTGTTAGAAGGTTTGTTAAAAAATAATTCTCTAAGATGTGAATTTTATTCCAAAAGGAACACACAGACATATAAGAAACTACTGACTTGAAGATAAAAAGCTCACTGGGAAAAAATGTGTGTCTCAACTAAACCTGATTTCAAGATAGTAGCTTGGATATGAAGGAACAGATTTTACAAGGAATTGTGCTCCAAATCTGCTCTCTGCTTAAATGATTGGGAGGTAGGTAAGTATAAAATAGTCTTGTTCAAGGTTGCTAGACTCAGTAGTTCTGTTTTATTTTTTGTTTTCTTAATACATCTGCAATGAACATTCAGATTCATTTTAATAGAAAGCATAAATTTTCTCCAGACAGAATGATACTGAAAGACAAATAAAGAATTAAAAAAAAAAAAAATTAAACAAACAAACAAAGAAAACAAATACTTTCCTTGGAACAGATGTAATATTACATTTGTTTGTTTGTTTTACATGAAGGAAATCATACAAATACAAAAAAAAGTATTAGCACTGGAGTCATCCCAGGCATTTGTATTGACATACACTTACTTGCATCATGTGTTATGAGAAGATCTCATTACTTGATTTCAGATAAGAATTTGGACTCAGTCTATGGGTTGCTTATCTTTAAGCACAGTTGTGCCAGCAGTGTGAACTCTGAGAAAAATATCAAAAAGAAAAAGATAGATTCGTTTTCTTCTTGTTAGAGTTACAATTTACTGCAATGAGAGATTACAGTTATATAAAAAACTTTCATTCCTATGAAACTTTTTGTGCTTGACAAACTGAACGCATGTATGAATCATTTCACAGAACTAGAACTATTTCCATCCAACACTGAAGTGAAATCAACATGGCAGGTGCTTCAGCAGTATGGCACAGTAATTTTGGAAAGGAAGAAGGAGAGTGATAAAATAAAGCTTTACAAAGAAAGAGTGTGATCATCCGTTCAAATTAAAACATAGAGATGCTTTACCTGGTTTTAGCTAAAATTTTCCTTGCAAAGAAAGACACAAGAAAAGAAAGTAAATAGTTTTGCTGAAAATCATTCAATCTATATATTTTAAATCTTCGATCTTACCAGACAAGCTGGTTCTTTTGGCACCTAAAACTAAAAGAGGTAACACTTACAAAGAGATAAAATTTATAAGTAGATAAAAACAAATGATTGTGAAGCACCCTGTCAGCTACTTGAAACGATAAAGTTGCCAACAGTATTTTAAGAAGAAATACATCTCAGAATTTCTGCATAGAGTTCTCATGGTCAAATACTATGGCATAAATTCTTGACAGCTTGATCAAAATAGATTTTACTTGTCATTTTCCATAACTGAAGCAAAAGAAATACCATAAAAAAGCCTTTCAGTTTATAACACTTTTCATCATGGTATTTAGTAAGTATGCAGAATATTCCTTTGATCTGTCAATAGGACCTTCCTGCCCCCAGGGTCTATTCTGTTGTGTATGGGGACACCAGTGTTAAGGCTCCTGCTCTATCTGGCCCCAGGAAAGGATCCCTTCAGGAGTTCAGCAGTGTTCCACTTTTATTAGTCCTGTGTTTGCTACTGAGTGGATAAACATATACTGATCAGCCAAAAGAGAAAATCTCTTTTGAAAACATTATTTCTCATGATACACTGGAGAGTTAAGCAAATTTTTCTCATTCGGATTTCACATGCAAGCAACACCTGAGACATAAAGGGGAAACTAGGCTGCAAGCAAAGCATTTGCCACTGAGCATGAAATCTAGGAATACTGTTGACTTATAATTCCCTTTTGTAGCTAGCAGGCAAATTTATTTCTTAAAGGTACTTGACACTGAAGTAACTTGATTTAAGAGTTTTCAGGACAATTATAGATGAATGAAAACTACTGAGATGCTGCCTTGTTAAATTCCATTAAGCCTTAACTGCAGAACTCTTCTATCACAGGTCAGTTTAAAGAATATTTCTTTTAAAGAATGTGAAGTATTATAATTGTTCACCACAGCTCAATTAATAATAAATATCCCTTATGCTTAATATTCATACTAATTATATACAGAAGTAGTTGGAAGTACAACTTCTGCAAAATAAGGATCAAAGTGCTGCTCAGAAAATTATTTTGGTTGAAGAAAACCATTTGCAGTAGTTATTTTTTTCCCCTCTTCTGTAGGTGTTCAGTCCTTTTTTTTAGCGTCAGGAGATAGCAGCAATAAAATATACCATTACTGGAAATTTCAATCTTACTGTTAAAAACTACCTGCCTGAAAATAGACCAGAAAGAGATTATAACACCGGTAAAGTAAACTGAAGATGCCAATTGTTAGCATGCATGATCAAGAGAAATGATACAGGAATAGTTTCTGCTTTGCAATTAGATAAATGGTATTTATATTTCAAACTCGGTTTCGGTTTTTGTTACTGAAGCAGGAATGAGAACTGCAGCAGTAGTTTGAACTGCAGATCTCAAGAAAAATGACTGACTACACATACAGCCAGATGTACAAGATGGACTTCTTCACAATGCAGGAAAAAGTGAGCTTTAGATCCACATTGAACGAAGATGAGAGTCTGAGGGACCATGGTACTTCTGCTACAGAATAGTCAACCTCTTTGTAACATTGTAGCTGGGTCTGTTCACTCAAGAATCATGATATGAGTATCCATAATTTTTCTTAGATAGTAGGGAGTGATTTCTCAATCTGAACTCTTTGTTGACTATGAAGAGACTAACCTAATTTGAAGCAAAACTGTTTAAAAGCTATTAGGAATGCACTTCCTAATAGAGAAGAGAGAAGCCTTAAGAAGTGCTACTTAGAAAAAGAGAACAGAGTTATTATACATCAGTATTTTATTATAAGGACTGAAGTAACAATTCTGCCAGGGTGACTAAAGAATTTTTAATTCCTTTTTTTTTTCTTTTGGTCTTAGAAATAGTTGGACAAAATTCCTTCTTAGGGTTCTTTTTATTCTAGTCTCCTATGGTTTAGTGGTAAATATCTAGCTATCATAAGAGTATTTAGAGACAATGCTGTTTTCTGATCATTTTTCATGACTCATGTTTTGGCTTCACCTAACTGTCAAAAAGTGTGCTTAAAACTGTGTCTTGGTACTAGTCTGAGGTACAGATAAAATAGAATGGAATCAACAGAAGATGTTCCTCTCAGATTCTGGTATTGGTCTCTATGGGAGCACTGCATGTTTTCCATCAAGATTCTTTAGAACTTCACACTTAAGAATACTGTGCAATTGAAGATAGTCCAGCTGACTTGCATTATCCAGCAGATACATGCCTTTCCTGAAAAATGGGGAGTAAATGGAGGCTTCCCCATAGTTGATGTTAGAGTGGCCTCTTTCGTGGCATTACTCTGCAATGGTTTTGGTTTTTCAGAAGAGCTCATTCTTTAAATATCAGCAAACTAAATCTCCTGGGACATGAGGTGAGTCAGCCAGTCGCAGTCTTTTTCAATGACAGAGTTCAAGTCACGTTTTCTGAAAAAGTCACCAAGAACCATGGTTTATAAAACTAACCATGTTCTATGTTAGACTTCCTGCTTATGTTCAAGTAGCATAAGTAAAACTCTAGGGTTTACATGAGCATATTTATTTGAAATGGTTGATCCACACTATTGATTCTCTTTCTTTCAAACCTTGCAAGCAACCAGAATGACTACGACAGTGACAGAAAAACAGTGTTGTATTAGTTGTAATACAGATAAGTGCAACATAGATTATTTCACGTTGTGAAGACAGTGCTTCAGATATAACATTTGTTTCAGGTATGGGTCACTGAAGGCTTCATAAAATGTCACAGAACAAGTTGTGATCAGACAGTTGCACCTAAGTTTCTGCAAATAAAACGGACAAGATAAAATCATGCTTATGAAGATATTTTGTGATGATAAGTAGTGTTTCATTTTGAAACTTTAGCTTTCTTTTTAAACTGTATGTAAAAATATAACTCCGAATTTCATGGTTTTCTAAAGGTTTAAATATGTATATTAATAACCTATATTAATTTACATTATTTTTTATAAATATACATGTTATACATAAATATATATATATTAAAATTCACATAACAAAGAGTTCACCTGCTAGAACTTGCCAAATCTGCCTGGAAGCAAATCCACTGATATCCAGCCAGCCAGTGCACAGTACTCTGGGCTGAGACATTATGCCAGATTGTTATCCAATCCCAGAAAAAGAAATGTTACCTGAACAGTACCAGAACGTCCCAGGGATATGGAAAGAACAAGGCCTTGCTGGCATTTTCAGAAAGCTTACGAGTGGATTGCCTATTTCCAGGAAAACTGTAAAATTTTGTTAGATATCTTGTGTGAAAACCAGGATGCTTCTTCTTTCGCAAGTTCCCTCATACTCAGATACTTTATTGTGTAGGGTGATAAGACAAAATCAGGTCTGTCCCAATCACATACTGAAGATTATTGTTATTTCACAGTTACAGTCACTTCTGAAGCAAAACAAAACAGAGTGATGGCATAGAATAGCATGCATCAATTTTAAGAAGGGATTAAGCAAAAAATCTTAACCAACTGAAACTTCAGGTCATTCTAGTCAATTAATCATTCTGACTGCTAAGAAAAATTCTGGTAAGTATATGTTCAACTCTCTTCACAGTCTGTCTTCATGACCCACACACTTTTACACATTTGAATTATCATTCATCAAGATTCTCACAGGAACAGTGATCCACTGCCATTAAAGTCAACTGGAAAAGGGTCTCACTGATTTCTATTGGATAAGGCCCAAAACATACACTTTTAGTTTTACACTATATTCTCATGCATTAGTTGTTGAAATACTTGCCCATGCATACAATTGCACCCAAACTGACTACATTGCTCAAAATACAGGACTACAGACATCTCAGAGCTCTATTAGAGAAGTCAGGAAACAGAAGGAATATCATGTAATTTATAAGACATAACAATAACTTAACAATGCATAAACATCAGAATGCCAAATACAATTTCTGCAGTCACTGAAAACTTGTAATCACTTTGTACAGTAAAAAAATTAAGTAACAAAAAATTAAATAATTACTTTTTCAAGACAGAAAATATGCCTGTTTTGGTTCACTATGAGAAAGGAAAGAAAATGAACATGTCAAATAAATTATGTGCTGTGAATCACTTGCTCAGGTCTGGTTATTAAACCAAGCTTTTTATAAAACACATTGTTCTATATGAAAAATGTTTTTTCTGTTTCTTCCCAGCTGCATGAAAGTCTTCCATTCAAAATTTCACTTTATTCTGCTAATTAATTACATATGCCTTTGTAGTTCTAACTTTAAAATGTTATTTGAAAGAGAACATGCTTTTGAATCAATATCAATTACGTTCCTTTATTTCCTCAGGGGAAAAGATGATTCTCAAAGAAAATTAATCTTATGTCTACACTAACTGGTTTCTGTATAGAATATGCTTCTGGACTCTGGAAAGTCTGTAGCACTGCTCACATATATTTACAAGTGTCTCGATAATAAATTTTCAAAATAAGTTCTGGGGTTTTATCTGACTGTTTTGCTTCAAGAAAGCTGTAGTGCAGAATGGTGTCCTTATAAGCACAGGATTGGTATTGTTGAGTTTTCTGTTCTTTGTCCCTGGCACATGATTCTTGGTTACCCAAATTGCTCTCAGCAGATCAAGGTGGAACATGGTAAAGTTATCTAGTATGTGATAAAGAGCAGTAAAGACCAGCCTTGACATTTCTGCCTTATGCTGTCCTCTCCATATTGCTACCAACAAGAAAAAAAAAAAAGCTCTACAGGAAAGTAATTTATAAAAATGAGGTTTAAGTGTACCAAATGAAGAGGTTTTGAAGTATACATGTTGAGATTTCCTCCTATGTAGACCTGTATATTGGTATTTCCCAAAATGTTATGTTTGTTATCATATTATGTTTTTTACAGACCACAAAAACACTCAATCATGAAAATTGTAATTTTATTTTTTACTTTTCAGAAAATGTTCCTATCCTTGGGACAGGCCAAAAGCAAGAAAAAATAGGCTAAATTTAGTCCAGTATGTCCACATAGTGGTAATATTGATAAGGTGACACCATATTCTAGTTTATCTACTATATCTTATTAAAATTATATAGCAAACCCAGTATACTACTGCATTGTAGCTTATAAGAAAGCTTCTCTTCTCTTCTCTTCTCTTCTCTTCTCTTCTCTTCTCTTCTCTTCTCTTCTCTTCTCT
>JANVCC010000033.1:1599732-1655400 GCA_025345505.1 Todiramphus chloris collaris
CTTCTCTTCTCTTCTCTTCTCTTCTCTTCTCTTCTCTTCTCTTCTCTCTCTTTCTTTTTTCCACTATTAAATGCTATTTTCTACAGACCAAAAAATGTTTGATGGCAAGAAAAGCAGTGTATTTCAAAGTAGAGCTTATTAAATATTATAAAAATCCTATACATCATGGTGTAGGAGTATTCTTTTGAACTTTTGAACTCCAGATGCTTCAAAGCATTGCTCCCCTCAATCTATCAAAGCAATATGTACCACTGCTGCGGAGAGGATCTTATTCTAGAGGCAGTTTAGTTGATATCTTTTTAAGAGAAGAAAGTCTTGTCGTAAGACAAGATTTCTGTAAAGAAATCTTTGAAGCTCATTATAATTAGAAGAATATATTCTAATATTTTACTGGTTTTATTCACTCCACTCCTTTTTAAGGTGAAAGCTATTCCAAGAAATTGGTCTTAGCAGTTGGCTGCTTAGCACTTCATCTGTTCCTGCTGCTTATTCTTCCCCTGAAGTCACACGCCTGTATGAAAGGCACTGAACTTGTCCCTGTAGCCATCACTCCTTATGCAATAAAGCCATGCACTACAGACATCAGATGCAATTAGACTATAAATTGAACAAGCAGGGAGAATGGCAGAAGTGGAACCCTCATCTCTTCAGGCTCAACAACACAAGTATTAATAGCTTAAGTCAAAAACTATTATGAACAGTAAGTTTTTCATTTGCTATCATATAGCTCCATCTATACTAATATTAAGACCAACCAATGTTAATAGTAACAACAGCAGCATACAAATTCAGGTAAACTGTCAGCATATTTTGGAGATTCCTCATTCATTGCTCACAACAGATGTCATCAATCTTCTATTTTCCCTTTTTTCTCTAGGAGATTCCTGTGTTCTTCAGAAACCACACAGAGTCATTGATGTAGCAGCAGTCTGACTGACCCAGAGCCTAATCCTTAATATTGGCTGCTCAATAACAGTGAGTTAGAGACTGATAGAAACAGCTTATGGGAGAAAATGTTAAAAGTGCAGCTCCACGCATTTCCTTCTCTGTCAAATACACCAACACTAAAAAGTAAATTTATACAAATTTATACAATAACTTAGGATGTTGAATTATTATAGCTAACCCATTACGGAAAAAAATCAAAAATATTTATTTTTTCTTAGACATATTCTGTGATGTCAGGGGGACCCTTTTCTGTCTTTATCACCCCAAATTACAGGTTTTTGACTTCAGTAAATTCATTCATTCTGCCCATATTAATATGATCATTGGAAGACCATGGAAACAGAGGTTTGTGCTTACTGCATTCTTGTGACTGTATTCATGCCATTTGACACTTCCATTTTTTCAGTTTCATTATTAAGATTTCAACCATATCCATGGAACATGTGTAACTCATACAGATCTTACAGATCTCAGTTTTGGTGAAATAAGTTAATTTTCTTTTCTCTGAAATGTTCTCAATTACAAAAAACCTCTGTATTTGCTGTTAATCAGATGGATTCACTATTGGCTGTCCAAACTTGATTGTAACTGAACTATCCATCACACTATATAAACATTATTTTCATATGTGTTAATTTAGTTATATGAAATCTATTTCTTTAAAATATTCATTTTGTGGCTGTTGCCATTCTTCAAACTCCAGTCATTCTACTTTGTTGTTTTCCCTTCACCTCTGACCAAATTGCAAATATGAATCCTAGAATTTCCTGTTCTAATATAACCTGCTTGTATATTCCTGTGAGATATATGGGAGTCAGGAACAACCAAATTGGAGTTGAAGAAAGAGTATCTTCAAAATTAATTTAGAGTATGAACACATGTTATATTCCAGGCACCCCACTGTTTGAAGCACCATCTTTGCTTCAGGAAATGTGCTGCCTGATGAAAGAATATTCAGATGAAATATCAGCACATGTGTGCCTCTTCCAGGATTTTCTGCAGATATCCATCAGCTATGGACAAAAAGAAAGCAAACAAACAAACAAACAAATAAAACAAGAAACCCCTACTAATCTAGAAAGACATTTGATCCAAAACTGTTTCCAAGGCTTAGTCAGCAAGAACATTGACAGCATTGACCAAAACATCTCTCCTTAAAGATTGTTCAAAATGTTCTGTCTTTCCATATTTAACTGTTTCTTTTGATCATTGCAAAAAATGAAGATTTTGTTTCTTTTCCATTCTATTAGTAACTGTCCATATTGTCATTGTAGGTCAGTGAACATTCCTCTAAGTACATCCAGCTCCCCTTCTTCCTCCAACCTCAAATAGATGCTAACTCTTTTTGGAACATCTTCTGTGAGAAAGGGCATTAACTTCCTTTCAGCTCTATTCTGTGTTCTCTTGACAATCTTTTCATCTACTGAAGAGCTTCCTCAAAGCCATGTCTGTGGTGTCTTGTGGATATGATGGTGGTGTGACATGGATAAAGTCAAGGACTTGAATTAAATTATAGAAAAAAAATCTTTTATGGTTTCTTATGTTCTTACACAGTTAGTTACCATGCTTCCTTTTGAACTAGATGTGGAGAACAAGATTGTCGTGATTAGTCTACCATCACAGATTTTTGTTCCCCAAAATTCTAAGGAAAATTCTTCAATCTTAGACATGTCAATTTTCTTCTGCATTTCATGCACCTTTTAATAAAGGTTTACTTATATTACTTTACTTACATTGTCTCCTTATGCTCAAAGCAGTACTTTTCAAACTTCTATAATAGTTCTTAATCAAATTGGCATGATTGATTTAATGGTAACATTTACTTGTAGTACTACACATGGTTCAAAAATCAGAGATACCTTACAGGCATCTGATCCATTCAGTATCTGAGATATAGTAAATCTGTGTTTCATAGAAAAAGCCTTTGTACAGCACATTGTTTAAAAAAAAGACTCACTGCCAGCTTAAAAATTATATTGTTGACTACAGCTCTCTCATATACACATACAATAATTTGGACTCATTTTGCTTAAGTCCTTTGCTGAATTGCAATATTAAAATATCCCTAGATTTCAACTTTAATAATTTCAAACCTTCAAGAACTACAGACTTCTTTAAGTTGTCCAAGCAATGAGCGTTATCTCAGCAATGCATGCTATAAACTGTCTGTACTGACCTCACTTTTCATGATCCACACAGGTTTCTTATAAGAAATGGAAACTACTTCCAGCTTCAATCCAGAATATTTAAAAGATTGTCTGCATTTTTGGGAAGAACACTGAGGCCAATGATTCTGCTCTTTTGCCACAATGACACTCTTCACCAGAAAAACCTAATTCATCTGAACAGAAAATAATGGTTTCTCCTGAATACCTGAAAGACTGCATATTGAATATTCATTATTGTGCAGAAATCATGAATTAAGATACTTCATGGAATGCATTGCATTCCAAATAAGTGCAAGGTTGAGTTTTGGCTGTATAAAAACATCATGACTGAACATGTCACTCCTCTACCCACCTCGCCTCATACAATGTCAGGAACAAAATGATTCAAAAATAATTTCTACCTGAGGGATTAGATTCTAGCATTGATTTAGCCACTAGCATAAATTCCCTCAGATTCAGAGGAATGTTCACTCTTTGTTTCCAATACATTCCGAATACCTACATCTTTTGACAAGATACAAAAGTTAAACGAGCTAGAAAGAATGGGAAAAAATTCTTTGGCTCTGCTCTGAGAGTCACTGTTAAAAAGACAGAAAATCTATGGTGGAGACAAAAAGGACAGTGATGTCAAACCACCAACTTTATACAATAAGAGGGGAAAAAAAAAAAAAAGTGATATATACACTTTCATCATGCTAACCATGATATAAGATTCAGAAAAGCTTCCACTGAGCATCTCGACAGCCAAAACCAACTGGAAATACGACATGATATGCTGGAATTCCAGGTCAGTGATGACATTCACACACCTATAGACAGCCAAAATGAACATCCATACTTTGTGTTGCAAAAGATGGCATGTCCAGTATTATCAAATCTCCCTATGAGAATGCGTTGGAGTTTATAGTCTTCTTCTATGATTTTGTCTTCAGATTAAGCTCACTTCATTTATTTATTTATGAAGATCAAATGACACTGTGATAGGATGTGGACAAATTATAAGAATTAAAGATTGCCTTTGAGTACTGAGCAATAAATAATTCGAAGAAATTAAAATAAAGGCTGGTAGAAGAATTCTCTCACTATTTTGTGAGATACAGAATGAAGCTTGGTTATAAATAATTAATGGAAATTAAAATTGGAACCTGTATTACAAGGAAGGTACTACCTTAAATATATCTTTTGACTTGTCAGATGTAAGTTTTAAACAATTTAACTAGCATGTGCTTGATTTTAGTGTATAATTACAATGAATACATATGCTGATAGGGTAATTGAATTTGCTAATGACAATTGGCCATTTGAAAATACAATTACCTAATTAATGTGCACAGTTTCAAATGTACAATGATGTCCTTCACAGGGTTTAAAAATAATTTTCTGTATTCTGGAGATGTGGATTAGTGATAGCACTTTGCTACCCCACACTGATCAGAATTTTTTGTAACCTTTGTCTTGTAACTTTTTGTCTTGAATCATAGAATAATTTCAGCTGGAAGAGACCTTCAAGATCATCAAGTCCAACCTTATTCCTAGCCCTATCAAAAACCACTAAACCATATCCCTAAGCACAACACCTAACCAGCTCTTCAACACTTCCAGGGATGAGGACTCCACCACCTCCCTGGGCAGGACATTCCAATGCCTGACAACCCTTTCTGTGAAGAAATGCTTCCTAATATCCAGCCTGAATCTCCCCTGGTTCAACTTCAGGCCATTTCTTCTTGTTCTATCGCTTCTCACCAGGGAGAACAGACCAACTGCCATCTCACTACAACTTCGCTCCAGGTAGTTGTAGAGAGCAATAAGGTCTCCCCTCAGTTTTCTTTTCTCAAGGCTAAACAGCCCCAGATCCCTCAGCCTTTCCTCATAAGAGACATAGTCCAAACTCTTTACTAGCTTGGTAACCACCTCTGTACCCTCTCCAGCACCTCAGCATCCTTCTTGTAGAGGAGGGCCCAAAACTGGACACAGTATTCAAGGTGAGGCCTCGCCAAAAATGACTACAGGGTAATGATCACCTCCCTGCTCCTACTGACCACACTGTTCCTGATCCAGGCCATGATGCCACAGACCTTGGCCACCTGGGCACACTGCTGGCTAATGTTCAGCCAGCTATAAATCAACACCTCCAGGTCCTTCTCTGCCTGGCATCTCTCCAGCCACTCCTCACCAAGCCTGTGTTGCTGCTGGGGGTTGTTGTGGCCCAAGTGCAGGACCCAGCATTTGGCCTTATTGAAACTCATGGAATTGGCCTTGGCCCAGCAATCCAGCCTGTCTAGATCCCCTTGTAGAGCTTCCCTACCCTCAAGCAAATTGATACTTAACATATAGCTTGGTGTCATCTGCAAATTTACCAAGGGTGTACTTTATTCCTTCATCCAAATCATTGATGAAGATGTTAAACAGGAGTGGGCCCAGTACTGAGCCCTGGGGGACACCACTTATGACTGTCTGCCAACTGGATTTAACTCCATTAACCACAACTCTTTGGACTTGTCCATCTAACCAGATTTTGACTCAGGAAAGCATATGCCCACCCAAACAAAGAGAGGTCAATTTCTCTAATAAAACACTGTTGGAAACAGTGTCGAATGCCTCACTAAAGTCAAGATAGACAACATCCACAGCCTTGCCTTCATCCAACAAGCCAGTCACCCTGTTATAGAAGGAGATCAGGTTTGTTAAACAGGACCTGCCCTTCATAAACCCATGCTGACTGGGCTTGATCATCTGGTTGTCCTGCATGTGCTGCATAATAGAACCCAGGATGATCTGCTCCATCAGCTTCCCTGATACTGAAGTCAAACTGACAAGCCTGTAGTTCCCCAGATCATCCTTCTGTCCTGCTTATATATGGGCGTTATGTTGACTGACTTCCAACCTGATGGTACCTCCCCAGTCAGCCAGCACTGCTGAAAAATGATGGATAGTGGCCTGGTGAGCAACCCTGCCAATTCTCTCAGAACTCTAAGATGTAACCTATCCGGCACCATGTATTTATTCACATTGATATTGAGGAGCATGTCATGGACCATCTCTTTCTGAATTGTAGGAGGGGCATTGTGTTCCTAGCCCCTTTCTCTTGAGGGAGTGACTTTCCCCAGTGCAAGTGTTTCCATTACTAAAAACTGAGGCAAAGAAGGCATTAAGCACCTCAGCCTTCTTCCCATCTTTTGTTACCATATTTCCTTCTGAATCTAGGAGGAGATGGATGCCCTCCCTGGTCTTTCTTTTATTATTAATGTATTTATAGAAATTTTTCATATTGCTCTTTACCTCTAAAGACAGATTAACTTCTAGTTCAGCTTTTGACCTAATTATTTCTCTGCATGACCTGACAACACTCTTCTATTCATTAGGAGTCATCTGCCTCTTCTTCCAGAGGCCATAAACCCTCCTTTTTCCCTTGATTTTAATCCAAGCATCCTTGTTCATCCAGGCCAGTCTCAAAGTCTCAAAATCAGGTAAGTGTACTCTTCCACAACTTCATAACACATGCTCCTAGCTATAAAGAACATCAGTGCACAATGTGTATTTACCTCATGAGCTAAAAACAGCAAATAGGACGATTTCCTTTTTCTGAAATATTATTGGTTGACTATTCCTAGGTGGGATGTTAATCACACTCAAATAATGTTACAGAGGCGATGCCATGCCATGCTTACACTCATGGTGATCTCTTAAAATTCTGCATGTCTGCTTGATTTTGATCAGTTTAAGCTCTGGAAATTCCCTGGTACTATGCAGTTGAGTAGTCATTCTGCATTAAACAACATTACAGCACCTTGCAAGAAAGAAAGCAGTAATGATGCACAACAGCCATCCCCTAAAATACCTCATCATTCTGTCTGTCATATTTGTTTCTGTCTATCTGATCATAAGATACCAGTCAAAAATCAGGAATATTCATTATTGCAAACAGTCCCAAGGAACACAGAAGTTAGCAGAACTATGAATGTGTCAGATAATGACATTAGGTGACATTACTGAATTTCAGTATTTTATTTTCTATTACAAGCAACATTTATCACTTAGTTAAATACAGAGATCCCAAAGCAGTTTTCCAAAGTAGTAAAAATCACAAAATAATACAATATAATCCAGAAGCTTTAACTGTGATCATGTCTACCTCCCACATAATACATTCCAGGATATTTCATCAAGGCATTCCTACCAATTTCTAATGAAGTAAGAAAGGCAAAATTGACTTCTTTCCTATAACTCACTAAGTCAATAGCATACTTGCATATGCAGTTCAGAGTCTGGGCTTCTAGCACTATTCTTAGTCCAACAAAAAACTCTTATGTGATACTATAAATGAGAAAGTGAAGCTATTGAAGAAAATACAGGAATTGTTTGCAGGCATTTATAGCTACATATTAAGTCCAGTGATGAAAGTTCCTTTTGGTGAAAAAGAAATAAATTAAAAGTAGTTTTAAAAACCACCACAAAACAAAATCAAAAGGAGGGAGCAAGAAAAAAGAAAAAGAATGGGCACTTAAGAACAACAGTGATGTGATCTCCACACAAAGTTCTTCCTCTGGGTGGAAAGATAATTGAACACTAGAACAAGTTGCCCAAAAAGGCTGTGATGTCTCCATGTTTGGAGATACTTAAAAGCCAACAGAACATGATCCTGAGCAGTCTGCTGTAGTTGATGCTGCTTTGAGCAGGTGCTTGGACCAGACAGTCTCCAGAGGCCCCTCCCATGTCAGCTACTCTGTGATTCTGATACAAACAGTAGGGAATTGAAGGCTCTGTGCTACAGATTTTGTGTGTTTCAAAGTTATCAGAAAAAAATCACTGTTATTTTGCTGTGAAATCTGTATTAATCTTTATTCCAAAACTTTCTATTCATGACACAGAGGCATAAAAGACCACCAAATTGCATGGAATACTCCAATAGTAAGGATTTCTATTCTTGAATCTATGAAAACACATTTTACTTCTAGTTTAGATGTCTTGTCACTGCTCCTCTGCAATTACATCCTGATATGGAGCATGTTCTTGTTCATCATTGTTGAATATGGCTCTTTTCCTATTACTTAGTGAAAATATCAGGTTATTCTATAAATAACACTTATCACTAATCATAAAAAAGCATCATTTACAAGCACTTTTGGTATAATCTATACTAGATTCTCAGCTCACTAGCCAGACAGTTCAAAATGTATTTACTTTCTATGCTTGTTAAGGGCAGGAAAAGTGGACATATAGGCACAGGACAGGAACTCTAGTTTCTCTGCTTGTGTCTACCGTAACATTTCTCTGGGTTAATGTAAACAAATCTACAATACATCTAGATCAGCAGTAATCTGAGAGCATTACCATTGTCCTACTTCAGAAAGGTACTGGAAACTTAAGTTTGTTACATATGCAAGAGTCTCAAAGGTACTAAGAATGCAATGCATTGGTTTTGAGTCACAACAGAGAAAGACATAAGGAAATTTTATTATTAGGATTGGTATTTCACACAATTTGCACATTTAGGTTGAATACTGCCAACAATTGTCTTTCCCTCTGTTCTCAGAAAAGAAGCCAGGGAGAAATCAGTTCAGAGAACTGGTGTATATTCTACCATCATTCACTGTGCCAACAATGAAAGCATACCCTCAGCTTTTGATACTGTACTGGTTTATTCTGATGCTGAAGTAAATTCTCTTCTTACCTTTCTGCAGTCTGTGTTGTTACCACCTTATGATAAAGCACTGGACATCAAAATTACAAGGTCTTATGGTGACATGGTGAGAATGCCTCATTTTAAATATGCAGATGAACTTTCACTGGATTCATTACAAAGTGATTAAGAAAGGACAAAAGAAGGATATTATCAAACAGCTCTGTCTCTATGGATTGAAAGTGACCTAAGTGTATTTAGCATCTGCCCAGTAACTAGATGTGTGTATAATTCGGACACTTTTCTACAAGGGTGATGAAACAATAGAACAGGTTGCTCAGAGAGGTGGTAGATACCCCATCCCTGGAAACATTCAAGGCCAGGCTGGACAGGGCTCTGAGAAACTTAATCTAGTTAAAGATGTTCCTGCTCACTGCAGAGGGGTAGGAGTAGATGAACTTTAAAGGTCCTTTTCAAACTAAACCATTCTATGATTTTGCAGGCTTTAACTCCAAAGCATTCCTTTGAAACTCTTCCACCTTCAATAGGTGCCTGTGACATGAGTGAGAGTATGCTACAATTTTCCTTGTTTTTATGAGGTGCTGCTGTTTATCTTCCTGGTAACTTTCTAAATTCATATCATACACATGAGTCTTACAGGCTGATTTAAGCCTTTGAGTTCCTTTCAGTTCTTCTTCTCTGGGAATGTATTCTTAATGGACAGTTTTCTTGAAGTTATAACTCCTTAGCAACAGAAAAGAATCTCATTTCACTAACAAAATAACTTCAGGATATTTTTTTTCCCAGTTACAAACTATGGCTTATGTTAAAAGATAATCGATAAACATAACCTGGTTCTGTTGCTAATCTGAAGTTATGGAACACATACTATGTTTAACAGGACAAACTGAGATAGCTTTATTTCTAATATGTTTTATTTTTTCTTGTAAAATGCCTCAAAACCAACAAATTCAATGCCATGGGTCTAAAAAAATTGTCTATATAGACAAGGCATCAGTTGATGTTGTCAATGGTTACCTGCAGCATTCCAGTTCTCATAAATATATAACAAATGGCCCAAAACATAGAAGATGTGACAGCAGCCCCAGGTGCAACTTTCTGTGCCAAATTACTCTGTTCAAACTGACAAACTACTTTAGGAAAGGATAGTAATTACCTTTAGAAACATTGCAACATGGGAGAAGCTGGATTTAATTTAATCAGTAGCACTGCAATTTAAATTATGATGCATGCTTTACTTATTCAAAGCACAAATGTTCTTGTCAGAAAATCTCCATTAGGGATCCAGTCATTGGGAAAGTCTAGTCATATGTGAGATTTCTTGCCACAGTCACTCCAAATATTAGGTTGTATTTTTTTCAATAAGAATTTTAACTAATTCTGTTTGGCTAATGATTAATTCCAGACTTGTCAGAATTTTATGACCGATAGAATAATAGTATATTTTACTCATAGTTAGTTATGCATTAAATTTACAAATTCATACAATTATATAATTGCCATTTTTGCAAGTACTTTTGGCCTAGTTCCTGGTATTTACTCTATTATTCCTTCCTATCCCAATCTAAGAATATCATATTCATATAGGACTTTTATTTGCAACACTGATTAAATCATTTAATCACTTATCCCTGCAACATGAAAAAAGTCACATTGCATAAATGGTTCTTGTAAAGCAGTAAGAACAAAGCAACCCCTGAAAATATATTGCTAAAAGCATGATTTTTGAAGTAATACCTAAAATGAGGCAAGATAAGTAGGCTAAAAACAGCACTTGATTTGTGATTGTTACAGTACTTCACATTTACATAGCACTTCAAAATATTTCATAATATGAACATAACTAAATTAAACTTCACATGCTTCCAAGAAACAGTTATGTTCACCTTAGAACTGTGTGTTCCAAGACAGAGAAATGTTCTGGGTGAAATCCTGGGTGAAGCTGAAGTTTTAAATGGTGGAGGGGAATCCCAGAAGTCATGGTCTTGAGTCTTGAGCAAAGTAGTAGCACTGATAGAACAATTCTAGAAAGACACAAATTAACAAGACAGAGCTTCTGGTTGATTTCGTCTAACATCTGTCTTTAATTTTAGGTCATCCTTCTCCTGGTAAGCAAACTCTCCACTGCCTTCCTTCCTCCCCCCCCCCCCCCCCCCCTAAAAAATGTACAATATTACAAAAATAACCAGGCCTCAAGAAGATTCCTTGCTTCAAATCAAGTCATCCGTGAATCTTATAGAACCAATTTGCTGCTTGGGGGTTTCTTTGCTGGTGAATTTTAGGGAGTAACTGGAGTGGTTTTCATATTATAAAATATATCTCCATTATTGTTAACAAGAAACCTAATCTATACTTGTTATATGAAAATAATCTTGAGTTCTGATAGAATATATAAACTCAGAACATGATCTATGCTGTTGATCTTTGCATACACCTGCATCTTAAAATACATGTGTATCCATTTCTTATAGTAATAGAGCACAGTTTCATATACTTTAAGAAGAACTTGGTCCTTTTCACACGCTAGTCATCCTTTGTGCAAGAGAAGCTATTTGAGGTACTGATAAATTTTCCTCCATTCCCACCCCTCTGAGCTCCAAAAGGATGCCAAAAATTTGGACGGAGTATTTTAGTACCAGTAGTTTTGTAATGTGTGAGTGATCCTATGATATTAGTCACAAATTTCTCACTAAAACTAGTGGGAGACTCAGCTGTCCAGAATGTCTGGGTTTTAACAAGATTTAATAGAGTTTTAACAATTAAAGGTATCCTGAAAAGTTTAGCATAGTGATCAATAAATGCAGAGTGTTTTTATTGCTCACTATTTGATATCCTCTCTATAATCATTGAACATGACATTTCCTCCTCAAGGCAATTAGTAAGACAATATTTAAAAATCATTTCAAGATGCTGTCCCTGTGACTTGTTTCCCTCTGGATTTCACACACAAAACCAGACACTTTTTATATTCCATATAGGCTGATTATAATTAAGGAAAATTATATATATATTGTAAGAAGCAGTCATGGTAGATACACTTAATCTGAATCTCAGGCAAATTAATGTTAAGCCCCAGCTCTGGAATGCCACCTGAAACATAAGGACTAAACTTCTAGCTAGTGGCTTTTTACAAAGAGATACAGCATCTCCACCTGTCAGACTGTAGTGTCTGGGAGCTTGGAAAGGTTAGCTCAAGTGTCCTGCATTACTATCATATTCAGTACTGTCTTCCATCTTTGAAACCTTCTGTGGTTCACATGTGCAAAGCATTTTGGTATACAGTGTTGCCACAAAAAAGGCTCTCCATTCACAGTCCAGTAAATTAAATGATTCCTGTTCCTAGAAAATGTGTCAGCCTCTTTGGATGAAAGACATTTCATAAGTATCCTCTTCAACTCTGTTTCTGAGTGCTGGATAAAGAGGGGACATTTTTATATTCCTCCTAGCACTTTTGTGCACCAAACCCTCCTGCACTGCATATTCTATCATCACTTTCTAATGACTGGAGATGCATAATTAGACCTCATAAATGAGGCATGCCACTGCATCAACAATAATGAAATGTATTCTTCCTTACAACAAATCAGGATGCATCTGGCTTCTGTATTTTAGCAATAGCATCAATCCAGCCAGTGTACACTCAGACCTTGCTGATGTATGTTCCTGTTAAGCAACTTTACTTTTAATTCTGAGGCAAATGATGACTAAAATGTACTCAATACATCTACAAATCATTTTAATGGGTGGCTACAAAAAGGCATAGAACGTTATGCTGGCTAGAAGAAGTGTCACATACAATGAGCGGCTGCTGTGTAAAGTTTATTTAGTGAGTGCATGATGATCACATCAGCGAGGCTATTACAATGTTGGAAGCAATTACTAATTATGATACACAAGATTCAAAAGTAAAAGCAATTTGAACTGCACAGAGGAGGATGAAACAAGCTCATAAACAGCTTTCCTAAAAATATTCCAGTGTGAATTATGGTGTGGTTTTGTTGTCCCCTCTTCCAAATACATCATTTTTGTGTTTGTGAAAGACATTAAAACTCACAAAATAATGACTGGGTGTTAAAAATAGAGTAGAGAGGCCTGGATACAAAGAATGCATTTAAATTCCTAAATGTAATTAGCCAAATGTTTTGTTTTAAAGCTGTCAGATAGAAATTTGAATCCTTGCTAAAAAACTACTTTCTCTTTTTTTTAACCTGTATCTCCGAATATGCCACAGAAGTTACATGTAATCAGATTGTCAAAAGGTATATTGCTATGTGGTGTCACAAACAAAAGATTAGATCTGAACATTAAAAAAAAAATACTTATCACTTTAGGTTCATGTCACACTAGTAAAGGATGATATCATAGTCTGTGGTTATTGCAGTCTAACAGTTTGTGACACACTGGACCTACAAACATTTTGGGGATAGGCTTATAGGCTTATATAGTCTACAGTCATATAGTCACCTCAGATGAGCCCATCCTTAAGTCCAAACTCATCTCATAATATTGATAACATAAGCACCTACTTCTTATGGGTTTCAGTCACCTCCAAGGAATGTCAGGAGGAAGCAGCTCAGGTCTGTGCTATGTCTAGTGCAAGCAAACACCAAATGAGATCAAGTGCAAGTAAAATTAGAATTCAATGCCTTGCCAGATTATATAACTGCAAAGTCCACCACAGTAAATCACTACCACTTTCAAGGTAAAGATGGACAGAATCTGTGGGCCAGCTGAACTCCAGAACTGACTTGGCATCTCCAGTCAAATCAAAGTACTACACGTCTTCATGAATTATTATGTAATCTCACAGAAAGCTGAAGTAAGATACAACAGATGCAGATTTACACTGTGTTATCTCTTAGCTTTTCTGCTCCTTACTTTAGAAGCATGTTTCTCAAATGTATGTATTTTTGACATACAAGAACTATAATCTATCAGAAGACTGAGGAGATAAGCACCTGTAATTTTACCATCTTCTCCCCCAAAAAAGTTTGTTATCTTCACTCCTGACTCCTTATCTCTAAAGTACTAAGTATTTATATATTATATTTATGATTTCTTCTTTGTGGTTTTCTTCTTCCCTACCTTTGCACTTTAATATATTTATTATTCTCACTATTTCTGTCTGGTGAGAACTTTCCTGACCCATTTTTCAACATTGCGTCTATTGTATTTAACCCCTTCCTCAACTTCTCCTTGTGTTTATCAGATGAGTTTTCTGTGCTTATATGACTAAGTTATTCAGATTTAAAACCCCAGTTACAGTGAAGTAATACAGAAGCTAAAAGACTCTGAAATTACAGATAAATTACCCAGTAGTTTAACAATTTTAGTGTCTGTAATGACCTGACAGTCATGTACACTCCATGCAGGCAATATGAGCAAAAAATACAGAATCACAGAATGGGAGGAGTTGAAAGGGAATTCTGGAAATCTTCTAGGCCAATCTCCCTGTTAAAGAACATTCATGTAGTTTATTTCAACCTACTTCTACAAATATCTTTTAAATGTATCAGACTGTATAATGTATAATGGCAGGAGCCATTTTACCTCACATATAGGCTTACATCTAAATTATAGTAATAAAAAAAAAATCTTTTATGTGGAATAAATTTACTAATCTTTCTATTCTCTGAAGAAAATACAAATATTACACTATCCTGGATATATTTAGTTTGATGTTAGTGGAACTGGACTGTAAATATTGGGCAACAATTTAAAAACTGTAGGAAAGCAAGTTTCTAAGCCTTCTGGAAAATCCTCAGCAAGTGCACATTTCTGTGAGTTGTCAAGGGATTTACATTCTGAAAGTCTCTTTCCTCAGAGATTATTTATCCATATTCTGAGAAGTTGCAGAATCCACACGCAACCTATATCACATATATGGAATATTTTCATTACATGTGAACTAACCTCTGCCATCTCTCTTTATCCAGATGATTTGAAAGCATCTGACTTAAAATCTGTGCTTCATCATCTTCTGCTTCACTATTATTAATTATTATTAGGGTAACAGAAACAGACAAATGTTGCATATTTCTGTTTCATTACTAGGAAAAAAAAGAAGAAAAATAGGGGTCTTTAATTTTTAAGAATGACCAAGGTTAAGTTCTAGTGCTGCACAAATCAAGTATCTCTTAATTTCATCCCCTTGTAGGGAATACTGCAGAAGCAGTAACAGCTGTGAGGGTAAATGTTAGAATGACAGAGAACACTTAAATTATGGATAAACTACATAGTGAATAAAATAATACAGATTATTTTTCTCTCAACTGGAACAGCTTCTAGAAATAAACAAATACTGAAATACACATTTTTCTGAGATCAATAAAATCAGAAAGGCATGCTCCACTATCCTTGTAAATCATATACTGAGAACATTCTTGTTATTATTTTACTGGGAACATTTGACCACATTTCTGAATACACTGATGATCTCTCATTTTCACTGCCCTTCCAAAGTCCATGGTATAGCTGTTTGCACCAGTCTGTTAAAATTGTCTTCAGTTGTTGAGTTTCATTCACTTTGATATCCAAACAAAATAAACGTATCAAGAATCAATATAATATTTTAATAGAATCTGGGTTAATGTCAGTAAAACAGTGCCATTACATCAATGTGTGTTACTGTTTTTTTTGTTCTTTTGTACCTCTAGTCATGCTTCTTTTCTTTCATAATCTATATGAATAGGGATACAAACCTACTGTGGTAAACTGCACCTTGGGGCTGTGCTTTTACAGCTAGTGGACTAGAGTTCAAGTCCTAATTCATATTTTATGTTTCACCAAGTGCTATTTTTACACAATTTCATATTCTTACAGCAGATCCTTGTACTTATAATAAGCTATTAAATAAGACAATTTCTGCATGGTGACAGTCAGGTCTTCTAGACAGAGAAACAAATCTAATGGAAGTCTAATGAAGTGTCCTGTCCTCTAAATAAAATGCCTTGTTGTGCACAGAAAATGTTATAGTTTAGTTGTAACTGGAGATTTGGAGCTATCTCTGATCTGCTAGTTAGAGGCTTAGAAAAAACAAAACTAAAGAACCCTTATTCAATATTTTTCTTTCTTTGTTTACTTCTTAATATGATTTAAGTGAAATGGAAATATAATGCAAATCATGTTTGCAGTGTTGTGGAGAGCACAGACAGTAAAGGCTCCAAGAGTCCAATAAAAATGCAGAAGATACACGTTGAAGTGCTCAGGGCAGACTCATAATTTAATACTGGTTCCACTGTACATAAACTATTTCTAAACTGAACAATCAAGGTAGCTGTGAATTATATTTTTGGGAGAGCAAGGAAAAAGTTTTTATTAAAGGTTAAGAACTCTAGAAAACAGACACTGAAGCAATTCACACCTTCTGTGGACCTTTATTGTGATCTTTGTGGATGTCAAGGTAAAAATACAATGTCTTCCAGTTCAGTATTTTTGTTCATGTAATGTGTCAACTTCCTTCTTCTCTTTCATTAATTTTCTTCCATTTGTCTACAATGGTGCTAGTTCACTGATTTAAATGTGACACAATTCCAGACATCCCTCAAACTTGATTAAATATAATAAATGATTAACCACAGCACATTTGCTTAATGCACTTATGCACAGTCAATTGTCTTCACTTAAAGTGCAACATTATCATATTAAACTTAGCAAGGATCATATACTGTGCCTGCTCTTTGAATAAAATGTGCAAACATTGAGTTTGGTATGTTTTACACCATACGGTGTATCTATAAGTTTATAATTTACTGAGCATAGAGTAAGAAATAAAGAAGAAAAATCTCAGTATTTTTCCTCATAGCTTTAGTTTTTGAGTGAATTGTATGTATGTATGCATCCCATCATGCAGATATGGACCTCCTGCATTATTTGAAATAAATCCAGAAAAGCACACTTAGATTTCTAATATGGTGACTCCAAGCATTGAGGTCAACTGGCTTAAATCCCACTTAGGCTGGTGATGAGTGAATGCCATCACTACACAGAGGCAGTTTAACAGCCCATATATGAACAGTGATGGTGGTCTTTGTCCAGTCACAGGTGGGTACGGGGCTCAAGGCATTCCAGTAGCCATTTCTGTCATATAAAGTGAAAATAAAAACCTCCACTGTAAAAGTATGCGTCAAGCGAGTTAGTGTTTGCTCCCCAGATTATTTCCATAGGTTGCTACAAAGTTATGCCATTGATGAGTGAGTTTTGTCTTACTTCAGAAGAAAGCAGAGATTAGGAAAACCCATATCTAAGTTTATTTTTTCCAGTATTTCTCCCTCCTATTAGATGTCTTAAAGCATATGCCTTTTAAATTATTTCAACAAGTATTACTAAATAGCATCTATGAGTGGATTATAAAAATGACAAATCCCTGTCTAGGGAACAGGAGACCACTTTCCCCTTGTACCTAGGGGAAAGGAGACCACTCTTGTAAATAACCCAAGGGCATATGCCACACGATAAGACTAAAAATTTTGCCACAAAAATAACCAAATTAATAACAAAATCTCTTGAATTTCTATGAACACCCATCAATATATTCCTGGGTTTTCTTTTAAGTAAATGCCAAATGTAAATACAATTGTATTTACATTTAGATTTAAAGGGGAACATTGAAATAACAAGGCAAGGCAAGACAGAAGTTTGACTCACTGACCCAAAACACATTCCGTTGTGCCATAGTGTGCCATTCATAAATCTGAGCTGTATGTCCAGATCAATTTACCTACAAGGTGAACACAATAAAAGTTAGGGTGGTGTCTTGACAAAATCATGCATCTATAAAGAATTGTGACAGAAATGCCAGAAAAGTCAGTCAGGAAATAGTGAGAATAACAGAGACAATCAGAGAAAATGTTAGGACTCTGTTCTGAAAAGAAAGGCTGATAAGGAAACCTTTCAAGTATGAAACACTGAGTGAGAAAGGACTAGAAACAAATAAATTTAAAACCTCTTGTGCTATTTGATCTCTATTGCACTGAAATTTGACCTATTGTCCCAAAACATAGGCCATTTTGAACTACTTCAGTCATAAATATGAGCTGTGTGTCCAAACTCAATTGTGAACACAAATATAAATAAACATTTGTTTCTGTCTCTTCCCAGAATCTACAATGAGCATGGCATGCTTAGACAGAATTGTGTACCAAGTATTTCAAGATGCTACAGCTTTCTGAAATAGGTAATGAGTGTTTTTCTGTTCTAGACAGAGGAGACTACTTAGTGGTTTCTCACCTAATCCAAATCTAAAATTCAGACAATATGGATTGTAAACAACTGTTAGCAATTTTTAATGGAAAATATAAAATACACTGTTGCTTTATTCACCTAAAAAGGTTCTGAAAAAAAGTGTTGAAAACTGTAGAATAAGTTATACAAACCTCTAGTTGCAAAATGAGTTGAAAATAAGTTTTTTCTTTTTTTCTTTTTTTCATTTTTTTAATATATATATTTAATACATGGGAGATTTAGTTCAGCATATTTCATTGCATAAAAGATCAGAAAGAAATTCTGAAAACAAATAAATAAGCTTTGGCTAATTTTTACCTAGGGATACTAAATTTTTGTAAAAATCACTTGAAAAGATATTTTTGTCTCATTCCTCTCACTCTTTGAAGCATTTTGTAATGTGAATGGTTATTAATGCCTCTCATTAATCGTGGATAAATTAGGGACTCAGAATTTTTGAGGCTGAAGTCAATTATGTATAAAAACAGTCTGTTATTTACAATGCCATTATGTCCCCAGTTCATCTATTATACAAATCTATTCCTATTATCTGGAAATTACCCATCCTAATTAACTAACATTTTGTTATAGTTTAGACTCAGACAGGAGCTGAGCACCACAAGGATTCTCACTCACTATCCCTCCTTCCGTGGGATAAGGAGAATATGGAGAAAAAAGGAAAAAACCTGTGGGTTGAGACATAGGAGAATTTAACAGAACAAGGCAAGAGGTAAAGAAACAGTAATAAGAATAATAGTAATGAAACAACACATAAAGTGATATAAAACACACCAACCACTTAGACCTGCACCAACATCCCATGTCAGAGCCCTTCATGCCCTTATCAATCCACCCTCTGACCTTATGTAGCAGGCCTGATGTCAGTATGGTATGAACTCATAGTCTGGTTTCAGTTGTATATCCTGGTTGTGGATATATGGCATCCTTCCAGCTTCTGGTGAAAATTAATCCTATCCTAGCAAAATCCAGGACACGTCTCTGAGTAAATTTAAAAATTTTCACTGAGGTAAGTCACATCCCACTCAGCAGAACAAGATAGGAGTCCAGTTTATTTATTTTTTCATGCTTTTTAGCCTCTTTGCTAGGTCATGATTTTCAATAGTAGTAGAGGCAAATTTTCTACATATGCATAGAAAAAGTAGATTCAAACATTTACTTTCATCTTGAAAAAGAAGTTGTGCCCTATTCAGTGATGTTATTGTGACTCTTAATAGCAGAATTTTAAAGCAGATCCATCCTGGAATTACTTTGTATAGTTTGGATACTTTTTCTATATGGGGTTTGTGCCTGCTTGAGCTGTGAAATAACACAACTTTGATCAAAAGAGTATCATAAAAGTTACAAAATCTGCTTGGAAAATTGAAAATAATGCAGCATATTAGACAGGAATATTAAGCGATTCTGTGGATCAATCCTTTGGCTTTCTTTCATTCTCTCTTCTAGTGCAATTTTATGTTCCAACATCTTAAATTTTAGTTGTATCTCCTAACAGCTGCAACTGCAACTAACTGTTTTTATAACTATATAAAGTTACAGTATGGGAATATGGGGAAAAATGTGTGAAGAAGAGGTATATATGTTTTTAGACACTGACCATTTTGGAGACACTCATGAAGAAGAATGATAGATATTCCAGATTCTGACCATAATTTTGTATGTCTTCCATGAATGAAAAAAAGATACCATGCTGAAAAGTATAGGAATGAAGTGTGAGACAGCTGTCACTGCAACAAATATTCCCACCATGACAATGTGCTTCTTCTCTCCTCAACCCCCAGAAGAATAGTTTATAAGATGACAAAGCAGAGTTGGTCCTTAGCTATTTCAGTTTTCAGACTTTGTAGTGAATGCAACAGCTTCAACTATCAGCTGATTATAGTAAATCTTGTCCATTAGTAAACAGTCTTATTAAACCACACACTCCTGGAGATGGAAGTGTAAACTTAGGTCCCAAAGCAGTCTTTTGAAAGGAGTTATTAGTTTACTTCCATCCAGAAAGTAAATACTTTCAGCCCAGAAAACTGGTCTGTTAAAATCTATTCATAACATTTTTAACTTTTAATTTTACAGTATTAAGCTTACAAAATGAGACTAAGTAGAGTGCAATTTTGAAATGTAACAGCATCTTTTGCTTTCCTACATTTCTCACCTCTTGCCTACGATTACTCTAAACCTTTTCAAGCCATCTGGGCTCTTCAGCAATAAAACACTATTTGGAACTATCTTAGGTGATTGCCTACTTTGAACATTAAATAACAAAATTCTTATTATGAAAATATTATCAGACAATATCCACATTGTTCCTTTGTTAGCAGTACACTTGATGTTTTCTGATTTCTTCCACTCTGAAGCTAGGGATTTGATATTGAACAGAAACTTGAAAAGGGAATTGCTGAAATTATGGAAACTGCTGATAAGGTACCCACTGTTCTGTGTTTTTCTCTACAGTCTTATTATAGTAAAGAAGAAAACATCCAGTTTACAAGTAAAAAGTACTTCAGTTTGTAGATTAAGAATGTGCTTATCTTTGTAAAGGACAGCAAACTTTCAGAGAAAATATCTTAAGTACATCTGAACTTTAAAGCCAATGGACTCTTCCCTTTTACTCTTTTGCTATACCACTGACTGATCTGAAGCTAACCAACTAATTTCTCACATGACATAAAACCAGTCTTCATAATTTTTCATTATTAAAAAGATTCTTATATGATGAATTTCAATTGCTCTATATTTGTTTCTCTAGTTAATTGGTACTATATTGCAAACAACACAGTAACTCCAGTGATAATTAATATCAAAGATAATGAATTCATATTGTATCTATTCAAAAAATGTGATGAATTTTTATGCTTTCAAAAGAAATGTATATAATTATATTGATCCACACAAAGAATGCAGACTGTGGCCAGCCAACCTTAGGAAAGATCATGGGTATGTTTCAACTTTCATTCTCTCTCTTTCCTTCTTTTACTACTGATTATGCAAAACAACATAAAAGGTTGATCCTCCCTGACACAATTACTGGGTTCTTTTTATAGTGTTTGTCTTCTACCATCAATTAAAGAGAATAACAGGATCATATAAAAAATGTCAAAAATACATAGCTGTCATTGGCTGTTCTAGCACTTTGAGTGACTTTTCATCAATAAGAGAACAGGCTACTCTAAAAAAGATAAAAGGTGACTCAGTAACTAATAAGTCTTTTATTTATATTATATTATATTATATTATATTATATTATATTATGTTATATTATTGTTGAGCCTAAAATATACGCAGTCTAATGTTTTTACAAATACATAACTGATGTCAAAGTTAGGTGAACTTATCATTGTCACTATCTGGAATGTAACTCTATAAAAATGAGTTGGTGTCTCTGGTCTTCCCAGGCTCAGCACTAAATATATGAACAAAGAGTTACTTCCTCCTTTATTAGATGAAGTATCTTCAATTGACACCATGAGACAAACTCCTTATCTTATAAAGACTTAAATCTAATGTGATCAATATTTCTTCTTACTCTGAAGGACATGTTTAATTGCCATGTTTTCCATGGATAAAACAGTTTGTAAACATAGAACATATTATGTATGCAATCACAAATATCATCAGGTCTCTTAAAGTAGAATTAATTTCAGCATCTATCCTAGAATGTCATATTCAGGTTCATCACAACTTTACCATGTAAGAAACTGGAATACTCAGAGATTGACCAGTTCACCACAACTTTCACTGTAAATGTCCTATATGAAACCAAAGACAATGAATATATTTTAAGTGTGAAACCCATACCAACCAGTGGATTACATGATTCCATAGCACTGTCCTTTCAGGAAACTATACAAAAGACTCACTGCTGACTACAGTAAGTACCATTATTACGCACCGAAACTGATACAGATTAGAAAGTACATGATAAAATACGACATAGGGATTTGCATGTTTGTCACATTTCTTCCATGAGAAAGAAGCAGCTGATCCTAACTCACTTTGAATGCCTAGATAACTAGAATGTACTTGCTTGAAAACATGTATTCTTTTGAGGTGGCCATTTCATCAGCTTGTGTTTTGGCATCACAGGTTTTTTCAGAGATGTGGTTTGCTGGAGTTTTTCTCTGGTTTTGTTTGAGTTTTTTGTGTTGGGTGGTTTGTTTTTTTTTTCTTCTAATCTTCCTCTACAGAGCAATAATTTTAAAAGTTGTAGCTCTTAGAATATATGAATGTTCTTTGTGCTAAAGTATCGGAAAGACATTGGACACAAAGTTTCATTTATTCTGAAGAGAAAAAAGTAGCAAAAGCATAGCATTGTTTTGTTTAGAAGATGAAGATACTGAAATTGGAACTACTTAAGTTTTGTTTAGCAAACAACATAGTAAATGCTTATGTTGCCTGGATGTATGCCGTAGGAACAGTGAGAGAAAAAAAACAAACATCACAGAATAAGAAAAGAAAAAAAAAAACAAACCATGTGATGACTATCCAAGTTGCCATTAAAGCGAAGAGGGTAAGGTTCATGAGACACCGAAGGTACTTTAAAAAAGGAGAGAAAAAACCAAAAAATGGAGCCTACTCAATAGCACAGTACTCATTTCCTTTGGCTTCTGAGGTAGGAACATGAAATATGGTTATGTCATAGTAGTAGTATAAGTTACCTGCACTGTTTCTTCAGAGATGTAAAATAATTAAATGTTGAAGTTGTATAAATTGAAGGCTTGACAATCTTTATTTTGGTTACATGAACTAAATTCCAGCTACTCAGGTATTTACCTAAGCCACTGCCTTGGTGGAACTATTTAAATCTATAGAAATGATTAAAAAATATTTCTGTATGAAGTTCACAGTTATCTATACAAGAATGAAGGGTGAATTACTGAAATACAGTTCATGTAGGATTTATCTGCTGAATATCTTATCCCGTTTTATCATCTCATCTTAGATTTGAAGTTCTTTTCCTAGGGGGAGAAGAGAGACAGGTACCTCCTTTTCACTGCATGTTACTCTAGCCTTGGGTTGTCCAAATTATTTCTCAGTAACATTTCATTCTCTTCTTGGGTTTGGCACAGACCAGTTAATATGATTATACCTTGAAGAATGCTCATTATAAGAAATAGGTACTTTGGCACCTATCAGCACTGCCCCGATGGTGAGGAGTCCAGTTCAGACAGGGGTGGCAGACAATTAATGTAACACTTACTTTCAAAACCTCATCCAGCATTTTTATACTGTGACATTTAATTATACATATGTTTCATAGGAAACTCCCAGCACAAGCAACATGGTGCAATGCAGAAGCAACCTTCAGGTAACCAACAATCAGATAAAAATTTATTGTCATGAAATAATGAAGATATGTACAGAGTAGCTAAAGAAAAGTTGTCTAAGTTTTTGCATATGAGTCCAGCACCTCACAGGTAAACTGGAGGCAAAGTGTTAAAAAAAAAATTGTTTAAAATGGAATGTATGTAAATTTTTATATAAGCCTGGTCTCTTAAAACAGGTCTTCATTCTTCAGCACCACATATGTAGTTCTTTAGCCATTTATAATGAACTGAATGAAAACTGTTCCTCTCATCAGGCTTCAGCCTTCCAACACTAATGCTGTTTATAAAGAAGCTCCAAATTTTTTTGATGAGAACTTTCACTACACAGTGCAAGATCATCCTTTCTATTCAAAGCTTTGATAACGTATAAAACTAGCACCACATGAGAGATATTGTGCACCTCCATCTCCTATTAATTTCAGTCAGGAAGGAGAGCACTCACCAACTCAGCAGACCCAAGAAAATGTTCCTGCATAAAAGAAAAATTATTTTTCTAGCACATTTAGTTCCAGGGGCACCACAATAACTTTTCCTTCCATGGCATGATTCCTAGTCAAATTATGCAGTGATTATTCTATTTTGGTTTCTGCATTGTATACACAGTTTAATTGCTCAAAGAGAAACACTTTGCTATTGAATGTAGAAAAAAAAAAAAAATTGGCTGAGTGTATCTTGCTGCTGTGAAGCTGTAGGCTATAATTTCCAATGTCCATCTTAGAGAAGAAAAATCTGGTTCCTGCATTGATTGCCACTGGGAGAGATTAAAGGCACTTAAGACATGATGCTTTCCCTCCTAGTCCTTTGAATAAATGTTTTCTGTCTGCAGTATGTTAACTGTCTAGTAATACTGGTGGTATGTTACTAGATTGATACTTGTAGTCCGGAAGAGTCAAGCTGATTCATATACCACCCGTCCTGTGAATGGAAGGGCAACAATACCTTGTGACTAAATGACCATCCATCAGTCCTGGCCAGCACAGAGAAACATTTCTATTCATACATTTGTAAAAGTATAAAATAGAAGCAAGAGCTCAAACCAAGAGCCTTTATTATTACCCAAAGTAGTCTGCTGTGGAAATCTCAGCTGAGTACTTGGGATGCCCTTAAACTCCCTTCTAACACGTTTTGCTCATTGTGTTCAGAAGTGGAGGAAACCATAACAGTGAATAAGCTTTCATACTTATTCCATCAACTATGACCAAGTGTGTAATTTTTTTATTATTATTGGTTTTGACCAAATAAAATACAACATACACGACTAATATTTCCCAGACCTCTTCACTGATCAATATGATACTTAATTTTCAAATATACATAACATGAATTAAAGAATACCAATGTCCTCTTTACTGTCTTACAGTAACTGTAAATAGCACTAGTGCTCACAGTGGTGACGATGTTATATTTTGAGTTATTACTTTGAGACGTCCAAGTATTTTTATATTTCAAGAGCAATAAATCTCTTTATGTTATTTGGCACTTTGTTTGACACTGTCAGATTGACTCCAGTTGAAATTTAAACACTCATATCTTCAATTGATCAATTGATGAACATTAATGGAAGCCAGTATATAACAAATGGAGATACTGTCTTTTCACTTCAATTATGACTGACTAATCTGTGCTCTATTTCCTTTGCTTGATCTTCATTGCATGTCAAAATGAATTCAAAGATGTAATTTAATTTACTCCTCACTGGACACTAACATGAAGTTGCCCAAAGGACTGTACATTCTTAATCTGACTATCCTTTCTGTAAATGCTATATTGTTTAGAACCTCAGAAATACCAGTTTCTAGGCCAATGATTCCCAAAGCCTTAGGGCAAAGTCCATTGTCAAACTTCAAACTGTATCATTTACTTCCACTGTCTGTTACAAAAAAATAAATGGATGTTCTATATTTGTTTACACTAGCTGTGGAGCACAGTTTGGAAACTGTTTTTGAGGGATAGAGTTGTCTTTTCAGCTGGTCAATATCTTTTCCAGGAGAAGTAAAAACTTCATAGCAAAGCAAGAGAACAAGGAGAGGAAACACTTATGCAAATTGTGACTTCATGTTGAATGTAAAGAAAGACTAGGAGCATAAGTACAAAGCATAAATGATGATGAAATTGTTACAGAACCTGTTAAACTAAAATGCAAAGTAGACAGTATATTAAAGAAATGAGGAAGCACAGATGTATATGCCCTTACATAAACTATTATAACTATAATGTCTAATTCTGCATCTCTGACATAAGTACTTTTTTAACCATATAACTTGTTAATTTCTGCTAGAAACTCGTTTATTTTTAAAAATCCTCACACTTCTGGGTACACTTACTCTATTTTTTTAATCCCTCAAAAAGAAGATAAATGGTCATTCTGCAAATGTTTTTAGGATATTTTCTTCTGTGATTATCATCAACAACAAAAGTTCTGCAAAATCATGTGGAAAAAACTTTACAGATTTATGCTGGAGGAAACAAATAATTTGAAGTGTTATGGTCCTTAATCAGAAGCTTTGTCTTTCGTTTCATTGCATTAAGTGTAACTGAGATTTGAATTTTACAATTTTCCTCTTATTTAGAATGAAAGTTTCATACACTGAGAAAATTAACATCAGAAATAAAGTGTCAGGGCAGCTCTTAATGCATTGTTATGAAAATTGTGGGGTTAATCTTGGACAAATAAAAGATAAAAACAACACAAAAATGAGTTCACTTCTGTGCTGATACACACACACACAAAATAATTAAATATGTGTGAAACCAAATCATGCATATATTTCTCAGGTTTCATTTGCTGCAAATATATATGCAAAATTATAAAAATACCAAAATTTAACTAATATAGTTAAATCTCCTTTCTTACTATGAATAGTATTTGAGCAGTAGAGATTCTGAAATAATTTATCTATTACTGAGAAGCAATTGCATAAATATCTATTAAAGACAGATTAGTTATTGACATTATGGTTAACAGTACATGACCATAATTTTTGGCATCATTCTTGACTTGAAGGAAAAGAAAACTTCAAGAGACATCAGTGTTGGAGGAAAAACAGTAACAATTTGTAGTGCAAAACTAAAATAAAAATAAAAGAAGTTCCTCTTCACTTCCAGATGTCCTTTGTTTGAAGAGTAAAGTGAGAAGATAGGGCTATGAAGATTGCATTGTGTTGTTTTTTGAGTTATGTATTATAAATAGTAATATGTGCCAGACTCAATTCCATTCACAAATGACTATTTTGATATATATGTTTAAGTCAGGACTGTGATGGATGATTCAAACACAGACAGTGACAATATAAACTTCCTTACAGACAATTCTTAGGAGGAGGAATAAGGGTTGTCTGGGATTTCCTAGAAACTGAGATTATTGTACAGTTACTTGTGTGCAGTATTTTCCCTGATGACTGAAAGCACTATACATGCTGTACATGTGCATAACAGCTGGTGTATGTCTGTGCCATAAAACGACTCTTCACAATACAGTGAATTTAGCAGGTATGTGATGTTCTAGCATGTTACACATGGATAAAATTCTGCCTAATACTTCCCCAGATATCAGGCATTGCTGTGCAGGCACACGGCAACTATGCAGCTTAGTTTTATTACTCACTGCTTCCAAGAAACAGTGTGTTTTCTGCATGTAACTTGCTTTAATTTACTCACACTGTCAAAAATTAGTCAGGAATTCCAGGTTCTAGTATATGTATGGAAGACCTGCAGCTTGGTAGGCATGACTGATTTTTTGGATTTCCAAGCAATTGTCAGAGGTCTTAATGAATTTCCTGGATTGCCTTTTTAAATTAAAAAAAGGACACGACCAGAAAATAGAGGTTGAGAATAGCTCAGGGAATGATCTTCCCAAGGTTTGAATGAAAGACCAGACAAGTTCAATCAAATTGTCCTTTCATTTTTTGATAAGTCATTGTGGTATCAAAAATTCACTGCTGGTGGATTATGGTAGACAGTTGTATCCTATGTGAACTAATGTGTCACTTGAGTATTATGAGAATATTAACCCCAAGCAAGTTATATTCATGGTGAATCTGGCCCAAAAGTTCAGGGGAAGAAAGTATCTTCTCTCAGTTCACTAGTGTGTTCATCACCTATTCTTAGGAGTAGATACTTCAGCATATGTAAAGGTATTTAAATAAAAGTCCACACAGATTTATATTTATTTAGGCCAACACATTTCTAAGACTTTTGTTTATGAATTTCAATTAGATGTGATAAAAAGAAAGGGGCTTTTGAATATCACTTAGGCTCCAAACTGCTGAAAAATAGACCCTAGCAGAATAATTAGACATTTTAGGTTGTTGATGTGTTCAAGCCTCAAAGTAAATAGAAACTACAGGTTTCTGACTGTCTTTCCAAGTAGCTATTCTTACAAACCTGGTGAATTCCATTTGAGAAAAGCAGTTGTTTCTTGGCTTGCCCAATTTGATTCATTAAATAAAAATAAAATACAATCTGTTTCTGAGGTGACAACTTGGATTATTTTGTAGTTTATAAAGCAAAGAGTCTGACAGTATTTCAATAAAAATATTAAACATTAGTTATTTATAAAATACTGGTGAATATACTCTGTGATATATTTAATAGGCATATTCATGCCGCAAATACCCATTTTTGTCATATTTGAGGAAATTGTCCATTCTCCACTTCAATGATGAGAGAGATATATTCTTTGGGTTTTGTTTATTTTTTTTTATGGCCTGCAGATTAATGTTTCTGTGGCATGAAGATCATCATTAAATAATCTCATTATCTCTGTTTGAATGAAAAATCCATGGTGCAGAAGCATCAAATTTCTGCATACATATGGTATGTTATCTTGTATCCAGTATAATAGTAATCATTGGACTTACATTTATATAAGCTTTGATGCTGAACTTCCAAATACTGAACTATTTTTCCTCTCTGTACACCATATCCTCGAGTTTCCTACCAAAACTCCTCAGAGTTGCCACAAAGATATCAGTGTCCTATAGCAATTATAGCAGGAATTATGACCTCTAAGTCAGACTTCCCTGTAACTAACATAGTGTTTAATGCTTCCAGTCTTCAGTATTCTTTCGTAGCATTAACTGATAATGTATCAGAAACCTCCAGAACTACATATTATCATCATTCCTGTCCTAAAACAGAAAGTCCTAAGTACAGAGATAAAGTGAAGCACAGGGCTCCAAGTGGATTTTATCTTATAATGAGCATTGTGTAGCAATAACAAAGCTTCAAAAATAATAATGAAAAATGCAGAAATTCAGAAGGTGGGTCCCATTATCCTCTCCTTTAAGGTCTTCATTTGATACTAGTGAGAATTTCAGTACTAAATGCAATGATTTCTTTTGGCTGAGCATTGTTTTGATTAATAATGACTTGGGGTTTTTTTACTATATTTTTATTTATCCAACAGTCAAAGAAGCTTGGTAGCACCTTGCTAATGAGTGAGTCAAATACAATGAGGAAAAGTTTTTCCCTTAAAACCAGAACATTTTGGACAGAAATCTCAGACAACTGTTATCCTCTCCCTTGCTCTGGACTTTATAGGGACATCTCTGATTCCAGTTCCAGGAAGATAATGGAAGCCGGGAAGGTACAAGAAGAATGACAGGACGTTGAAACTAACCTTTATCAGCATCTTACCCAATGTACAACAGAACTCTCTTCCAATCAGCACCTAGAAACAGAATGAAATAGTCCAGCAGTTAACTAATGTGTCACTTGTACACTGAAGAAGATTACTGTCAACTAGGCTAAGTTGTAAACTTTTCTACACCATTTATTAAGGGAGCTTTGGGTGGCATGATCAGACCACAAAGACACATAAAGTTAGGTGTAATGTGCCACAGACTTAGTATTTTTGATACAATGTTACACATACATTAATTAATCTAGCATAACAAATAATTAGCAAGAATATATTAATACTTCATTCATGAAAACAAAGCTTCACAACTAAAAGAATATGCTCAGTGCACAGTGTGAGAAGCCCTCAAATCCCTCAGAATGCTCAATGGCAAATAAATAATGATCTACTAACCAAATCTTCTGTATAATCATGAGTATTATAGTTGGAAAAGACTTCTGCCTCAAAACCACAATATATCCATCAATCGTCTAACATAATTATCAGTTGAAACAAAACAGCATGAAAACTAAAATTAAATAATTGTTCCTTCTTAATCAATTTAATAAAAGTCACCATTTACCCCTGGGAAAGGAGATATCTGAGTTGTTGCCCCAAGATGAAGTCTGAAAATTAGTTTTGAACTACAGGTAAGATTATTTTTCTCTCTCCTTTTCCTTTTTATAAATGAAGAAGGTTCCAAGGACTCAAACAGAGGTTTCTTACAAGTGAAGTCAGAAGCAACCTCATCCAACTCTAATTAGGTTTGTTTTTTTTTAAATTTTCCAAATATGTCTTGACCTTTTCTGAGATTCTCTAGCAAGAAATATCAGCATGGTGTATAATTTAACTTCTACTGGATATGATTGCATTATAAATCTTAAGGGAAAACAGTTATTCAGTATCAGAACACACAAGGACTGTTGGAGGTAATTTTTGTGATTTTTTTTTTTTTTTTCTCTCAGGAATCCATGAAATTGAACTGACTTATGGACAGACTTAACTTGCATCAGTTAAAAAGGGGGGTTTACGCCAAGGTATAATATCAAACTTTTTTGTAACATACATAGTTGTATTTGGTTTGACTGAGATGGAGTTAATTTTCCCCATAGCAGCCCTCACAGTGCTGTGCTTTGTATTGAGATCTGGAAAGGTGCTGATAAAAGACCTGTGTTGTGGCTGGTGCTGAGCAGGGCTTGCACAGAACCGAGGAGGTTTTTCAACATTCCCTCCACAGCGGGATGGGGTAGACAAGACCTTGGGAGGGAACACAATCGGGACAGCTAACCCAAACTTACCAAAGGGATATTCAGTACCATATGACATCAGCTTAACAATAAAAGCTAGGAAAAGAAGGAGGAGGGGTGGTATCCGATTGTCCTCCAGACCAATCAATAGGCATTTGGAGCCCTGTTTCCCAGAAAAGGGTCCAGACATTGCCTGCTGATGGGAACTAGAGAATAAATCTTGTTTTCTCTTGCTTCCACGCATGAGGCCTTGCTTTGCTTTTAATTAAACTGCTTTTGTCTTGACCTATGAGTTTCATCTTATTTCCTTCACCCTGGTCCATCTGAGAGGAGAAAGTGGGGGAGTAATAGAGCAGCTTGGTGGGCACCTGGCATCCAGTCAAGGTCAAATCACCACAGTAGTATTTGTCAGCAATAGTTTGTAGCAACAAGAAATTTAACCTTGACAAACATCTTTTCAAGCTACTATCTTCTGAAATGTTTCAGTCTCTTGGAGATTTGGTTTTTTTTTTTTATGATTACTAAGAATTTTTTTATTGATATGAACCAGTCATGTTAGATAAACAAAATGTTCATCACTGAAAGTGATGGAAAGCCATTGAAGTAGTATGTTGCAGTGTTTCTTCTGAAAAGTTTGTTAATCTTTCCAAACCAATCAGTTTTGAAAGAACAGCTGCTTCATCTATACATGCTGGTCTGTAAGAACATGGTTATTTCTGTCAAAACTCTGGAAAATATAACTGGACTGATTATGTAATAGTAGAGGTACTATGTTAGAGATCCTTCATGACAGATGGGTGAAAGACTGGTTCTATGTATGTAAACACTAATATTTCTATTGTAAGAATAAAATTTATACACATTCTGCTTATCACCAGTATGTATGTAAGTGTCAGACAGAACACCTAAAGTGGAAAATGGTTATATTTTGTGTGAGAATTGAAAACATTCAGTTTGCATTCAATAACAAATTTTCATTCTGCATGAGTAATGGGTATTCAGCCCTTTTAACAACAGGGGACAGTTTCAGTCTCATGCAAATGATCACTGTCTGAATTCTGGCAATTAAAACAGCTGGTGTAGGGATGTAAAGGAGTTAATGTGTTAGGGAAAGCAATTTTTTTTTTTTCTTTGACAGAGTATGTGGTATTCCTTTTATGATTTTTTTTTTTTTTTTCCAGCTTCTGGGATTGAGATGGGTAAAATAGAAAGACTAAGTCCATCACTTAAAAACTCAGAGAAACCTTTTGCTTTCCTGTTGCTGTTTTCAAGTTCTATGGTTCTAAACATAAGCTGGATAATATTTTCCTCCTCAAATCATAACTCCACGGCCTGCTTGGCATAGGTACAATTATTCACAGCTGCATGCACAATGTTGTTAAATGCAGAACAGCATCCCTAGCTGCCTCCTGCGTATTGTCAACAAACAATATTCAGCTGATTTCTCTTTCCAAACAGTTTCTCTAATTGGCAAAAACCTGTTCAGGTACATTCAGATATAGCAGAAGAGACAACATATCAAAGGCAAACTGGTCCCATTTTCACTTTAGGTTACCAAGAATAAGGTGTTTCTACACTCCAGATCTATTTGTTTAAATACTCCACTATCATTTATCGCATAGATATAGGTGAGTGCAACCTGGACAGATTATGTTCATTGATATGGTTTTAATAGTGCAATTGTCTAGACTAAAAATAATATTTGGTTACTCAATAAATTCCCTCCACAATACTTAGTCTACACCACTGGAAAATAACTAAAAAAGGTATCCCTGTACATGCAAACCTCACAGCAAAATCAACACTGTCCCCTAGATTTAAGAAGTTTTATTTTAAAAACATTACAATAAAAATAATTAAAAAAAAACAAAAGCCCACACCACACCAAAAAAAGGAAAAAAACCAACCAAACAAACAAAAAAAAACCCCAAACCAAAAATTAAACAAAAAACCCAACCCAACCAAAGCAAACCCAAACCCAAAACCAACAAACAACACTTCAGTTAGTTTGCTTACTTGCTTTGCTATTCAATTATCACTACAGGTGTACATTTCAAAACTACTACTATCCCAATGTCTGCACCCTATTCAAATTGAAGGATTCATTTAGAGGAGCATCAAAATTGCAGAATGTTTTTCTAGTTCAGGACTCTGAAACTTTGTATCTAATTCATTTCAGAGTGGTATATAGGAGTCAATTTTCTGTCTCTAAGTATATGATAAGTCAAAAAGGAAAATAATGACCAGGTGCTATGTGAACTATTATATAAAATAAGACTTTTATGAATCACTTTACTAAAGAAATTACCTTTATGGAAACCTATTCAAAGTAAACTTGATATTGAGTGTCTTTTTTTTTTTTTCCAAAATGCAGGGCATCGGTCAAAAAGCCCCATCAAACAATGATAAAATCCAAACCCATAAAACCAAACCCACTTGTCAGCCTCAAAGGGGTTTGTATAGTTTGTGAGCTTTTTTCTAAACACCCCCAAACATCCCTCAATGCAAACAACAAAGGCAATAACAAGTATTTATTATAGAATCAAGCCAATTGTTAAAACTGATGTTTTCTGTGGGTTTTGGGAATTTTTTTATCAAGCAGAGATCTGGATGGGAAAGGTGCATATTGGCAAATAGCATAGAAGTCTAAAAACCACCATTTTTTAATTTCAGAGCTCAGAAGAAAATGTATGAATATGCTGAAGAACTCTTTAGGACAGCACTGGAACTTAAATACTATGGGAATAATAATTTCAGTGACAACATATGTAGCCTCAGTTTTTTGAAAGCACCATTTTAAAGTCAATAAAACTTAAAATTTTATTTGTGACTTTCTCAATCCAACACAGATCACAGTTAGAATTTTTTTTCTATATAAACTCCATACTTCCTTTTTGGGATATGAGGATTTCAACACTAAAACTCTAGATTCTGTGTAGAAGCTGGACTAAAAGTAAATGTGGTTAATGTTGTAAAATGAAGTATTTCATCTAGATATCACAAGGTTTAGCAGGTTGTTTCCTTCCATTTCAGCGGGTTATAGCTATTGCCCAGACAGCTGTTCACTTACATGCAAAGTGGACATAACTGCTTGAAAATCTTCTCCTAAAGAAAAATGGTGAAATGAGATCTGTTTAGACAAAAGGAGGAATTTCTGGTAAACACTGAGCTATTTAGCTTCCAGTCGCCTTAAGCAAATGTGAGACCAAATGAAGTTTTCTTTTGGAAGCTCAAGTTGTCACCATGTATCAGCATGAAGTACCTTACATTGTATCCAGTCACATTTAAAAAAAATGTTTATTTTCCTAAAAAATATTATTGGAATTCAATAACAGTTACTGTACAATGGATCTGCTGTGACTGTAAATGTGCCAGTATTGCTTTAACTAACCCATTGACACCGACAATTTTTGAATGTTTGATCATGTCCTGTTTCACACAACTGCTAGTAAAACTAAATCACTAGCTGTGGACCTGGCAAATCATAATTTAAAGCAGCTGTAGGTTAAGCGATGAGATATTAATTTGTGCCTTTGCAGCCTGTTTTTCAAATGCCTGCACCATCAAGTAAGTTCAGAAGGATCCACCTCACAATTAGGCATCAGAATTAAAAACTTCTTTAAAAATGGTCACATGTGATAAAAATGAGACTGGTATTTATACTTCAGTAATATTTCACTAAGTATACTGCATATGCAAAAATCTTAACACAAATTTAAGAGTGTCAGAAATTTAGATATTAGAATCTCTTAACATTTTTTGCAGTTGGTTGTGAAAATGTATCTCTCTTTTCCACTTATTTTCAGTACAAGTTCTCCATTTTATAAAAAGATACGTAATACAGTTAGTTCATCCCTGAGTATTCCTCTATTCTCATGCTGTTCAACACCTGGTTGCTAACTTACTGTTATTCCTACTGCTAGACCTTCAACAAAAAAATACTTCAGAATTTGTTGTGTTTTGTGGGGTTTTTATTTTTGTTTGGCTTGGGTTGTTCCTTTAGAGAATAAAGAAATAAGTCAATATTTCTCAGTCAAGCACAAGAATACCTATAAGTGAATTTTATTTCTGTTGCCATAAAAAAGATTTTAAATATGAATCACCATTCTACAGATGGTGAACGTCAGAACACAAATCACAGCTGTGTATAATGTTGTTTTCCACTTCTGCGGACTACACCTTCCTGGGTGTATTCCAGTTTAATAATACTGCATCATTTTAAAGTCATTAAGCAGTCTCTGGAGAAGGGCAATATATGTTATCCCTTTTAATACATTTTTTTTGCTGATACAGATGGAGACTAAATTATAATTCACTAATACGGTGAAGAGAACAGAAAATACATTACAATATTTTTTTCCTCAATCTGTTACTGGAGAGACACACTGGAGCCTGAAGTACCTGTACATTTTTGATAAAACGTCAAGAGAACCAGAAAAAAACCATATCCAAACAAAATAAAGAAAGGAAAAAATTAGTAATGTGCATGATAAAACAAGTAGGCCAGATCCAAAGGCCATTGAATTTTAAAGTAACTGTACAGGATATTAGTTTTATGTAATTTGTGTGCAGAACAGAGTAACTCAACTAAAAATATTTTCCATCACAAGTCAGTACCAAAATACCAAAACATGTATAGCTCATAGTATTGTGAGAATGCCAAGTACAGTTTAGTAATTTCTGAACTTATTCAATGGAGCCACTTATCTAAGAAAGACTTTTCAAAGTGGCTCTACAGAGCCTGCGTTGGCAAACCTTTATTCACAACAGTTGTTGCATAGTTTTTAGAGACATTATTCATCAGCCACAAATCAAAGATTGTAGCTATGGCCTGCATGATCTGCTATATTTTGTAGACCATCCAGAACAGGATTTATTTACACTTTTGGGTTGGTTACATGTGTTTCCACGCATTCTGTATAAAGGACTCCTATGACATAGATTTTATATTTTCCTTCTAAGTGCAAATACAGTATACATCCAATCTCAGTGGTTTTAGGTTAAGAAAGCTACCAATATTTTGAGAATAAAAAGAGCATGTCTATAAAACCGCACACAATAAAGTTGTCTCTTCTGTAACAATCTGCAATGAAGTCAAAACTATTGTCATCTGTACAGATTCCTAAGACATTTAAAAGTACAATACAGAGAAACTTAAGACAATTACAGAAGTGCATTCAAGTACCTGTTCAAGATATGTGAGTCTCATTGTAATTATGAGTTAATGAGTTGTCTTTCATTTTTTTGTACTCTGCCATTGATAGAATATTTAACATGGTGTATGCCATGTTGAATATAATGTAACATTACTTCTTTAAATTCTAAACCATGTTTGAATTTTTTACATAGACACTCTGGCAGGGTCTGTGCATGTGTTGTCATTTAACGCACCAGTAAATGTGAAATCACATTATTTCAGTGACACATAATATTATAATAAAAACCATTATTAACAACAAGAAGGTAGTTGATTGACATGTAAATCATGATAAGGAATTGGTCCTTAAGACCAGCAAAGACAGAGTAAGTAAACAGGAGTGCTAAAACTATGATTTCCTGAAAATATTTCTTTAACAAAACTGAAACATGTAATGAATGCAGGGATTACCAAAATGCTTTTTGGGTTTTGGCTATTAAAATGTTAACTCATTTTGATCTTGACTACAACACTCTTTCAAAACATTTTGAAATTCAAAATTTACTTTCAGTCCTAAAATGCTGACCTTTTCCTCTCACTTTATATAAATGGAATTTTGTTCTAGTGGAATTTCCTACAGATTAGAAATAGAAATTCTAGATTTTGGTAAGTGGTGTTTCTATCAGCATCATCATCATTATTTACTCTGCAGTAAAATCTGAAACTTGGTATAGTCTGAGACACCTAGTAAGCTCAGTACTAAAAGGTGAAACTCAAAAAATGCTGCCATTAAGTGTTTAACATCTAAACATGTATATGATTCTTAAAACACATTTTCTCTAATTCTATGCACTTATCTTTCCAGTGATCAGTTCTGGAGATTTTATTGTAACACTTTCACAAAGTGTGACGAGCATAGCAGATTTTCAAGTTTACTCTGGATGGGATCATTCTTGAAACCACACTTGGAGTACTACCATCCAAAGTTAAATCCCAATGGCATGGCAGTTTGAAGAAAGCAAAGGAAATGCATATGACTGAAAACATATGTATATGTCTGAAACAAAAAAACAACCAAACCCCTAGAGCTAGTACTTCACAGATTACAAAGCATGTTTGTGCTCACACCTCCCCATCCCTCACCTTCTCCCCATCCCCCCCAGTCCAGTGTTGAACAAAATACATGTGCACAGTCTTGGAAAATCTTGAGACTCAACAGAGTTCAGTAACAGAGAATCAATGTTTGAACTACCGTAAAGTCCTAGTAGTCTCCTGGGATTAAAAAGGTAACATTTTCTAGGACATTTAAGAGCTACTAATGTGTCTTTTAAGACTATCAAGCAATTCCCTAAAGATTCATAGAGCACATACATTTAACCATGTGGAAAAGCACTGAAGTGCTATGACTTCTGTAATTACTTTTTGTTTCCAGGCCAAGTGTAGTGCAGACTCCTGTGGGAGCAGCCCTGCTCCCTTCAGTCTGGGTTATCACTGCACTGTGTCACAGTCAGATTTTCTTATACAATATACCAAGGTTAAACCCAAGTGCAAAGTAGCAGATCACCTGAAGGAATAAATATTCTAAATGAACATTTGCCAATACCTGATTTATACAAATCCACTCAAAAAAAAAATTAAAAAAAAAGAAAAAAGAACTCTCCATGTTGGTGGGGTTGGAATTAAGTGATCTTTAAGGTCCCTTCCAACCCAAACCATTCTGTGATTCTATGATTCTATAATATGGCATCAGTGAAAGGGTAAACAGAACATGACACATAAGGAAGTATAAAGTCTAACAACAAAGAACCAGAGCTCATTCAACCTCTTTATGATGTTGCTTTCAACTCTGCCTTGGTGCTCAAGTTTCCAACAGTAGTGTCACCAATCTGGATTATTATACAACTGATAGATCAGTTATTTGTGTGGTCAGCAAGTTTTTGCAGTGTAGCTGCTCCTGTATGTAAAGAATGTGTAAGCACTAGCACTTCTACAAACTTGTGTTCTCGGCAAGAGATATTTCTTTCCTTTTTAAAAATCTTTTATTCCACAGATTATAGCATTTTCATACAATTTATTATCATGTGCATGAACTTTTGTGACTAACTTTAGGTCGAATCTTCCTTAGAAGCTGTTAGGTAACCAACTAAAAGATAACCATATTAAACTCATAAAGCCCAGTGAGAATCATTAAAAAAAAAAAAAAAGACAACAAAACCTTAGGTGCAGGAATTGGTGAAATGGAGAAGGCTGAATCAGCTACTGAAAGAATGATTGTCAAAGGAGACCAGTTGTCCCTAGTGTATGTAACCACTAGGATGATTCAATCAGAGAAAAAATTGAGTCAGAAGGCTATGCAAACTAAAGCTGGATTATTGCCTGAATGTGTATAGGTTTTATTATGAGATCCAGGAGGAAGAAAATTTTAGGACTGTCTAAACTTTACAGGATATTTTATTTATGGTGGGGGGCCATCAAGGCAGATCAAGAAGGAACAAGTACAGGAAAACAGACAGAAAAGGGGATAAAAAGGGCCAGTGGTGTGTAAGCAGGTTGCTGGTCAACATGCTTGTCTGACTAATGCCTGGGTATGACCACCTCAATCTGTCCTATCTTCTTAAACTCCATTACTGATGATTTTCTCTGAGTGTTCTCTCTGCTGCACATAAGTGTGTTTTTAATGATCTGCTATAGAATTTCAGGCCAATTTGAGGTCTGCTTGCTCTGGGTCTTTGTTGTTTTTATCTGAGTCTGGTTGCCAGCTAATGGATCGAGTGTCTAAAGCCAGGTACTGGAGGGACACATACCGTGTGTCTTTGTGCCAGCAGAGTCCTGACTTGTAGTAGCTGAGGTGCCTTAGTGCCTCAGTAATATAAGAGGGCAAGTTATTTGCAGCTCTCAGTTATTTGCACCTTTCATCTAAGCTTCTATAGAAGTTTCCCCTTGCATTCTCTTGTGATTATTCTGTGGCTGTTGGATTTTGGGCCTTGCACCTGCAAAACCCCAAAACTGTGGGTTTTGTAGGTACTTGGTGTTTCATGATTACCACTGACATCAGATTCACATCTCTTTCCACCTTTCCTTCATTTCTAGCTTTGAAAAATTCAGTTTTACAGTATAGAAAATTAAGCCCAGTACACATCAAAGTAGATAATAGTAATTTAAATGGTTGATAAATACTATCCAATAATATATATGTGCATACACTTAAATGTCAATCAATGTGCAACACCAATTAGCATGTTGCAACTAGTGCCAGAAACAGAATCAACCAACAGGGAATTTGAGCAGGTTCCAAGGAGAACTATATAGTACTATTGGAAAATCATGGAAAAAGTGATGATCCTTATCTACAGTACCACCATTTGATACACATTACAGAATCATCCCTAGAGGAAGACATGTCTGGGATTCCTGGATAGCTACTTGGAGAATTTTCTCTTCCCCTCCTTCCTTCCATCTTTCTGTCTGCCTTTCTTCTCTCATCCTTATTTTGTTCTTCCACAAAAGTAACTTTCACTGAGTCAATGTATGCCAGCAGCTATATAGATTCTTCTAATAGATCTTTTTCAATATGACTTATCTAAAAATCCCTTGTGCAGCAAGCGGTCTATATGTCAGCTGCTAGAATGGAACCATTATTACATGGGGCATGAAAGTCCATGGATCAGAACTGGAGGAAACCAAGGTCTAGAAAACCAGCTGCAGATGACACTGGAGTTGTTTATATATGTATACTCTGCTTATTCCACTTATTCTTAATTCTGATGAGTTGAAGATGAAAAGCAGGCTTGGACCATCTGTGTTGTTCATGCTTCTGTGAGTGCTGTTTGTCTTCATGTGGGACAGGCACTGATCTTCATCTGTCTGGATCTATGTGGCTGTCTGTGAGTACTCCGTGTGAGTGCATGTGCACAAGGATGCATGTCAGTGTGCAAGTGTGGAAAGTAGCTTCTCAGCATTGCTATTCGGTGGACCTGGGGAGATAGAAGTGAAGCAGCCTCACATATATAGGACTAAAGAAGCATCACTGGGTCTTAGAGTCCACCAAAGTCAGTGAAAGCAGACTAGGGAGGAAAAATTTCTGTGTCCTGAAGTACACTAGATTCAGCAACCTCTAACAATTTTTATTTGTTATAAAAATTATTGTTATCTCTATAATACAGTCCAAATTTTCTTTATAAAATATGTATTATGGAACCTACATAAATGATTGAAATAAATTTTCTTGGCATAGGGCAGATTAACAATACCTTTACCATGGTAAATGAAGCAAAAGACAAGTGACACAGACTTCTCCTAACATTTAAGGTATGATTGAAATGAATTTTGCATAATCCAGTCAGTAAATTGGTGAACTGGCTGCTTGACTTCTAACCATGAACAGTTAAAACTTTTTTTTTTTTTCCAGTTTCAATTCTTTGTGCCATTTGGGTCTCTCAATTTAAGTAAATGGGCAAGAATACTGTAAATGTATGTTTTGTACACTTCCCAAGCCAATTGTTTTCAATTTTTCTTTACTGGACTGACAACTTGAGTGGGAATTATTAGCAATTACATAGCTGAGCTGGAAGTAGTGAGACTCAAGTGGTTTAGTCTGAAAAAGGTAATTCAAGAAAGCTGAGCAGCTACCCAGGATATTCAGTTTGGACCCATGCAACACAAGCTCCATCATAAAACAATAAAATATTGATCTGGTTGAATTCCTCACTGTGCAGATGTAATATTGTAATTGAATGACAGCCTAATGGAAGAAAACCTATTTAAAGGTCACAAAGTGTTGAAATCCAAGAGTAATTAAAACAAAAATTCATTCGAACAGATTGTTTTTCCACATCTCAGGCAATTTCAGTACAAGGCAAAGCATCACGCAACCTGCCACAGACCTCACATTCCTACATTTAGAGGCTACTGTGACCAAGTAATAGGTCATGTTTCTGTAGGAGGAGGTCAAGGCATTTTTTTTTTAAAATATGTGATTATGACAGGCAAAAAATTTTACATTTTTTGATCTTCAAGTTAGTTACTTATATTTTATAATTAAACTTCATTATATCTGGGAGATTACATATCTCTGGTCCTGAAATAATCAAATGATAATAAATCAAATAAGAAAGCAGAAACAACAAAACATCAGGGTGTATAGAACACTATTTTCACATGTAGTAATAATCATGAAAATCTCTCAATGGCCGTAGTTTCTACACAGGTTAAGCTGATTCCAGTCATCCTTTAAAAAGTAATTATGAGATAGAACAACATTTTGTATGAGCTAGTCCTATATTTCTCAGTGCCTGGAAAATATATCACTGCTGGCAGGCTCCATTTATCCCAGTTCCTATGCCCCAGCTTCTACTCAATGTTTACAAAGATCCTTTGCTCACTGACACTGCTGTATACCAGACTTACATTGCTATTGGATGAACCTCAAACATAGTTTTGGGTAAAATCAACTTTTTTGTTGATTACATTAATCTCCTGTCTAAAAGCTCATCATTCTTTCTGGTGACATTCTTGATCTCTGACTAGTTAAAGAATACAGCAAAATCAGTATCACTAGCATTTTGACAATAAGCAACTGAAACAGGAAAAGCTGTCACTCATTATAAAAGTACCCTGGCCCTTTTGAAGTCTCAAGATATTCATTTGGGAACAAAGCTGTTGGTTCTTCAAAAGATTGCTATCATGGTGAAACCAAAAAGTGAGCTATAAAAGACTGTCAAAATACATGATGTCAGGAGCTAGTAAAAATTTGACAGTGGCTATCTATAAGCTCTTTGCAGGTAGATTTTACCATGGAAGGAGATAAATGTACAGCAATGACTATAGATACACATGAAGTTTATCCTGTTTACAAATTCCAAAAGGTCCAAAACGGTCCATCCATTGGAGCCTCCATCTAACTTAGAATAGGAAACAGAAGGAGTCTGTGTTGACCTTTCAGAATATCGGTCTTAGCTTTCATGTGTTTTATTTTAGTTAAAAAGAAAATTGATACTTTTGTTCTACATACCCAGTTGGTAGCTTAAATCATGTTCTAAAATTTTCAGATGAAACATGTTAATTGCAATGTACTGCCAAACAGGCTGTCACTACTACCCCTAAGTTTGACTGCATTTTTTTCTGTTCTGTCCAGTGTAATTTGGACCCAGAACCTTGGATGGCATTATTTTTCCCTTGTAACTTGATAGGCTGGAAAAAGTAAGGCAATTTACACAATGATCTACAAATAGCTGGTTTAGCACTTGGATTCTGTATAAAAATACTTAATATTTATGTACCCCTCTAGTACTTCAGAATGCTTTATTGATATTATTTAACTGCTTTTCTACTCTCCTGAAAAAGATATATCACAAGTACACAGTGTTTGGGCCATTTAAACAAAGAAAGTAAATGTTCTGCTTTTGTCTAAAGAAGTATACAAGACCTCATTCTAGGCACTTATGAAAAGTGGTTTTAATAATGAAGTCGTAATAGAAAAATAAACAGTCCCTTGATCTCAAGTGAAGTCAAGATTTTTAACTGTATAACTCCAAGTAAAAACCAAAGCTAACCTAAGCTATTTGTGAACACTGTAGAGTATCAAAAATCTTCAACAATGTCTGTTACAAGAAATAATTTTAAATTTTGAGCAACAGAAGAGGACTTTACCTTGTCTCTAGATATGGCAAGCTCACTACGGGAAAAGATGTTTTAAAACAAAATTCTCCCAAGAAAGATACACTTCAACAATAAACAAAATTATTACACTCTCTAGTTAGTATTACTCTTTGTGTCCTAGACTCATCCACGAAGGTTCAAAAAAAAATCAGTTTATTGTGGAAACAATACACATAAAAACCACCACCCACCAGTTTATTTAGGAAATCCTTTTGCTCTTCATTTCAAATTTTGATTATAAACAAGTCTCACTTTTTTATGCCTTTAGGTAATTAGTTCTATTAGATTCTCAAGGTATTCATCCTGGTTACTTTCTACGCGTATGAAATATGGGAATAAATGACAATTGAGCAAAAGAATCCCTGCTTTGTCATTGCTGGAGATATCATTAACATTGATGTATTATTGAAAATGCTCTCTTCTGATATTCCCTTGTTCCTGTTGATTTTATTTTCCTTCCACAGTCCTCTTTACTATCTACCTTGCCCTCCTTCAGAAAATCCCTCCCTTAAACTGGAAAAAAAGGGATGAGATTTAGTTACCAGAAGAAAGAAAGAAAAATATGTTCCTATATCTCACTGATTAAAACACTTTAAGAATGGAAGTTCTTTATAAAATGTAATTATGGGAGGGGAACACAAAGATATTAGAAGTCTCACACTACTACCTGAAATATATTTTAGGTCAACTAGGATTATAAAACCTATGATTTCACAACTTTATATTTGAAGAAGTGAGGTAGTTCCATTATTTTCCACCCTTATACTGTGACCAATAAATAGAAGCCTAGTTATCAGCCTCAATAGAAAAAAAAAAAATTCTAAAATACATTAAAAAAGAAAAATAGAAAAAAGATGTTGTTTAGAGTCAATATTTATATTTTCAAGGCAAATGAAACAAGGGGAAAGGAGATAAAAATGCACTATCTGTGACTTTTTCTAGATGAAGTAAAAGGAAACTTTTTTCACAGTCAAACTATGCTGAAGCTAATTAGTACGGAAAAAGGTCTTCTAAAAAGGAATTTTTCAGTAAAACCACCAACTGGATTATGAAAATTCTGAACAAACTGAAATAACTGAATAGGGGAAATGTGCATTAAGGTAAGTAGAATTCACAAAGATTTGACATAGCTGTGAGGAATTTTGAATTATTCCAAAAGTTTTTCAAGATAATAAATCAATTTTTTTTTTTTTTAGGACAAAACCGTCCTTTACATTAACGCATGGGAGATACTTTAGGATTTTTGAGAACTGATAAGGGACAGTAAAGCAGTCATCATATGTTAGTCATGTTTAAATTACAAGATTTTGCTGCAAATTAGATTAATCCAGATTCTGGATTTTATCAAGAGTCTACCTGCTGCTTAGGAAGGTGAAAATTTTCCAGCTATATTCTTCTTTTTAAATACATTACCCCATTTTGTAAATATACAGGGTTTTTATTTACATACATTTATTGCATACAAAAAAAACCCCAAACAAACTAGGTTGTACATCAAGCACTTGAAAAACAGAAAATGTCAAATATGTACACATATTTCTCCAGTTTCACCATCCACTTTACAGAGCAGACAAAAGAAGGGCCCAGGAGAAATAAGGGCTCATGGTTCTGTAACTAGCATGTGACATGATGCTATGCAGGGACATCAGAACTATTGTTTATATCATGAATCTACTTATTCTTGTAACTTCATTCTTTGAGTGTTAGATGTTATCAGAGTTTTCATGTAATATTTGTGTACAATATTCAAGAATTATTTTCAGAGAAACAATGTATAAAATAATAGTTAATTAGGAAATAGACATTCTTCTTAAAAATTTTTCATTGAAACAAGGATTTGTCTCTAAACCTTCACTGGTTTCTGGTGGGTATCTGGAGGACTCTAACCCTATAGGTAAGGTACCTTGCAGGTATTTAGTTTTGTTTATTGCCACAATATTCCCTCCTGCTTGAAGTATTCCCGGTGTTCCCATAGAACACTTTAGTGTTGCTTTCATGATGGTGTAAACCAAATCCTTTTAGTATTTATGCTGTTTTATTTTGTAGGAGGCAGAAAAACAAAAACCACAACCAAAAAATCTTCCAAATCTTTAATCTGGGTTTCCCTAATCATTAGAGTTAATGCTGAATGAATGATTAGATTTGAAAGTAGCAGAGCACTTGTGATTCATTTTGATGAAATATTTAAGTGGTTGTCATGGTTTAGGGTCAGTGTGGCCCCTTAGACCTATAACAGATGCTCTCTGTTAAGCCCCCTCCCTCCCCAAAGGGGAAGAGAAAGGGAATAAGGGAGAGAGACTTAGTGATTCGAAAAGGAAACTAGAACAGCTTTAATGAAAAATAAATTAATAATAATAAAAATGGAGTATATACAAATATATACAAAAATAGTATCAAACTCAATCCCCTGATGGTATTTACATCACCGTCACCACTGATGCTGTGGAGCAGGCACCGGGGCAGTCCCAGACTGGGTCCCACAGCAGACAGGAGCTGTGTTCAGGAGTTGGATTCTGGTACCAGATTCAGAAACACACAGACCGGGATCGAAGGCAGAACAGTCAGAATCCTCCTTGGGTGCTCTGAGGAAGGAACTGAAAGAGGACACAAGCCAAGCAACGTAAAGCTGGCAAAACAGTCCAAGAGGGGAGAAGACCCCAAAGAATCTTTGGCTCCCTCAGCCTTTGCTGAATATGACGTATATAGGATGGAAAACCTCGTTGCTCAGTTTAGGGTCACCAGTTCTGTCCACTCCTCCCTGCAGGTGCAGCCTTTCACTTTCTTCACCCCCCCAATCTGCACAACAAGACCCAGCAGTGGCCTTGGTCTGCATGCCAATCCTTGGTAGTAACTCTAAACATGGGATGTTATCACTGCTAGAAGCAGACACTGTCTGTGAAAACAGGCTGCTAACTTCAGGAAGTGCAGTTAGTTAGAACTTAGCTGAAGAGTAAAATCACTGAACAGAATTAGTTCTGTTCTCACTCAAACCAGGAGAGTAGTCTGCACATACGAAGAGAATGACATCTAAGAATAATAAGAAAAAGTCTTTAAAAAGTCATTGTTACATTTTCCTTTCAGAAAGTTACACCTGCTAAAATCCATAGATTTTTTTTTTTTCTGGACAGATTAAAAGGACAATATATACAACTCCAGCAGTAGGTATTAACAAAAATCATGTAACAGTAAATATTTAAAGTTCTTTATGATCATTTGATTTTCAATATACCACTTTTCAAAGTGTTTTATGTAGCTTTATCTAGAAAGTTTCATTTCTAACACAGATAGGCTTTAAAGTCTAATATAAAGTCTAAACTCTAAAATATCATAATTCCTATTAAAGTACAGTGCCCAGGATTTCTCAACATATTTCCTTCTGTGTAATCCTAAACCTCATCCTGCATCTGAATACTGAGTTCCTTTCCTTTGGCATCCCCTGTGAGGTCGCTAAGAAAGGTACCAGTTAGTGCCTTTACAATGCCCATAAAATAGCCACCAGAGTTAAGCTGCTTACTGACAGTCTAACATACCCTCATGAGATGGGAAAGTGATGCTATCGTTTATAGATTAGAAACCTGTGAGCACAAGAATACCTTATCCATCTTTCCAAGGTGTGAGATGTGCCATGTAATTTGATGGAGTTCTTGACAGCAGGGCAAACCTTGCTGGAAGGAGAATGTTTTCCACTCCTTACATGTTTTGCAGCAATGACACTGTTGTGAGCAAGACAAATGGTACAACATGATCAAGGGCATGGTACAACGTGATCAAGGGCATGATGGCATTTGTGGGTGTATAAGTATTTTTGCACATTGACAGAATGAGCAAGAATGCTATTACAGATAACAGGAAATAGCTAGTGGCCTTTTATTTATGCAGGCATTGGCAGTGATGGGTGCAATTTTTTGGAAGAATTTCACTAGTGAGGCAGATATTTTGGCAGTTTCCAGTGCTGTTGTGTACCTATCTTAAGTGATAAACTATCTTGGGTGAAATATGCCCTAACCAGAGCTTCCTTGGAAAGCTAAATACCTAAATCTACTTGATTTGGGGATTTAAATACACTTGAAATATCTGCTAACACATTTGAATTCCATCACAGAAACAACTTCCAAACTAAAGATAACAGACCCAAAACCCCAATTGTTATATCTTTTCTTTTCACAAGAATCTGTCTGTATAACAACCCTATGCTGCATAAAATGTCACTGTTTCACAGGCAGTTTATCTTGCAGCTTTTTTCAGCTGCCTCAAAGTGCTGAAACTGAGACTGCATGTTGGAATTCGTTGCCCTACTATGGTAGATTATTCATATGTATTCCTGAACTAGAGCAGACTGCCTAATGTGTGAATATTGCCAAAAAAAGTCCTACCTGAATCCTTTTGTCCTTTTTGTTACTGTCCTCCTTTCTATCCATCTTATCCTGTGATTCTCTGTGCAGGCTTTTTTAGGACACTTTATTATCATTGGTTTCAACTGCAAGGAAAAACTTCCATCACATGGGAGAGCAAAAGCACTTGTGGAAGCTGTTACGAGGGTGTCTACATTTCAGTGATTTAGCTGCTGTCTTCTCTGGAAGGTAAAAGCCTAAACTAAAGCAGAAGTCATCTTTTGCCCCACATTATATTCTGCTAAAATAACATTGTCCTAAAACTACTCCAGACTTTAATCACAAACATTAAGGAATGATTAAAGGCAATTTCACAACTCTAAATAATGGACACTGGTTAATTCTAAGAAAATAATATACTCTATAAAACCTGAACTACATACCTAAAAATGAATCTTCTGTGTGTGATTGTGCTGCATATGTGTATTATATTTCATGCAATTAAAGGTATTTAAAGATATATTATGTAGGAAATTTTAATATGGAAAACAGGCCAGTGTTGGTGTATGTTGTATAGAAATGATATAAAACCTGAACTAGTGGGTTTAAAAATATGGATGCATCGTGACAGCCAAATTCTCAGCTGTGATGGAAAGTTCTGTATTGTTAGAATTCACATCTCGGAAGAACAAGATGATTATGTGATTTATTATGAGCAATGTAGGGAAATGCTATTCCTTATTTGGTACCTAGAGTCTACCATAAATTAATGCTTCCACATTAAACTGTGCATTGAGAAAAGAAAATTAAGATGGATACCAAATAAGGCTTTCACTAATCAAAACCACCAACTAGACCTGTCTCATACTTCCAAGCAAACTACGTTCTGTCTGGATTGCACTCTGTAGATACATCTTCCAAAGAGTAAGAAGAATTTGACTATCTGTCCCAGGAACTAAAATGCCTTGTTTCAGTTCATTGCTGATAGTTCTTCTCTAAGATAGAAACAAGAGAGTAGTGCTTGGGTAGGAAAGTTAAATGGGGAAAAATATTTTATGGGAGAAATGGAGAAGAAAGAGTAGTTGAAAGGCATGAAATCTAAGAAGTTCTAAATGATGTATGAAATCATAAGTGCACAAGGAAACCTATTCTGTAGATTTAGTATATACTTCAATCCTTTTTACTATAGGAACATGTATGAATTGTCAAGAGGTAGCCAGAATGCAAACCCAAAACTCATAGCTGCTTGACCATCAAGCCATTTCTGTTAATGGCATGGCATAGCCTAAAGAAAGAGTTATAGTAATGTTTTGAAAGTAAGCTACAGATAGTCCTAAAATCCATATTTCTTCAGCATCTGCCTTTACTTGACCACCTTGAGAATTATGGAGTGAGTTCACAAAAAACTGGCAGATTTTAAGTAGTTGAAAAAAAGAATAGCTGTAGTACTTAGCATAATTTACAGTCATGGTCACAGTTCACACCTGTGTTGCTCTAAAACAAGTGTGCATTCTTCACCACCAAGCAAATGGACTTTCAAGGCAACAAAATACACTAAAATAATTTCCCACTTAATGTGTATGAGTGAATACTTATATCTTTAACAAGAAGGCATTTTGAAAATACTGTTTCTTATGAAATGAGATGTAACACTGGGGGTGGCTTTTTGCTGACAAGCCTTGCAAATATCTAAATCCTGGAAAACCTTGGGTACTCTGCTGTGGGGAAATAAAATACCTTGTAGGTAGTTTTGTATTTCTGGTCAGAGGTCAAAAAGAATGTCTGTTTAACATCTCTAGTCTTGATCAATTCTATGTTAAGAGAAATGTGGTAACAAGGTGTTAGGATATGAGAAGTAGAGTGACTACAGCTTGAAAGATGTAGGATGCATCACTCAGCATCCCAGTACTTGTGAATTAATTCCAGGTGTTATGTGGTCTGCTGTACATTTCATTCAAAAACTTAAAGGCAACTAATAAAAGAACTTTATTTGGTTTATCATTGTTAAAAGTGTGAGACTAATTCAGCTGAACTTTGAAATATCTGAGTGCTACATTAGATCTCTAAATAAAATTTGTTTAGTTATGAATTTTGTGTCCTGATTATTTCAGAAATAGTTGGGTGCTTCATGTCTCCATTCCTCATTTTGCTACTCAAATGAGAAAAAACACCAGTGTTGTAAGCTGCAAATATGACTTCTGATGCTTACAATCTGAGACTGTAATGACTAGTGTTTGAAATTCTGTCCCATTATCAACAATTCAATGTTCCTATTGAATGGAAGCAATCAGTCTTACTTTAAAAGTTTTAATATTGTAGATTTAATTATCCACTAGTGTTAATCAAACTTCTACAAAAGGAAAGCAATGATGTTGTAAGGCGTAAAAAAAAATAATCAGAAAATCCAGATTATGACTGTATATACCATTGAGCAGATAAGTATTTTGGAGATGCCGAACTCACTGAGAAGCTGAAGGTTTATGGAAATTAACTCAAAAATTGTTCCAAATATCTTCTGTGTCATGATAGAAAGTGCAAAATCTGGATTGTGTGAAGGCTGAAAATGAAACCGACAGGAAGGGAAGAATAGAGGGTGTATAAAAGAGGTGAAATGAGATTGTAGGTGAAGTATGTGTATTCATCAGGATAGACCCCCAAAGTACATTGTCCATATCACCATTTATCAAGAGAACTGCAATTCCCATTTTGAAATAAAGGAAAACTTCCTTCGGCAGAAAAGTGGCAGCTGCCTCAATGGCTTACTTTGACAATTGCTGAAATTTGAGGTGACAGTACTTTGTTGTAATCACTTCATACAGGGCTAGAATTATGAAAATTATATTTCTAATGGGTGTAGAAGTAAAATGTGAGGCTGTAGGCTGTCTAGAGATGCAGCCAGCCATAACTCATTTTCTCACTGGATAATACTGTATTTAAAGCTGGAATAATAGCATATATTGTTGCTAATAAATGTCTCACTGTATGTCCACAAGAGGGTTGGCATAAATATTGAGACCCCACCTGAAGCACTGCATCCAGCTCTGGGGTTGTGATACAGGAAGGACATGAACCTCTCGGTGGAGTCCAGAGGAGGGCTACAAAGATGATCAGAAGGCTGGATCACCATTCCTATGAGAGGTGGTGTAACACTGGCACAGGTTGCCCAGAGAGGCTGTAGATGCCTCATCCCTGGAAACATTCAAGTTTAGGTTGGACAGGGTTCTAAGGAACCTGATACAGTTAATTCACCTAAAAATAAGACATGGTAAATGTACTATGAGGGTGACAGCACTGGAACAGGCTGCCCAGACAGGTTGTGGAGTTTCCTTCTCTGGAGACTTTAAAAATCTCCACCTGGACATGTTCCTGTGCAATCTGGTCTAGGTGAACCTGCTTTAGCAGGAGGGTTGGACTAGATGATGTCCAGAGGTCTCTTCCAACCTCTGCCATTCTGCAATTCTGTGGTCAGAACTGCATAGGCTTTCATGTTAAAAGTACCAAGAAATATTTTCCTTTCAGTCCATAGAATATGTGAACAGGCAGTTATATTCAGTAAACATCTGAAATTCCATTTAATTTTACTCATTTTCCAATTTCTGTTTCTATGAGAACCATTATCTATACAGTCTTAGCTCCAGATATAATTATTGGACTCTTGAAATCTACAATGCAAATTATTTCTTTAAATATCTCCCTGCTTACTGCAGGGGCATTGGACTTGCCCTTTAAAGGTCCCTTCTAACCTGAAACATTCTATGATTCTATGAAATAAAGCAAATTAAAGCATTCCAACTCAGTATTTTCAATTTCTTGTTATTATATTGAACCACAAATCCAATAATGTAGTAAGTTAGGTAATGCATCTGAAACTGTTTAGTACCATTCTTTCCACAAAGAGATTGCTGAATCTGTTCAAGGTGGCATCATAAAATATACATTAAGTCATTTGTGAATTGCTGTAACTCAAATGCCTTTCAAGGCTGGTGCTGAAAATAAGACCTGATCACATGATTTTTTCTTATTGGTGGAAACATGAAAGTGGTTTTTATCAAATGACCAAAAGATTACTGAATTCAGAAGAAAAAAAAAAAACCCACAAAACAAAACAAAACAGTGGAGCTGTTTGTAGTGATTTTATTGAAATTCAAAATCTTTCTGTATGTCTTTCCTTTCAAACAGCCTATGGCTGTTTACAGCAACTACAGAACACAAAAATGCAAATCTCTCTCAGAGAACACATCATGTTAGATACATCATGAATGCTACAGAGTATGGATACTGAATTTTGTTCAGAAGGTTTTCCACAGAGATGCAGAGGAGCAAGAAGAGTTAGTTGGACCTTGGTTATAACCATACACTAAAAAGTAGAAATTCAGAATCATGACATGACTTTTCAGTTAGGTCCTATTGTTATGCAATCAAAGTCCTCATTTCAAGATCAAACAGAACAGGTCTCAAACTTAGGAATAGCCTTGTCATTCAGAGCTATATTTTATGACTTCTTACCTCCCAGGCAACTTGGATTAAACATATCAGGTATGGGAAGATAGTGGCTGATAATGACTTTTCCCTCAGAAATCATATTCACCTCCTTACCACAGTAGTTCCTGTGTTAATTTGCATTGAAAATGCTAAATACTTCTTGAAAAATTGAGAGCACTGTAAGACCAAATCATCCTTTGGGGTTTTATTACTGTATTTTATTTACATTGATCTTAGATATGCAGGCAACCTGTGACATTGCACAGGCTATTTACTATGACCATGATAGCATAAAATGTTGTTTTTAATGAATTTATCATTATCATCAAAAAGAGTAAGTCTTGCACTTCAGTAGGAGAGAGGTATAATGATTTGCTATGAACATCATCTTACAGGAAGAATGGGAATAGAAAGGAGTCCTTGAATAACGGAATTCTGGTCCAGCTTATGTTGGACTTTTGGAAATCATCCAGTACACTACCTGTTCGGAACAGGACTATAGGCTAGGTTGAATATTCATTTGAAATTAGATCACATTATAAGGGGCCTTTTCAGGTACTTTTGTGAAGACCTCCAAGCATCAAGACTTCACAGCCTCTCTGAGCAACCTGCACAGTGTTTTACCACTCTCATGAGGAAGAAATGTTTCCTTTTATCTAATTTGAATTTTCTTTATTGCATCATGTGGTCATTGCTTCTTGTCTTCTTGATGTGCACAACCAAGGATAGTGTTCTCTTTATCCTCTAACAGTCAGGTGAGGACAGACATTAGATCCCCACTTAATTTTCTCTTCTTCAGCCTGAACAAACTCAGCTTATGTATCAGGTGCTCTGCCCACTGTAACATCTTGATGGTCTTACACTGACTCATTCCAGTCTGTGAATGTCTTACTTGTACTGACAACAAATACTTTATACATTACTCCAAATTTGGTCTCTGAAGTGCCAAAGAAGGAGAAATAATCACTCCTTTTGACCTACTGGATACACTTTTGAACTTAGCCTTCACTGGTGCAAGGGTATGTTGCTGATCTACACACAAATTTCTCTAAAATATGTCTTTTACTCCAAGCTATTTTCCTGACAATCAATCTCAAGCCTGTACTGCTGTGCAGTTTACTGTGCATCTGGTATAACAATGCATTTGTTTTTGCTGAGCTCTGTGAAGTTTCTATTACTGTATTTATCCAGGCTGTCTCCTGAATGTCATTTTAATGTCACCCATGAACTTGCTAAGGATGCAGTCTCTGCCACTGTCTAGGCTGCTAATGACAATTTTAAATAGTACTGGTGCCACCTTTGTCCCCATGAGAAATGTCCTTGTAATTGACTACCTGTCCAGACTTGAACCCTTAACCCCTATCCTTTGAGCTTGATGGTCCTGATGTTTTTCCTCAAACTTCTGCTCTAACCATCCAGAACATATCTCTTTAGTTTGGGCACATGTGTGTCTCTTCACCTGTACTCTTTCAAATATCTTTTATTATCCATGACAACTCATTCAGGAGGAATTTTGGGGTTTTATCTGAAAGGAAGGAACTTTTTGTCAGTCACTGAATGAATTAGAACACATCCTTGATGTAATGCAATACACTCAACATACGACACATGAAAGGCAGAACTGTTTAGCATGTGATAATTCTAGTCTTCTATTTCTTTCACTGTCTATCCATTTGGCTTTCAAAAGAAAATACATGAGGCATACTTAAAGCAAATGGGCACCATGATTAATAAGGACATCACACTAAGACACATAAAACTGCCCTGTCTCCTTCATCTGTTCTTTTGGTGCAATGATTAACCTTTCAGTTTATGAGTATTTTTGCACTTGCTTCAGATAAAATATTTTATGACTTCTTACCTCCCAGGCAACTTGGATTAAACATATCAGGTATGGGAAGATAGTGGCCGATAATGACTTTTCCCTCAGAAATCATATTCACCTCCTTACCACATTATCAGAACATTCTTTGCACAAAACAGATGGAAACATCAAGAGAAGAGACAAGACAACTTGTTAAGGTCACATTCCACCTTCCTATACATCATTCATGCTTAATTGATTCCCAACCCCTTCTAGAGACAGATTGCCATACATTATGAGAGCTGAGAATATGAAAAGATCATTTTCGTTTCCCCATTAATTCCCATTTGGAAAGGCTTCTGCCTTTGTTAAAGTTGCTTTGGCAGTGTGCTTGCTAATGACTGATCACTGCCTTTCAACACAGAAATAGGACAGAAGCAAGTAGATTAATCTTTTGGCAAAAGTATCCCTCTCTGACACACCATTTTAGGTATTCTGCTTTTAGTGTCAAAAGACAAAAAAAGGAGAAACCAAAGAGATTCAAAAGAAGCCACAAGACAGATCCTTGGAGATTGTGCAGGTAGGTAGCTTAAAATAGCATCTTCTTATGTGTTTAGAAACACATAATATCTGTTTGAGGAAAGCTGCTTAGCTTCCCTCTCACACCTACCTGACGTCTCCTACACTGTACCAAGAGGGAGTCAATCATTTTGATGCATGTCTCCTGAACAGAGTGAATGAATAATGGAATATCAAATCTGAATTTGTTGTAGACCTTCTAATCATTTAGGGACATTGAAGTAACTTGGGGGGGGGGAAGTTTTAAACATTGTTACCAAAAATCTTTTTGTCTTTCGTGAATCTGCTTTCTCCTGTTAATTTAAACAAATGTAATGTTCAGGACTTCATACCTATAAAACTGCTAATATATTGATAAAGAAATAGCTATATGAGGGTGAGCTGCTACATTCAGTCTGCACACAGGATTAAAACATATCTTCAAGGAACTTAAAAATCTAGGACTTCTTTGGCTGCAGCATTTAAAAAAAAATATTAAGCCAAATATAGCAGGTAGAAGCACGGAATCTCGTCTTTGGAATCCATGTCATAATAATAGAGCTGCCTGTATACAGTTCTTGGAGGTAGAAAACTCATTTCTGGAAATTAATTACTTACTCCACTGCTCCTCTGCTCAAGCTATGTGAAAAGAAGTGGATAGAAATCTCTTTTGATTCTATAGTGCTTCAGTTTGCATAAAACACAGAGAAGATATCTAAAAAGCACTGAAAGTGCTACTGGCCTTTTGGATGTTGTCAGGTAATATCCAGCTGAAGTCTTGAGTATGCTGACTGTATTTAAAAAGAAAATAGATGTCCCTAGATATGAATGGCTCTGCACCCCAATTTACCACTAAGTACATTCTGAATTGCTGGACATTGAACTGTCAACTACTATTTCAAACCATCCTTGTGCTTTCAACTTGTAAGTTAAAAGTTTACACTGGTGTCTAAGAATATACCAGTTTCTCTTAGATCACAAAGAAGGATCACTCCCCATGTTATGCATTTCCTCTTTTAGAATAGAAACCAGATGTTCCTAGGTGGGGTAATTTGGAATTAGAATGAAGTGGAGACAAGGATCTTTTTTGTAACTGTTACTAACACCTGCTTCATTTCCTTCAGCACTCTCAGGACCCTTTCATGTTCACTGGAAAGAAGGGGAAAGGAGAGGGAGGAAAACCAGAGGCTTTGTTTGCCCTATCCATTTCAGAGAGCAGCTTCATGTATCAGTTTGCTGTACATAGAGTATCATCTCTGTACTGCTGTTTCTGGCAGAAATATAAAGTATAAGCTGTAAAAAGCCTTCTTTTATTTTCCCTAGAGCACAACCATTTAGATGTAAACTCTTACAGCTTCATTGCAAGACATTCTTGGTGCAGAAGAACTGTCAGGTCAGAAGAGGAGGAAAAAAAATGAAACAGATGAGTTTCCTTTGCAATTTCCCAGTGGGAGAGCTCTGCTGAAATGCTAGTGTAGCTCTACTGGTTTCTGCATCAACAGATGGCAGACAGTATTCCTTGTGTTTGCGTCCCATTTGGTAAATCGCAGGTCACATCTGGTCTGGCCTCTGTTCTTTCTGAACAGATGGGAAAACGTGTTCATTATCGATTGCAGCAAGGAGATGGGGGGAAAACAGGGAGGAGTGTACAGAAGGAAGGGGAGGGAAGGTGAGATGTAGTAAGAAAAAAAAGGCAAAACCAAAGAAGGTTCAAAAGAGAGAGGAGAATTTAAACTGACCATTATTAACAGGATAATACCATTGGTGACAATTAAATCTGGAGAAGCAACAATATATAGATAAATGGCTTTAAAACATTATTTCATGATGTAATGCACAATTTTGAGTGAATATGAGCTTAGATAATATGATGAAAGTGCATAGGTTAAATACTTATGTGGTCTCCTACTCAAAGCTATTATACGGGGGAAAAAAACCCGTTTTCAGTCCTAATGTCTTTTCACACAAGATATGAACTAGGCAACAGAAAATACACAGAGAAATGTTCTCAGTCACTGTCAATCATAAACTTTGCTTTAGACAGAGAAAACAAATTTTAAAAACCTTTTTGTAATTCAATTGTCACCTCAAAGTATATTAAACCTGTTTAGACATTTTTCAACTTTAGACTAGAAAATAGGATGATATTTCTGACTTTATCTGTATTATCTTTTAATTGGTTTATGAAAGTGTGTAAATTTTTCATCTTTTTATTGATATTTTTAAGCATTTATAACTGCAAAATTAAAGATTACTAATAATTGTAAACACATACTTGAAATACTTACTATACAGTATTTATGATATTTAAAATACTGTTTTAGTTGGAATCTGAGTTTTAAATTAAAAGAAATAAAAAATCAAATTTCAAAATTTTAGTATACTGCAGTTTGAAAAAGTGCAAATAAAGTAGATCAGAAAGAAAGAAGAACAGAAAGAAGGAAGGGAGGAAGGGAGGAAGGGGGGAAGGAAGGAAGGAAGGAAGGAAGGAAGGAAGGAAGGAAGGAAGGA
>JANVCC010000033.1:1655410-1683841 GCA_025345505.1 Todiramphus chloris collaris
GGAAGGAAGGAAGGAAGGAAGGAAGGAAGGAAGGAAGGAAGGAAGGAAGGAAGGAAGGAAGGAAGGAAGGAAGGAAAGGAAGTCTCCCACATTTAAAAGAATCTACTAATTTTAAGATTAAAAAAATACATACTCATGCTAACCCTTACTGGTTAGGACATAGGTATCTAACTGACCTTTTCTAGATGAAATCATTGTTTTTCAATTGTTCCATTAATCCATATAATCAAGAGCCAGTGATACATCTAATTTATTCCAAGTTTAAAAGATTTATTTTTGAGTGCAGGAGAATTCCACTTTTTTCTTTCTCGCTGTAACAAGGAAAAATCATAATGAAAAAAGTGAAGGTCTCCACAGCTGCAGGTGTGTTACAATGCATAAACAAGACACATGGCAAGAAATAACCTTACCTATCACAATGGTTTTGAGGCATTGTTAATCCAAATTTGCATTATTTAATTCACAGAAATGTAAATCTGCAAACAATTTGATTATGTTTTCTCTTTTCCTCATAAAAAACAGTAGTAATCCAGAAAAATTTCATAGCTTCTATGTTGCCAACAAATGGATACCATTGTATTTCCCCTGGAACCTGTCAACTATTAAAACCTTTCTATGAATTATGCCTGCTCTTAATAAAAATAATTTATCAAAACTTTAAAATAAAATGGACTGTTTGCTATCGCCTTAATCAGATGTTCCTTGTTTTCCCCATCTTTATCAGCTTAAACATTTTTTTCTTTCCTGAATTTCAAACTTATTCCTACAGATACAGGATAATGGATAAGGGAAAAACCCTTCAATTTCTCATTCTGTTGTGAGATTTATCATACCAGTGTCTGAATGTGTCCCTCTTATACACTGGTAATAGAAAGCAAAATAATCCAAACACACTGCAATTATATCTTTGTCGTGCATGACATTCTATGACATTCTAATTTGAGAGTTAACATGGGTCCCTGGTTTTGATAGCTGACAAATCTGGTATCCATTAAAAGTGAAAAGGAATAAATTGTATTAAAATGTGTTGGCTTCTTTTAAAATAACTGAGGGAAAACAGACTCAAAACGAAGGTCAACAGCTCTAGCACTGGTGGTTTAGGTATTTTCACAGATTTTTGGACTTGTAAAGACCAGTTCCTTACCACTCACTAAATAGTAGTTCAAATGTATCAAACAAATATGAATAAATGCATTCAGAAGGACTCTGAGTAGTGAAAAAAATTAGTTTGATCTTGAAACAAAAGTATAACATAGATACATAGAAACTGCATACTGTACTTCACACACATGGCCCATATATACTGTACTTCTCACACTTACATATGTCTGTACTGACATGTTTATACTTAATATCTTTGATTGCCAAATCAGTGGGCACCATTTTCCAAATTAAGCTGCTTTTTTCTTTCTGAATTAAGATTTTGATGTAGGCATAGGTTCTTCTATTTGTAACAGGAATTACAAACAAGGAATTAACCGCTATAGATTGCTTTTGAACTACAGCATACTGCATGTGGTATAAAATACAATATTTCAGGCATCCCAGAATTATAAAGTGCAATAATTAAGATTGAGTATAACATCTTATTCTGCTTTCCTTCCCAAAATGCATCACAATTTCTTATTCAAAGAATTCCACTATATACAGTATACACAACCTTTTACCTGATTCAAAGCCATTTAGGTTTTGCTTGTTACTAGTTTTTAATATAAGGCCTTAATTTTCATTTTCTGAATACTTTTGAACCCTTTAACCATTACAGTCTTCTTTATTTCCTTATCAAGTTTTCTGTGGGGCTATAGTTTCCTTTACAGAACTCTACAGTACATTAGTATTTCTTTTACCTTATGCATCTATTATTCATGTGAAATAATAGACAAGCTATATTTTTCTTCTAAAAAAGAATTTGATGCACTTAGAGATTGTAGTGAACAAGTGTTTAGGTAGAGATATTCCTTGCTTGTGTACTTAAAAATTTACAACATACGAAGTGTTCAGAGCACAGAATTTTTCATTTGCAGAACCAACAGCTTGTCACTGCAGCAAATCAGACCTCCAAGTACTCTACTGCAAAAATAAGAAAACTGATCTTGGGAAAAAACACTAAGGAAAGGTTCAATTCCAGCAATCTATGCCAACCAAAGAAATAGAAGACAGCATTTAAATTGCTCAGATTAGAGGTGTTAATTGGATGCTTCTACTTGTATTTTCCTGAAATCAGTTCCTGTTCCATTTCCCTCAGTTTTTGAAATTCTGTAATGAATAAGTTAGTAAAATGATAGACAACAGTTTCTTTTACTACACAGACCTTATTAAACTCCAGAACAGGTTTATCTTTTGCAATAAATAAGTCAAGGCATCTGGGGAAAAAATAATATATTACTAGGTAGTTACAGAAATTAAAGTTATATTAGAATTAATTATCTGTGCATAAAGTGATCTAATTTAAAATTGTTTAGGAAAACATATGTTTTGTATTCTTTATTGTTTTACAGTCATTCTTGCAGGTTCCTTTTTGGGATAGCATTTCAGATAGAAGAAAGATAAATTCATTACTAGATCTTATATTTTATGGTTAGTAGAGATGAATGTCATTTGAGGTAGAAAATATTGATATGTGATAAAGAAAGGATTACAGATTAATGTATTTTCTGATTGCAGGCCATGTTAGGCAATCTTTGTAACCAGTAAAGTTTAAACTCTACACGGTAGGATGAGGATTTATCTTCACCCATTATTGGATATGGGGAGAAACATTGACACCAAGGATGAGGAAAAGCTGAGGTACTTAATGCCTTCTTTGCCTTAGTCTTTAACATTCAGACCAGTTATCCTCAGTGTATTCAGACCCCTGACCTGCAAGACAGGGACAGGGAGCAGAATAAACCCCTGCATAATCCATGAGGAAGCAGTTAATGACCTGGTATGTCTAACTGGTCACTCACAAGTCTGTGGGGCTGGATGGAATCCATGTGAGAGTGCTGAGGGGGCTGGCGTAGGAGCTTGCCAAGCCACTGTCTATCATTTATCAGCAGTCTGAGTTAACAGAGGAGCTCCCAGATGACTGGAGGCTTGCCAATGTGACCCCCATCTACAAGAAGGGCTGGAAGGAGGATCTGAGAAACTCTAAGCCTGTCAGGCTGACTTTGGTACAAGGGAAGATTATGGAATGGTTCATCTTGAGTACAGTCACACAACAAGTAGAAGACAACCAGGGGATAAGGCCCAGACAGTATGGGTTCATGAAGGGCAGGTCCTGCTTAACCATCCTGATCTCCTTCTATGAACAGGTGACCTGCCTAGTAGATGAGGGAAAGGGTGTGAACATTGTCTACCTGGACAACATTCTGCTTGAGAAGCTGACAGCTTATGTCTTAGACAAGTGTACTCTTCAATGGGTAAAAAACTAACTGGATGGCAGAGCACAGAGGGCTGTGGTGAACAGTTAAATCCAGCTGGTGACCAGTTAAAAGTGGTGTTTCCCAGAGCTCAGTTTTGGGGCCAGCCTTGTTTAATATCTTTATCTATGATCTGGATTAGGGGATCAAGCGCACCCTCAGTAAATTTAGAGATGACACCAAAATGAACAGGAGTGTTGATCTGCCTAAGGGTAGGAAGTCTCTGCAGAGGGATCTGGACAGGTTGGATCGATGGTCTGAGTTACATGTATGAGGTTTAACAAGGTCAAGTGCCAGGTCCTGCATTTCAGTCACAACAACCCCAGGTAGTGCTACAGACTTGGGGAAGAGTGACTGGAAATTTGCCTGGAAGAAAAGGACCTCGGGGTACTTGTTGACAGCTGGCTGAACATAAGCCAGTAGTATGCCTGTGTGGCCAAGAAGGCCAACAGCATCCTAGCCTGTATAAAAAACAGTGTGCCAAGCAGAATTAAGGAAGTGACTGTGCTCCTATGCTCAGCACTGGTGAGACCACACCTCAAGTAAACTGTATCCACTTTTGGGCACCACAGTATAAGAAGTCCATTGAGGTGCTGGAGTGGGTCCGGAGAAAGACAATGAAGCTGGTGAGGGATCTGGAAAACATGTCTTATGAGGAGAGACTGAGGCAACTGGGATTAGTTTGAAGAAGAGGAGGGTGCAGGGACACTTTATTGCTCTCTACAGCTACCTGAAAAGAGGTTGTAGTGAGGCGAGTGTTGGCTTCTTCTCTGAAGTAACTAGTGATAGGATAGTGAGAGGTAATGGTCTTAAATTGTGTCAGGGGAGATGTAGATTAGACATTAGGAAAAATTTCTGTACTGAAGGAGTGGTGAGGTATTGGAACAGGCTGTCCAGGGAATTGGTGGAGTCACCATCCATGGAAGTGTTCAGAAAGAATGTAGACATGGCACTTCAGGACATGGTGTTTAATGGTCATGATAACGTGCAGTAAATGGTTGACTTGATCTTGGAGGTCTTCTCCAACACTTATGATTCTGTGATTCTGTAATGGAGGCGGTATATGGAATATGTTTAATTCAGTGGAGATGGTGATTAGCTAGAAATAATTTAAATGGAGATTAAAGGCATTTTTCCAGGGGGGGAAAAAAAAAAAAAGTTTATTACTTGTCTATGCAAGAAGAAAAGGTAGGAAGACTGTGAATGAACAGCTGATGACTACCCTATGGACAGTAGGACTCAGCAGGGTAGCATTAAAGTTAGGTTTAGGTTCCAGGTTACATATGTTAAAAATCCACCTTCATGAATGGACATTTTTTATACTGTGCAGGTAAAATGAAGACTAGTGCTATTAAGCTAAATGCATTTAACTATGGAGCAGGTAGGGTGTTCTGAGAAATGATCAAGGACAAAGTACAAACACGGATATTTAATTGTTAATTAATTATCTTGTCACCTCACTGTGCTAGTAATTTTGTAGATACATTTTTAATTTACAGTTTGCTTTCAGGTCTGTGAGAGGTAAAAAATCCCACTTCATTGTCTTGTCTTTCCAGTGCAGTACTTTTTTCTATACTGTATTCTGAAGGGACTGCTATGGTGTTCTCTGAAATGATTCAAGTGACTGAGCACAGCTTTGGAGACAGAGTCACAGTTTTCATGGGTTTTATAGTCAAAGGAATAAAAACAACCTTAACCCTCAGTCCTGCATACATCCACCTGATTTTAGTTAATATTTTCCTTTAATAAATTCAATCTCAATTTGCACTCACAGAAAATCTAGTCTTGTGTTGACTAGAAAAAAATCTTGCCTCACACTGTGAGATACAATCCAAGTTATTATTCTCTCCATTAAAATCAGTGTTAACTAACAGAATTTCTTTGTTTCTTCACTATCTATAACTGTCTTCTTAATATCCTGACAGGCCTATATGAAGTCTATTTCTATATTAATTGCTTAAGATGCTGCATAGTTTTGTCTCTATATTTTTTGTCAGTTCTAAGAATAACGTCCCTACTTACTTACTTAAAGTTTAAATTATGATGCTTATAACGGTCAGGATTTGTTTCTTGCAGATTAATACTCATGACACTAAAGAATTTTCAATTAACTAGCAAGCTTGCCCTGGAAAATAACAGGTCATTAATGCAAAGATATACAGTAAGGACAGGACACATCTACAGACATATATATTAGCCATAAATATTAGTTTACAAATTGGAAACATATCTTTATTTACAGATATATTTCAAATCCATACCAGTACATAAGCTTATTATCAGTTCAGTTATAGCATTACTTGACTGTCACATTAGAGAGTGTATTTTGTGGATCAGTCAAGATGATAGCAGATAACGACTGATGTCTCTTGATTACTTTATCAAGCCTCAGTCTTCATGGGTCCCATTATGCAATTTTAGAAGACCATGATTCTGAAGACACTTTGTCTGAGAAGCTGGACTTGCACCCACTAAGTGTTGTTTTAACCAGAGTTTACAGTTTTTAAGTAGACTGCCTATTTTATTACATTGCAAATTTTATATACAGTTCAATGATAGATGAATAAGCATTTCTGCACATGTCAAAATAATATGTAAGATTAAAGGAAAACCCAGAGGAAGAAAGATCAATGAGTAAATTAAGCAGAATTATGCAATGAATGATAGAAATATTTGGGTTGGAAGGGGTCTTTAAAGGTCATCTAGTCCAATCCTCCTTCAATGTGCAGGGACATCTTCTAGATCAAGTTGCTCAGAGTCCTGTTCAACCCGACCTTTAACTTATATAGAATCTCGGAATACCTACAAACTAGGGACAGGGCAAGATATAACCAGCATTCCTTTTTTTTTTAATAGCTAAGTCAACAAATTGACGGGAGAAAAAAACTACAGAATTCTTAAAGGTTTTAAGGGCTAACAGGGAACTTAACAGGGAAACATAAATGTAATTTTGTAGCTGTAAGTAAAAGGTCAAATACGAACTTCCTCAGTTACTTCATCTACTTAAAAAATTCCCCAAAGTTCTGATTGACCTCAGAAAAATATAGGAGTCTTTATTTATCTTTTAAGATGGCATACTATATATAAGTAATAAAGATAATCCTTCATTCCCTTTGCCCTCTCTGTCATCGTTGCATAATTTTCTCCCCTTGATGGACAATTTATATATTTTCAGCTTTTATGAAAAATAATGTCTAAGGCTAAACAGTAGATCCTCCTAAAATTGATCATAATATTGGAACATTACTGTACAGCACTCCAGTCATGAACTTCTTTGTTTATTGTATCATTAAAAGATAAGTCTCTCTTTTTTACCTCCCACAACTAATTTATAATCTAATAGGACTGCGTCCATTTCTGTTCATTATCTTACATATAATCCCTAGGTCAGTATTGGCTTACTTATATTCCTTTTTTTGTTTGAGATGTCACAGACAGCTCTAAGTGCTCCTGGTAATGATATACTTAACCCAGGTTTACGTTGCTATATGTTTGCTGATTTGAAATCATCCCTTAAATGTAAGTAATATCAAAACTAGCTGTCTGAATTACCTCCATGAAGCTGCTGTCCACACAAGCACACCTCTTAAGCACACATATTAATATTGCTTAACATTGTTCCTTTCCAGCAAGTCTACAGTCTGTCCTAGTTCAGAGATTTCTATTCAAACAGGTTTTCATGAATTTAAAATACCAAATTTCATAGAGTTCATGTACTAGATATCTTTTGACAACACTAGTGTTCAGTGATCAAGTACATACACAATTTCATAAGAAAACAAAAGTTCATACAAGTACATTTATCACCTTTATAAGAAAGTAGTGTAAAACAGTATATAAGAAAATGTGTAAGATAAAACCCCACAAAATAGAATTGTATTGCTTTGGATGGTAACTGGCCACATCTATGTGTATCTCATATATGATAAAGTAGATAGAAACTAGGTTAATAATTTATGACTAAAGTTAGTGAGTTAACTATAAAACTGTACTGTTACCATTACCTTACATTCCAGGGAGGAACCAGATTTCCCATTAGTGCAATATCTTCAGAAGTGTGTCAGTTTGGGTGAGATTCAGTGTGGGTGTCCACATGTGAGTTAGGCATCTCTGGTCCAGGAATATCTAGACAACGCAGTCAGTATCACCTAAGAAGTGCTTCAGCTCATTCTAAACCAGACATATAGTACTGGTTAACCAAACAGCTCTCCAAGCTCTGACGAATGTATTGATTTTAAAAGGAGCCTAGACACCTATTCATCCATAAGGAGAGCACACTCTGATTCCTCTAGGTCATTGATAAAGGTGTTAGTATATATTAGGACAGAGACAGTGAAAATGCACGGTGAAGAAGTAGGTTTTGTATACCACCCTGTTCCTTCTTCTGTTAAGTTCCTACTTTAGAAACCACTCTCTCTCTGCTAAGGTAAGGGAATGGCAAGCAGAGAAGACAACCTGACTTCAACAAGCTTTCTGAGAGAGAGAAATACTGTTATTATCTCTCTCTGCCTTTGTAAGCTTTCCTTGTGATGCCAAGAATGGCTTTCTCAGAGCATAGAATAAAACATACTGCTGCAAGGTTTCATTTTCTTGCTCTTTACCCACTCTGCCTGTCAGGCCCAATAGTTCTTGTCGCTCCCTGTCACATACAGTCCTCATTTTGTCCTCTGATTATAGCATATCTATCACCATACTTAAAAGAAAATCCAGGATCTACATTGTTTCTGATGTTTGTCCTTGCTTCATATGCTGTTTGTGCTCTCTTTTCCTTGTGAACAAGTAACTAATATCCTCTTCTATACTTAATTTCTCGCTTCCTTGTATTTCTCCATCTTATTCACAGTGACTTGCACTTTGTAATACGTTGAGGCATTTTAAGCAGGGTATTTCCAGCGGTGAACAAGGGGATTCTTTGAAAGAACTCCCCATGACTTATGAATCTGGGCTTAAGAAGTAAAGTTTATTGCTCTTGAGAAGATCATATAAATAAGTCACAGCTGCTGAAGAAGTCACTCCATCTCCTTTTAAACCACATACAAAACAGCCCTTTTGAGAGAAATCACTATTGTGTCATCTCAGCTCTGTAGTCAATTTCAGAACCTCAGGTGTCTTTGAAACCAAGTGTTGCTTACACTTTATAGATGGAATTTTCCTCACTTTTTGTTTTCTATGGGTAAGGCTTTCCAGGACAACAGCCTGGTCTTTCAGCCCATCTGTGTGTGGAAGGGAGCACACTGCACTACTCATCATGTCTTTCTTAGGTGGATAGAGACTTTTGGTGCACAAGGGTGCTAATCTGGAAACTTTCACCAGTGGTACAGTTACCTGAGAAAGTAACTGTGAACAACAGAAGTATTAAAGTTTTCTATGAAGCTTTGGAACCTCCTTTGAATATTTGAAAAGAAGCACTATCTGGGGAAACTATTTAAAAATCGAACTGAGTAAAAATCTTGCATAAACTAGATTTCAGAAAATAATTTCCTCCTGTACAGCAGAACTGCTGCTTTTCAGTTTTGGTGCTGCTGCTGGTTGTCCACAGTTTTCTTGTCAGAAAATCCTTGTGCTAGAACCAAAATCAAACCAGAACCATTCTTTCGAATAAGCAGTCTATCTAGGTTTGCAATTCATCTATCTCTTTCAAAATGCAAGCTACACTTATTTTAAACCTAAATCATTTTGCTTTTGTCCCTGTGGGCCTTTGTATCCTTTCTGCATTATCTTCCCACATCATACCACAATTCCTTCTATTGTATGTCTGCCCACAGCACCACAGGCTTTGTCCTGATCATGCTGATAATATGCAGCTTCCCTGTTGTTAATTCTGGTTTCAGTTAAGTGAAACAGAAGGAGACCCCTGGGCCTCAGACAAAAGTCTCCAAAGAGCAGTATTTAGCACACAGACTTTATCCCACCAAGGTATTTTACTGGTTTTGCAATGGACTCTTATGGATGCAGTTACTTTGAGTCTTGTCTTTTCTTTTACCTTCCTGAAATTTTGAGGGGGGGAGGAGGAGGAGGAGGAGGAGGAGGAGGAGGAGGAGGGAGGAGAAGGAGGAGGGGGAGGGGGAGGAGGTAGGAGGGGGAGGAGGGAGGAGGAGGAGAAGGAGAAGGAGAAGGAGAAGGAGAAGGAGAAGGAGAAGGAAGAGGAACAATTTCTTTTTCCAGTTTATAGGCAAAATGGGAATTTCATTATGTACCTCAAGAAATTTTCTTCTAAACTTTTCTGAAAGCACAATTTAATAAATATCAATACTTTTAACACTTCCTATGGGAGAATGCTTATCATAGCTAAATCAAGTCCTTCCCCCCACCACTTCCTGAAAGTGGAAAAAGAAGTCAAGCAAAATGGAACTCCGTAATTGCTGATGGAGGGTACTTCTTTTGCTGTAACCAGTAAGGGATGTTTCAAAACACACTTGCTTACAAGTTAAGAGTTTCTCTTTGGTTTCCCTTTTCTCTCCACATCTTGATTTTACTCTTTTTCTTTTTTTGCCTCACATTCATCTCTATTCTTTGGATCTCAACTGTATGGACTGATATAGCCCAAAGAGACTGCAACAAACTATGGACTATATGTCTTTGCCTTCATGTCTTAAAAGATACAGTTTTAAGAGTTTCTTAAATGTGTTAGTTCTTTGAGTTTTCCTGAGGAGCTTAAAATCAGTTCTCCTTATTGATGATGTTCCAATTTAACATTATGTATGACTGCATTTTGTTCCCTTCTGTTCATCACAGATAAAGTTATTACTATTGTAAAAGTTCATGTGGCATTCACTTGAGCTGAATAAGATTAAGTTATGAATGTATAATTTCCAGCTTTTAAATTTTAAAAATCTGTTGCCTGCACTCACTGAGAATGGTATTTTCTTTAAAATAATTTTCTAATAATATGTTGGGGTTTTTTTGCACTGTCTCTTCTAGGTTCGTTCTTTGAAAAATTTTAAAACAGAAGACAGGAAAATTTATTATTTTGAAAATATATGTAGAAATAAAGCCATTAAAAAAAAAAAAGAAAAAAAAAAAAAGAAAAAAAAAAACCCCAAACAAAACAAAGAACACCCCAAAACCTAAAACAAATTATACCCTATCCCACATCCCAAAGTACCTAGTGGATCGAAAATACCATAATGTAGTGTCAAGAAAGAAGATCCAAACTAGGTCCACCTCCCTTAGGGTTCTTTTTTGACATTACAAGCTATGAGAAGCATCAAATTCAAATTTTCTTTTCTAAAACAACATTATGACTTTTTCGCCCTAGAATTATCCTATCCCAAAATTTAGGGGAAAAATTTTCAGTCTTTTACTAAAGACAGGCTTAGGGATCAATATTTTATTCCTGGTTCTGGATGACAGCTGTGGATGAATAAATACAAAGCCTGCATTTCTGAAAGGTTAATAAAAATTAGACTAATTCAAATTTAAATATTTAAAGGATTTGAAACATCATTTTTTGGGAATTTAGAAATTTTACAGAAAATTATGTAAGGTTACAAAAGTAAGCACATGAAGTAATGTGTTTTGACCAAGCAGAATGAACATTTTTTGTTATCTAGTGGAGTGATAAAGCTGAAAACGATGTGACAATTGACATATTTTGCTTTTTCCTTCTTTTGACTGAGAAACAAATGCTTCAGTTTCTTTTCCTTTCTGTAGCTTACAGATAAAATTCTTAATTATTCATGTCACTATGTTCATAATTCTATTCTGAGCAACTCTGTACATTAGCTGAAAATGGAGATTAGTATACATGCTTGCATTTGGGCTTGAAAACTTCTATGGTAATCATGCAACTGAAACTTTAGGAACTTGTGAACCCTCTGGAAAGAGAACTTTTTGTTCCTTTGTGGTTTAATTGCTTACCTGATATGAAGTCCAGATAAACAAGACTTTTGAAACATCTTGCAAAATGCTTTCTGAATGTCATGGGGTATTATATTAACTATACAAGAGTATATTTTCATGCAAAACATTTACAGGTGTTCATTTCACAGTAACTTTGTGTGTAAACTTCATAAAATAGCATGATGTCATTTATTGCTAGCTTTATAGTATTGTAAAATAATGTTCATGTGAACTTCTAAATCCCCTTTATACTGTTTTGTTTCACAGTAGTTTTAGTTGGTTTTAGCTACCTAAGCAGCTTTTTATCTAAGTAATAGAAAGTGTGAAATTTATCTCTGCTATTGCTGGAATAAACTGAAGGTCTGGAACATACAACACACGGAAACAGCTCTGGATTTTCTACCTCATACAACAATGCATGTAACATACTGTGTTCTTCCTGCCTATGGCTCATAAATTTCCAGGAATGTAGAATGTTTCACAAAGGTCAGTATAGTTAGATTTCATAGCAGTATTTGATTCTCAGTGGTGCCACTGCAGAAAGTGTATGTCTGTATTTTCTGTCTGTACATAACAGTATGCTTTGAATATGTCTGGTTTGAAATCTATGGTTTGTTTGCCCCTTTTTTCCTCCATCCGGATAAACTGATCTCTAAAACATATCCTTCTTTTACCAGACAATTGATTACTCTCCAGAAATAGTAATTTCTAACAATGATTAATCCAAGATGACCTGAAAATTAAATTTTAATCCTCTGATTGTGAACCCCTTTAGTTTTAGACTGAGACAGTATATCACACTCTATCCATGACTTTGATGTTCAGATTCCTTCTCAAATTCCTTTCAGGTATTCTCTGCACTTCAACATAAAAGTTTCTCTGTTTTCACACTGAAGTTCAACAGAAACTCATTATGTGCAATGTTAAGGAGAATGTCAATCACCTAAATTCCTAACTAAGCTGTAAAGGATAAACAACTGCAGAGCATTTTCTGGAGTTTTGGTTAGCTAAACAGGAAAAAGAGGGAAAAAAAAAAGATTATACTCTTCTTCCAACTCTATAGTAATTATGTTATGTTTAATTGTATTTAAATTAGTGTTCAGATAACATAAACTAGGTACTCTGATCTTATGAACCAGTTTTAGTCTTTTCCAAATTCCATCAAAAGAGAATCCAGAAATGGCCATTGTGTGGTTTGTGCTACAGTAACATTTTACTGGTTTAGGAAGAGACACAATTAAATCTTCTCACATAAGAAAACACAGTCCTGCAAGATGAATAGTAATCTAGCAAAATCTGTTGCAGTTAACTTTGGTGAATGAACTAGACTTCTCTTTCTTTACATTGTGTTGATATAAGAATACTTGATTGCAGTCATTACTTCAGAAGATGTTAAGGATCTACTGAATTGTTGTTTCCAAAACATGGCTGTGTGGCTTATCAGCTAAAATGTGGCAGATTGAGGTGATGGGAAAGCACAGATTTCAGGTAGCTGGTTCATTCCACAAAATCTTATTTGCAAAGCATAAGGCTCAGATCTAGAAACAAAGGAAAATTAAACACGCAATGAATGTTTGTCACTGAAAATACTACTAGATAGGTTTACAGTCTTGAAAGTGAAACATACATATCTTGAAGGTCAGAAATTGACCAACACAGATACAAAACTTACAAACAACATGCAAATATTATATACAATACATGCAAAGATTTACAAGCATTAAACCTGATTGTTAATGTGTTTAATAACTCATATTTCATTTTCCTCACAGGTTGTTTTCATAATAAGAAATTATCCTCTAATGATAATAAGTTATATGCAGAGTTACTAGGTGTAGTGAAGGTTTTACTCATTTTTCACAGAGAACTACAATATCTTTTATCTTATGAACAACATCCTCTGAACGGTTATTCCTAGAAACTCAGAACTGTGCATTAAATACGATGAATGCCTTCTGTATTGTCATACAGAGCCAATGGACTATTCCTGCAGCAAACCATGTGTTCTGGTCCTAGAGGACAAACCAAAGCCAAAACCAAGAAATTATCTCAGTTGATAACTTCTGTATTCTTTTAACATTTCTGTATCTTCTTCACAATGCTACTTCCTCTGTCTTTTCCTTCATAAGGTCTTTTCTCCAATGAACAGTCCTTGATGCTCTGGTGTGCTCTGGACAATTAAAGAGTTTAGAGAAAGCACGCAGGACTTGTGAGAAATTAGTACAATCTGTTTTATTAATAAATATATAGGATTAACCTTCGCATACATTTTCTACCAGTCTCCACCAGCACCACCAGAAATAAATGTTTGAATGACAGTCTGCTCCATAAAATCATGTAACTAAGCTCACAATCTCTGGCACCAACCATAAATTCAAAGTGTGAAATGGGATTATTTCATTCCCAGTGAATTAGTGTCTGTGTTAATAGAGTTCTAAATACATAATCGCATAAATGCCAGAAAGAAAAATCTTAAACAGGCTTTCACTGTGCAGTTATTTCCACTGTAGACCTGGGAAACCAGCCAGATCCATTCACCTTTGGGAGCAATACTTCAGATTTCTTCATGGTTGGACTTTTTGTCTTATATTCCATGCAGAAAAACAGATAGGTTATGGGTTTTATCAAGCTTTGTCAGATCTCTAAAGTATCATGACTTCCTGCATTTTTTTTCTGACTCACTCTTGTATTATTTATAGTATAGCACAAATGTCAAACAAAGGGTCTTCAGAGGGTGTTTAATTTGAAACACAGCCAGCTTCTCGATCTTGTTAGGACGACATCTCATCTAGAGAGCAATACCATTCTCTACAAGCTTCAACATTTTTGGTTTCTTGAACTTCATACAGATCTGTCTGTGAATATCTTGCTCAGCAGAGTGGAGTTTTATTTAAACAATAGACTTCAGAAAATCACAGGCCTTGATCACTATGGGTTTTCTTGTGCTAAGGAGAGCTCAAAACCGCTGTTTCCTGAAAGACTATCTGCGGCTGTATGTCAGCCTATGTGAGGCAGTTATTGAGCTATTTTGATATGATTGTAGTGCTAAAGTACATTAAAATACAAAATGTCGTGTTCCAAAATATTTAAGCATCTGATTTCAGCCCTGAAGTGCACCACAGTTCAAAGTTAATATTTTCTCTACTCTTCGCTCTTTCTCGTTACGTTTTATCTCATACATATATACTAATCTATATTTATAAATTTACATCGACATCACAAGACCTACCAAAAGGAAATTCTCAACTGGTAACTACTAATTACTTCATTACAAGTAGTGAGGAGTTCAGATTATATATAACTATTATGGAAAAAAACCCCAATCAGTAGTAGAAAAAGCAAAATGACACAGACTTCTAATTCAAAGCTACAGCTGGAAAACTAGTTTGCAGATTTTCTTATCTTTCTGAAAATTTTGTGTATACATGATTCAGCTCTGTTTCTATTTTATGGTAATTTTCTATGTGAATGTTTAAAGACCTATACTGGTGTCAGAAAGAAAAAAAAAAAACACTAATGAGAAAAATGTAAGTAAAACTTTGTATCAAAGAAGAAGGAAATTGAAAACTGCTAACTAGTAAGTACTTGATTTTAAGTATTTGGGGGGCAATGAGACTGTAAGCCTTTACTCATCTGAAAACATACCACATACATTTCTACACAACAAAAATTAATTAACACACAATCTGGATGTATAAAATGTTTACACATAGTTCTACATCACATTGGTTTGAATGGAACATTAATTAATTCCTAAGTGTATTGCTAAATCAGGTCCATGCTGAACTTCAGAGACTAAATAAACAGAATTATAAGCTCATGAACAAGCTCTAAATGAAGTTTTACATTCTAAAAATATTCTATGGATACTTTCTGAAGAGCAAACATTTAAACAATGACATTTGATCAGTTCATGAAGAGACCTAGGCAAATCTAATTAAAAACTTATGATCCTAAGACCTAAAGAGATGAAATATTGTTGTTTTGTGGGTAGGGTTTTTTTTTTTGTGTTTTCAATTGATCTGATTTCACAAGTAGAGACATTCCAACTGTGCAAATTTATGCATATACTTACTTAGGTATTCAGGTTATTGTTATAATTTTTTCTAAATTTTTATATTCCTTGCTGTCCTAATATACCTCTTAAAATTATACTTAGTGTTTGCATTGTAAAGCAGTAATGTGAAATACAGATATTAAAGTTAGTGTTCCACAGGTGGTATTGATATGCTAGATAGATAAAACTAAGAGTCTGTCACAGCCTCCTTTACATATCAGTTTCCTGTCCAATGCAGCTTCTCTCAAAAAAATCCCATCATGATAATAAGTTTATTAAAAAGTCCTTAAGTGAAGACAGTTTTCATGGTAGACATACTTAAATTTTTACTGACAGAGAATATTAAAGACCAAGTGTACTGATGGCCAAGCTTGTCAAATGATTTGAGTTTCAAGAGTAATCTTTGGATAGATGCATTTTTACTGGCTTTGGATCTAGTTCTATATGTTGGTTTGACAAAAATGCTGGTGTTTTTTTCCCGTTGATCTTGAACTGCTTATCAAATCTTTCCCAATTTCTCTTGCAGGTAATGACTTGCTGCTATCCAAGGAAAAATCATCTGATTAAGAATAAAATGTAAACTGAGAAAACATGGCATCTCCAGGTGCAGTTTCTCTCATCATCTGTAGAATAAAATTTTATTGAGAAAATATTGAATGCAGTCTATCAAATACAGGTTTTCATTTTATAATCCTCCTACAAGTGGATCATCATTACAGATTTTCTTTTCTTTTCTTTTCTTTTCTTTTCTTTTCTTTTTTTTTTTTAGAAATTGAGAGGAGAAAAATATTTTCCAGTCATGGAAATACTAGCAGTCTTCACCAGTCATTCACCAGACATGACTAAACAGAAATTAAGAAGAAATTTTAATTACATTTTTGCAGGTGAAATTCTGAGTCTTAATCTGTTTTGCCAAGCACTTAATTTTGATGAAGAGTTAATGTAGCACATATTTCTCCATGGAATAATCTTTAATTACCTTGAATTCCACTATTAATCAAAACTTTCAATGTCAGCATTAATTTTTTTCCACATTTTCTGAATCATTCTGCTCCAGATATTTTCTGCAGTATTTTTATGTATTCCTGGTTTCCACTAGCTGTTTCTGCAACTAATATCCAGCAAGTGATAACTGAATGACACTATGCCCCAAAGAATATGGAGCTTATTAATGCTGTACTTTCCTTTCTTGTGTACAGGAGCACTATGGAACTTCCTTATACTATATAATATATTAAAAAAAATAAACAAGGTAGGAATTAAATGTATGTGAAAGCTCATGAAAATGGAAATCCTCTGAGATTTCCAAATCAGTTTTGATATCAGGAGTTTTCAAATGTCCCAGTGTTTCTTTAATTCCAGCCTGTGAGTCTTTTTCTGTTTGTCTAGCATTAGTCAAATATTTTACATTTAGTTAGAAAATGAGACTATGAGAAATATTGCCATTAAAATATCAAGGTTTTATTATGTGCATGGGAGGAAAAGGTCCCTTCTGCTTTATAAGTTCTTTAGGCATTAGCCTTTTCACAGAGAAGTGTAAGCAGACTGCAAGGTTTCAATTAAAATTTCTTGTTATGGGTCCTTCACAAAATACATAATCTTTGTGGAATTTCATTGATATGAAATTCCAAAAACACGTGCATTAAAGCTGATGGCACAGTACAAGCCTTATGAACAATTCTGTCATGAAGAACCTGTGGCAAAAAAGAGGCCTGAAACTGCAAGGTTCAAGCAAATTGTGTCTTTGAACTTCACTCACAGGTTTAACTGCAAGGCTCAAGCAAATAGTTTACTTGAACTTCACTTGCAGATCTAATACACCACTAGTGCAGGTTTTCACAGATATAATGAAAGAATGCACTATTGCAACTGAAAAGCAAGAATACACTATAACAATCTAAAAAAGGCACAGTAAATGATATGTGTGTGTTAGTTAATCACCCATGCCTGTAAATTTACAGCATGCCAAATATTTGCTTATCCCTCCAAGTAAGGGCTCTCAATCCCAGAAAAGTGTCCTTGGCCAATGTCCCAATGAAGGAGGATGAGTCTTCATACAGGTGAGATGTGGCATTGGTGTGGTGATTCCCAATTCCTAACCAAGACCTTAGTGTTTTTATTCCCTGATCTACATGACTGTGGGCAGGATTATGCTTGCTTGGATTATACCATCTGGATGCAGAAGGCTATTGGCTGAAACTGACACCCTCCAGGTTGTCTTTATCTTACTTCCTCACGCAACTGACTACTAGTTTGGATTGATACTCAGGGCATATTATTTGTTAAGGGATTTCAAGGCTCAGATAAAGTTTCAGTTCTTTCCATGATGCAGCACTGTCTTGTTTGGTCTATGGTTTGTGCACAACTCAGAGCAGAGTTATATAAACAGTTTGCCATGGGTCATCTCTACACAGATAGGGCCTTAAGACAATCCAATGCCAGGTCACTTTACAGCCCACCATGAGTTGCCTGCATGTACTAGACAATACCAAAACTTGTTTACAAAATATGAGCTGTACAGAACTATGATAGAAGCAGCACATTACTACCAAAAAAAGGCTGCATTCACACATAATCCCTCACTGTTTTACTGGAGGCCTTCACTGAAGGAAAATGTTTGGCCTAATTTTGCCATTATATGTACCCCATTTTCCTGGACAGAAACAGAAAGAAGTAACTTTGGAAGGTTCACATCAGATTAAATGGTCAGTAACAAAGTGTCTGTTTGTATTTTACAAAATACAAAAAAAAAACCCCTCTTCATTAAGAAGCAAGTTTCTATGGTTCAGATTGAGATCTTTCCTGAATTTTTTCACTCAACTGAGTTATCCCCTAGTACATTGTAGAGTTTTTAAAAGCAAAATCATGATATAGTATGTCCAGAACCAAACAGCCCTGTTAAGATGAGAAAACTACAATGAGAAAAACTGATCAGAGTTCCTCATAATTGTCCTCATTGAGGAATAAAAACATGTACAAATTAATTATATAAAATTTGTGTTCTATTGCTTTCTGGTGAGCTAGACTGGAGGAGAATTCAAAGGCAAAATTCATGGCATACTTGGTAAAATTTTATTTGGATAAAAGGCTAAATCATTTCTTCCCCTGTTCATATATCCTCTGACAATGTATCAGATTGATACCTCTGAATTATTACCTCTTATCAAAATTTCAGAGCAGAGAGGATAATTTATTTTTAGAAGTTTAGGTGTATGCCAGACTGAGATTTTATAATTATATTCACGGAACTTCAAAGATCCACCAGATTTCAGAGGACAGATCAGTCTGAAGAAACTGAAAAAGTGCTGCAGTATACCAAAATAGAAATGGAGAATAAATATATAAATTAACAGAGCACTGTACACTAGCATAACCATGATGAATTACTGCAATATTAGGCCACTTTCAATGGCTTCTCTGGCTTTGAAGACCTGTCTTACCCATGTAGCTGTTGCTTAATTGCTTTCAAGAAATACTTAATGGATACAATATTCCCTTTAGAGGTCAGGAAAACAAAATAAGGATAAATTGACATCAAAATTATACTATATGGCCCAAGGGAAACCCATCACATTGTAGGCAAATCAATTCCATTTGTTTTCCTTTCAACTGTAGTATTTTTAATGGAGATGTCCTGCATTGTTACAAGTATTAAGTGATGCAGAGGATTTGATACTACATTTAGCTATGAAAGAAGTCAGATTGCTTAAATGAAAGAAGTAAGAGAGTCAGAAGGCAGAGCATCAGAATACACAAACTCAAGATGTGGGAGTAAAAAGTGAAAAAAAAAAATCATAAATGCCTTTCCATATGTTCTGTCATTTACTTTAATTACAGTCCCCTCCAATGAATTTAAGAGAATCGAAAATGGTTGGAATAGAACATCATGCTGAAGGGCTGCACTGATAACAAACTGAGAAATATAGATAAGGGTAGAGAATACAAACAGGGTGGTGGAGAGCTGTGGAGGAAGGGAAGACATTGTTCCTCAGACAATGTATAATACAGTGAATAAAAGCTGAAGTGAACACAGAAATAACAGGAAAAAAGGAGGCAAACATCAGGATGCTGACAAAACAACACGATATGTGGAGAATACCATGGATCAGAAAAAGAATTGAGTCATAAATTGATTTTACACTATTGGTTTGCCTTTCATACTAATTCCAAAACCTTATCTGCAATAAATCAGTGATGGTTGAACTTGATGTAGTTATCTCCAGTTTGTACTAGCAGATTGTGACCCCAAGGTTTTGCAAGAGAATTAAGGATTTCAGAATAATTAAATAAAGATGCAGCCAATTTATATTTTCTCACTGCGGCCAACATATGAAAAAAGTCCATGACTTTGTACATGAAAAAATACTCCATGGTTCCAGTTTTTAAAAAGACAAAGAGATAATTCCTGACAGGAAAGGGCAGGAAGCATGGTTCTCAAGGACAAACTTCTTTAAAGGTAATGATTTTTTAACTTCTGACTGAGATGTGAGGGAATCATTGAACATATATCTTGCCACCTATGTCTCACTTTAATTTGTACTGTACTAGTTGCCTGAATACTTAAGGGCAGTATCCTCTCATTCCCAAAAAATAGTTATGTTGCTATACAGTGAAGAGAAGTTCTAATTGTATCTGCTCTGTAACTTTTCTTATATCAAACCAGAGCAATATTACCATTAACAGCATTATCACACTTATTCACCAGCCAGTTACAGAAAAGAGAGGTAAAAAGACCCAACTATTGAGAGTGAGGGACCAACACATAAGGTGGATTTTTTAATGTTGTTTTTTTATAGAGTGCTAGTACGGTAAAGGTCAAGCTTAGTGTGTGTTGCCTACTCATACTGTAACTCCACATGTGTATACTTGTAGTCTTTCAGTGCTGCACTGCAGAGATACAACTGGTTTTGTTGGGAGTATAAACAGCCACATTGAAAGAAACAGTTGCACTGCAAATTCAGTGCAGTTCACTCCTTTACAGCTTTCCCACACATAAGCCATAAAGCTAAAAGATACTTCTACTCAGCTACTGTCTAGCAAAATTATCAGCATCAAAACACTTCCCATCATGAAAGCACTGAAATATATTCTTATCAGAGCTCTTTCTTATTTTCACAGACTGCCTTTTACAAAGATAATTCTGATTAACAGTAAGTCACCAGCTTTTAAATCAAATATCGATGGAATCCATAATATCTACAAACAGGTAGCCAGGTATTTTATAGTAAGTTTACTTAAAATAATTATCCAAGTAATAATAAAAAAAGTCTTACTTGTATCTGAATAAATCCCTACACTTTAAATAATAAGGTCATTTGTAAAATATACTTTTTTTTCTACTGTTTACACATTTTTACTGAGTTTTCTAAATATCTAGGATGTCTTGGTGTTAATTTGCATTTTTTGTTGTGCTTTTCAGTCAGCTTAACTCAGGGAAAAAAAAAGCCAAACATGACTACTGATGAAATTGTAGCAATTTCATATTGTGAAATTTTGAATCACATTCTTAGTTCAAAATCTGTTCACCAGCAGTTTTAAACTTTCAAGTGGTTTATCAGAGTAACTGTAAACCTTTAGAAGCTTTTTTGGTCTATAATTTGGAAGTGAGATATGCATGGTGTAAAGTATTTGATTCAATTCCAAAACATTGTGTTTAAACTGACTGTTTTCCAAACCCAGGATCACATACCAGCAAGGATATACAAGGCAATAAATCTATCTTCCATCTGTTGCTACTGCTGCCTACCCAAAATATACATAGAATTGCAGTATTGTTTCCTCCTGGGTAATACTAAAAGTTAAAGTTCTCATGAAGTGAAATGTATTCAGAAATGTTAGACATGGTTCCTTTCATTACTTAGATTTTTTCAAGAGAGAGTCCTATACTGAATAAATGAATGATAGGGAAAACATGCCTCTTAGGAGTTTATGTGACAATAGAAATTAAGTAATATGTTCTCATATAAAATCAAATCTCATCCTATTTAGCTGCGGTTTACCCTAGCATAGGTAGGTTTTTATGCTTATACACTAAGGGGCTATTCAGAATATTTTCACTATGAGGACTACCAAGGAGTAGAGCAGGTTGCTCAGAGAGGTGGTGCAGTTTCAGTATTTAGAGGTTTTCAATATCTGACTGGACAAAGTCCTGAACAACCTGGTCTGACCTCATAGCTAACCCTACTTTGAGCAGGAATGTGATCTAGAGATCTCTTAAGGTCATTTCTAAACGGAATTGCTCATGAACTCAGTGAACCTGTGAATTGATCATAATACAATGCACACAATGGTTGTAACAGCTCTAGATTTAGTTCAAATCATCTGATCCTTGCTTAATCAAACAAGCTAAATGAAGCTACCTTTCAGCATCCTGCATAATTGAAAGTGTGGTCAAGATTCAGAACTACCTTTATATGGTAGTTATATAGATTATACTACAGATGCTGGTTTACCAGAACAGCTACTCATATTTCAATTTTTCATTTGTTGTGTTATTTGGTAGCATGATACTTGCTTCAAATTTTTTCATAAGGAAAAACAAGCAAAGAAATTCCAAATGTAGAGCTGTTAGAGATGACCTGGTCAGAATTTCTTTTATGAAAGAGAATGACACAGTACAACCATTTAAAGGAAGACTTGGTATGATTCCTACTCAGGAATTAATTTCTTTTAAGACAATATAGTGTTGCATTTTAGCCCATCTCCCATAATTGTGTTGAATTATGGAAAATATATTTTGGAAAGACAAATCCCAGTCAATTTGTGTGGTTTAAACTTTATTGATTGTTACTTCTTAAACATAGTGACTGTATTAAAAGTTCAAATAAGATAGGTATACATTTCCTGCATTACACCATGAGACTGAAAATATGACTGTGTTCTATAAATTTTAATTTTCTTCAGCAATCATAATCTATAAAGGCAAGAGGAAAAATCCTGAGTCCTACTTCCAAAATTCATACCAAAATAGTATCTGAGAAAGCCTTGAGTCACTGTTTTTTGTTCTTGAATTTCGCCCTCTGTTCATTAATTCCTTTCGCTCTCCAGTTAAGATCCAGAGATTTCTCCAATGAAAGGTAGACATGCATTTGAAGGATTTTTTAGTATACTGTGAGTAATGAAAAGATTTAAATATCCAGGATTGACATGATAATATAATATTTTAAGTTTACCTAAAATCACATAAGAATAGAGCATACAAAGCCCATGTCTGCTATTTATCAGAAGCGGAGAAAAAAATATCCAACTGAATATTCAGAAGCGTTCTCTTCTCATACATAATAGGACTTTCTCTTAATGTGTCCCAGATATACAGGTGTTTAATTGCCTGAAAAACATGCCTTCTTCCTTCTCTTTCTTTTGATGAATATTAACTATTTCAGTGCCTCATTTATCCTGAAATAATATATCATACCAAAGTCAAATGTCTAGTGTTTCAAAACAGAAAGCAGGTTAATAAAAAAGTTCAGACAACAAAAATTCCAAAGACATTAATTAATTTGATAAAAGTGATGAATATTTTTTCTGCATGCTGAATGCAGTTTTCATTCTTACTACATTCAAAATTTATGTACATAAATTAATCTCAATAGGAACTAATTATTTTTTCCCAATTGATCTTTGTCATTAGGTGGAAAAAACATAGTTGACAATGAAGGACTGTCCCCAACCTCTAGTCAGTAAATCATTTGTATACACTGTGCATTTGGACATATTTATTTCAAATAAGTGTCAACAATTCATAAATAACTTCAGTCTTGGACCACCTAACAATAAAAAAAGAAACTTTGTCAAAGATGTGTTTCATAATCAAGACTTACCCTTTCAACAAGTGTGACTGTCTCCTTCTGTCTCCTTTTTTCTTCCTGTTTTATCCTTGAAATCTTTATTTAGCACCCAAATACTTCAATAAAACAGTTATTTAGATGATTAACTTTTATATCCTTCCTAAAGATGTTTCTAAAAATCAACTCTTCTAAGAAATAGGAATTAGAGTAAATAAAAAAATATAATCACATTTCATATTTCTGAAAAACAATGATTGAACTGTACAGTTTTATTAATGTGTCTCATATTGCTGCAATCTCTTTATTCATTAGTCTGAGTAGCACTACAGAGCACTGTCAGTTATGTGTCTTTATCTGAGTGATGTAGAGGTCAATTAGTAAAGGAGAGGAATGTTCTAGCAGGAGTGTAAAAGTGAAAGCAGTGATTTGAAGCACTTAGGGGCACTGATGAAGTTGCAGCTTATCTAGACAGAGCATGAAAATATTATTACAGAATCCACTGCACTTGGGGACTTTAAGTTTGTTTGAGGGAGAACTGTGGACATATATGTGTGTATATATTTTGCCCTTTTTTTCCTACTTCTTTTATATGTAAATATATATATTGGCTGGATTCAGCAAATAAAGACATCAGATTTTTTTTTTTCCTTTTCTTTTCTTTTGTACTGTTCAAAACAAGTTTAAAAAACTCAGTAAGATCAAAAAAGAACATAAAGTAATTACATAGGACTATACAGATTCAATTAGATAGGAAAATTCTTTATAGACCCTCCCCATGATGTCAGCTTCAGTCAGTCTTTTCTTTAGCTTCATAATCATTTTCTGTCTCCAAGAATATATTCCAGCTGTACTGTTTTGGCAATCCTCATCTTATCCACATACTTTCTTCCCTAAATGGTGGGGGGTTTTGACATTCAAAGACAGAATTGGAAATAGGATGTCTAGAGAGAGAACCAAATTTAGATGGCCAGCCTATGACTTGAAACTCAACTTTCTAATTTCTGCAAAGTCCAAATGGTTTGTCCTGGTTGATTGTTACATTTTATTTAAATATCATACTTTAATAAGGTTCTACCATATTTGCTCACTTCTCTATTGCAAAGAAAATCAGTGGGCATCAAAATAAAATATTATCCTGAAATGGTTTTCCATGATATATTCCCATGGTGTGCAATCACATACTTCTATAAATAGGTAGAACTACAAAAATCAAGAAATTACACCCTACTAATTAAAATTCATCACATGCTAAATCTGTTCCCCCCTCTGAAGTTTACTTGGTTCAGAGTGTTTCTACAGCAGATGTAGTACTAGATGATTAATACATCAACCTTGCAGTATGAGAGTTGATTTAGTTATGAAATACATGAAAATTACAAAAATGTTTCTGCCTTAACCTCTTCATTTAACATTTCTCCATATGGCATATGAGCCACAAAATCTGGTGCAAAGATTCTGAATTATTGATATATTCCATTCCACAAATGGAATTCATAGCAGGTGTGCTCGAAAGTCAAGGAAACGTGAGGAAAGTGAGTTAAATTTATACTGTACATACCATATAATGCCAGTTTCCAGCATTTATTCTGTAAAACATACATAAACATCTAGTCTGTTAGAGATCAATAAAGTCAGGGAAACAACCCTAAACTAACCTTTAGAAAGGAAATCTTGTGGACAAAGTATATTGCAAAAAGCATGGCAGTTAATGCATTATTTTTGAAGAAATGCACTGGAGAAAAAAAACACTAGAGAGGACTCAATTAATACAGCTCATACCAATTTTTAGAAAACTTTGAAAGATCTCTTTTATATTTGAACTAATCTTATCAACCCAGACAAATCTTTAAATCTGTTCTCAAAATTATGTTGAAATAGGCCAGGTTGGATGGGGCTTTGAGCAACCTGATCTAGTGGTAGGTATCCCTGCACATGGCAGGGGCTTGGAACTAGATGACCTTTAAGGTGCTTGCCAGCCCAAACCATTCTGTGATCCTATGATTCTATGTTTATAATAGCTTCACCTTTATAGAACAAAATATAAATCTTAGAAGTAGCAAAACCACAAAACATGGAAACAACTATCATAATGCCAACTTACAACTCTCTTGTTGACATCTCACAGCAAGAGCAATGGTAACAGCTTCTAGATGAGGTATTCATGGCACTCAAGTTAGGCTGTTGTGCTGATTTGCCTTCTTGAGTAAACTTCTTATTGATTATTCACTCAGCCTTCAAAAAGTAGCCTAGCCTTGAGTTCCCAGCTCTATATCTTAAGTTTGCAGCACTTATCATTACAGCACCCAAAGACAGGCTTGAGTGAGAAAGCAAGTCAGCGGTTATACCTTCATTATCACTCCATAATGGATTGCCATCTTCTAAGACAGTTTTAGAAAAAACAACCAAAAAACAGTTTTATGCATTAATCTCAAGTATGAATTGTGATTGACAATATGTGCTTTTAGAGTGAAATGTAAGATTCAACATGGGAAGAAGCTTCATGCTGAAGCAATTCTTTTTTATATATTTTAGCCAGAGTCAGCTTTGCTTGAGAAGGCAAGCTGATTTTGTGGCAGTCAGTCCTGAAAAAGTAGACATCTGTGCTTGTCAATCTGTATATGAGTCAAAGAGCAGCACAACCAAGTTGTGAAAACAGGGGACCAAGTTATGAGAAAACTTTGTTTTCATTATGTCCAACCTCCTGCTATCTACTAGTGTTGTAGCTGACCTGTGATAGCTGCACTGATGGAGCTTTCATAGTCTCCCTCAGGAGTTTAACCATTTGTCCCATACAGTTCAAAATCTTTTCTTAATGTCTAGCCTAAACATTTCCTTCCCTAGAGTTAGGTCACTGATCCTTGTCCTACATCTTCTGAGACTGTGAATAAGTCCCTGCTTTCAATTTCCACTGCTGTATTGAAGGCAAGAGACTTAGAACAAAAGAAAAAGACAGAAAAAAAAAGAGAAAAAAATGGTCTCCCTACTCAAAAAAACCCCTTCAGTTCTCCCACAGACTGAGATACAACAAGATTAACAAGGTTTTTAACCTAGTTTTATCAGGAAATTATAAAGAAGCCCAACCTATTGTATAGTACTACTAAAGTAACATTACCCTGGATTAAACAAAAATAATCCATCAACTGGATCTGTCAAGAACTGGCATAGAGCCTTTTCTTCTCTATTTCTCTTTCCATTTACTGGAGGGGAGCCAGCAAGCCAAATATACGGTAGCCTAAAAGAGTTTTTAATGAAAAAAATCTTGCAATATAAGCTTGAACACTGATGTTAAGGCTAAAAAAAGAGTGTAAAGCACTCTGTCATAAATTTATATAGGGCAACTAGTATGCATTTCCACATTGTATAAACAGGTGATAAACTGCAATTTTCAAAATATAACACAGGGATGAATTGAACTACAGAGTTTAAAGAATAAAACATCTGCATTAGGATGACAAGGGTTAAGGAAATCTGCATCAGATCACAGAGGTAATTAACCACTAGACATACTTTATTATTCATAACACTGGAATTGGGTTACTTACAGTTGTGTAAGTACTGTAAAACATAGATCATTAGTACCTCAGTTATTGATACTAACCTCCCTCCCCAAGAAAAAAAAAAAAAATCACACACACAACACATTACAATTAATGAACACTGGTAATTTTCTCAACATTTTACTTGAAAAGTTTCATCTATTGCAAAACACTACCAACTGCTTGAAGTAACAAAGAAAGCAACCATCCCCAAACTGAAAACAAATACCAACACAACCGAGGAGCACATAAGAAGAAATTCTGTACGTATCTAAAATACATCTCATTTATCAGGTCTCTTCGCGTACAGCTGTGCTTCTGGTTTTCATAATATATTGCCTTAGCCCAAAGAATTGTTACGGCAGAAATCTGTGTTGTGTTGCGTGGTTTGTTATGGTAGGCGGCTAGTACAGCTGAATAGGGCATGACACATCAAAACTTGGATTTCATGAAGAGGCACTTACACTTCATACCCAATATTTAAGTTGACAAGAGAGAGACATAACTTTCCATCACAAGGACCTTTTGTACGGGATCCAATTCAGAGATTTCAACAGGAGTTTCCTCACTCATCTTTGTCAAGATCTGTGACACAAGTTTACTTCAGGTTATTCCTAAACTTGTCAAAGTCTTGATAGATACATTTGCAGAGATGTACTTCAGGAGAAAATTCCCACAGAATGAATTTGGTTCTGCTGATTAGATTGTTGTTTAAAACTGTTCATCTATAATTTTCTAGTTTAATTCATTTTAAAGGACAGTTCTTATTATTACAAAAACAAAACTACTCCCCCAGCAAACCTGAAGCTTGAGTGAAGTTCACAGTGAACAATCACAAATCATTTTGAACCTATGAAGTAAGTATACTGTATCCTGCATTAACACTTCAACAAAGTTAGATGTAGAAGTATTTAAGTGAAACAGGAAAAAATAAACAGCAAGCATACAAAAACAAAGAGAGTTTGTCCTTGTGGAAAAGAGGATTTAAGTATTTGAAGCATTGTATTAATACTGAATAAAATTGTATCTTTCAGAACATCTAGGTTCCTCAATTTAATAGACTTAATGGGCTTTCATAACACTTGATACCTTACCAGGGTTGAGTTCAACTTAACGGGACTGGTTTGGATATTATGCAAGAAGTTTCCCATTTTAATATGGAACTTACCCACCTCTGTATGTACCACTGACACCAAAGACAAAACCAGCCTAATCTCTTCGTAAGATAATATGGTAAATTAGTCATATTGAAACTGCTTTTTCATGGGTTCTCAGTTAAGCTGTGAATAGGATAGACACTGTAATGCACAAGTTAAGCCTATATTTTAGAAAATTTGTATTTTCTCTAGACATGCAGAGAGCTGATTTGTTTGTTGTTGGTTTTTTTGTGTTTAAGTTCGAGTTTGGAGAGACAGATTTGAAAAAATAAATGACAAACCCCACAGATTATTCTGCGTTTATAGGAAGATACTCTCCATCCAGCTTTCCTCATGCATCTCTTTTCAAGTAACATTACTTGAAAATCAACTTTCTTCTGATTCCTGAAAAACAATGAGATGAAATGTGAAGGCCTGATCACAAGTGAATTCTTCTCAGATACTTTTTTCAGCTCCTGTTACACCCAGCATGCAATAGATGACCACAGTGAAAGCGGAAACTGATGAAAAAACAGCTAACATTCCCTAAACCAGTGTAAATATTGATGGATACTCCAAAGGATGTTTTACATTTTCTAGCCTGAGATATGTTTTATTATAGTGACAAAGGTGACCTTTGAAATAATGTATTTGCTATAAAAAAAAAAAGGG
>JANVCC010000033.1:1683941-1694465 GCA_025345505.1 Todiramphus chloris collaris
GGTGGGGGGAAGTCTTTATATCCTGAATTTATTACCTATAAAATCACTTCCTAGCAAGAAGCCTGATTACAATCAAAATAACCCACCAAAATGAAACAGTTTACCTGTGATCAATTTAATGTGGTAGTAAAATCCTAATTATGGGCAAAAACACATTCAAGGTTTCTTGTACTGTCCATATAATCTGCATGGAAACTAACATTCAGTGATGCATAGCACATATGGGTAAGCAGATGGCTAAATAATTATTTTTAAAATCAGGACTTTTGCTGACAAAATATAGAATTGTTAGAGTATGATCACTAAGAAGAAATTATTTATGTGACAGTAAGCACATGTACAGTGGTTGGAGTCTTCCTTATTAAACACAAGATAAATCAAACCACTATGAATAGAGTAATAGAAAATCTATGTTTTTGGCAACTACACCTTCCAATATGTTGGCAAGTTCAATTTGGGGAATATATTTGTTTTATGTTGGCTATTTTTTAGCTGATTTTTGAAAGTAAAGTATTTCTATGTCAGGACACTTAAAAGCCTGAGTTAAAACAGCTTTGCTCTTTTCTTCACTTCTAAAATAAAAGCTAAAAGAAGTAAAAAGTCAGACAGCAGTCTGTTTAAGGATTTTGTGAATAAATTTGAAGAAAAATTCACATTAACTTTTATCTTAAAGTGTTTGTGGTGTGTATCTGTTGAGTTAAAGAGAAATGGAGAATTTACTCACTTTGTTTAGTCAGATCAAATTTTGTTTTGCTTTAAGAATATCTTGATAGTAATAAAAAATACATTTTTTCAGGCTTTTTAAGGATTACCTTCTGATGATGCATCAGTTTTGGATAATAGATATAGATTTTACTGCAAAGTCTAAATTTCGCTGGGGATTTTCCTAATTTATGAAGGCATGAATGATGTGAAGTGAGTAATGTTTTATACAGAGGTTTCTAGCTGCATGACAAAAAAAATTACTAAATTTACTACGGTTAGGTAATTTTACTTGTTTAAAACAAAAGGAATAGTAATAATAAAAAGAAAAAATGATAATCTCAAACAGCGAAGTAAAAATCTATACTGGTTTTGAGTATTGACAAAAATGCAGTGACAAAGATATATCTTTCCTTTCCATTTCAAGCAGTTTGTTTTCATCCTTTACATTGCTTCAATTTGCCAGCTGCAGTTGACAAATACTTTGATAATTCATAAGTCCTAAATGAGAGTAATTTATCCCCAAATCTGCTCAGGTGCTAAATTCCTGGCTTTTGTGCTTTTCATACTACAAACATAACTCTGTAGACACGCAGTGCTCTCAGTGACCATGCCATTACAAGAGGGACCTGGATAGCTGTCAGTCACTTCAGATCATTCACGTCACCTCAGGTCCCTTTTAAGTGTAATGCATCTTTGCAGTCAACTCAGTATACTGTACTGTGCACTTACACACACCACAGGTCAGTAGATGAAAAAATAGCTTGAAAAACAAGAAACCAAGCTGGAAATGTGACACCAATAAACCATGCCCTATCTGGGATATTTTCAGCAAAATAAACATGTTTCATTCTTTATCCTGTCACTGTGTGCATCTTCACAGTTTTTGCATGTCATCAGACAACATCCTGAATTTTTGTGTATGATATACTCTATCACAGATATCTGATATTTCCCAGATTGCCCAACACAGAATTTCCTTCTTTTCACATATACCACGGATATTTAATTTTCTTTTTTAGTTCCCATATTTCCTGGTTTCCATGTTCTCTTGTAGGTAAATCTAAGTTAGGCTCTTACCTAAACTAAAACTCCTGCTTATTGATTTCATGGAGTAGTACAGAGACCAATAATGTAATCCAGTGGAAAGAAGAACAAGAAACAACTTGAGACTGGTCTCAGCTGTGCAAAGAGAGAAAGAGGAAAATATGCTGAATTACAAAGCATTCATATCTATAATTCCTTGAGCCAGATTTCCAAAGAACATGGAACTTAATACATTTCAAAGCAGTTGTCTGCCAGCATGGCTGCCCACTGTGCTTCCTACTCCCCCACTCATTTCAAATACAAACTAGTCTTTAGGTTTTTTTTGGTAATACACTTCCAGAATATTTTTGTTATGAATTACAGTACTGTGTAGCAGTCCTGAGCAGAATCCTGGATTAGCACTTTATAAGACAAATTAATTATGAGCAATAATAAGAGAGAGGAGATGCATGAAATCATAATGTGTACCTAGGGGAGGATTGGCTTCATTTTGATCATGCAGCTGGAATTTATTAAATGAATGGGTATCATTCGGTGAAGTCAGATAAAAAACAATAACTTTACTTCACTTTGAAGATGCATTTAAGAAAATGAAAGCATGTTCTCACTTGAAGAAAACTACCCTGCACCTGAGATTCAAGGGGAGAGAAGACCTTAATTACCAAGAAGTATGGCTTTAAAGAATTCAGTTACTTATGTATTATTCACAGAAACATAGTGATTTCATAAGGAACAAGACAATTAAAGGAATTTAACAAAAACACAGAAGGGACACTTAACAGAGGGGAAGATTGGATTTCTAAAAAGGTTCTGAGTCACAACTTCCCCAGTTAGTTTCTTCATGGGGACAAAAAGGAGAGGGAGAAGAAAGGGATTAAGAAGGGAAAGGAGGGTTCTGACATCCAATTTTGATGTTTACTGTGTAATAATTAAGAACAGATAAACAGGATAAAACATTCCTGTAAACATTCTTTTCAAAATATAAATGCAGAGTATTTTGTTTTACAGAATTCTACATTATTATGCTTTTCATAAGTCCCCCAGATTTAATATGCTTTAAATTTAAAATTACTTAACTATTACAAGTTCTAAAATATGCCTATTGCTTTTGACCAAATAATATTATTCCTTTCTCTCTGTACTTTGCATTTTGAAATTAATTAAATGTCTTAAATATATAAGTTTTTTAAAGTTGGAATTATTTTTGTGAGTCATAAAGCCTACATTTTAAGACACTATTTCAACAAGACACTTTCCCATACTCCTGCTTTTAAACATGTGAGAAGTCCTGTGACATTAACTTTTCAGAAAAGTACATAAGATATTTCTCATTTAAATCAAGAGTAAGTTATGCTATAACCAAATTATTAGCCTTACAACTTAGAAGTTTTCACCAGAAGTCCACACAATTAAACAGGGAAATCAAATGTATTGTCTGTATTACTAATGGAATAACTTGTTTGAGTTTCTAGAAAACATTTCTGCCCTCATCCTTTCAATAAAACACCATAAAATTAGCAGGAAATAATTTATTTAAATTATAGAGTTTAGTATCAAGTTTTCTGAAAATTAATGAGGTACAAAAAAAGTCTGTGTTCTCATATTTAAATCTTAGAAGAAAGATTAAAGTATTTCAGTAGCAAGCCTTCCAATAGCAAATCTTTTATCACATGATTCATAAAACAATACTCCATACAATAGCTTTGAAACTGTTACAGAATAAAATGAATATTTGCAATATGTCAGAAATCATTACAGAAAAAGTCTTATTGTAGCTAGTTACTTGATATAAAATAGGTTTACCATTTCTAATAGTCATATCATGGGTACACTTGAATCAAGTACAGGCCAAGATGTTAAATTTTAATAAAGTATTACATAGGGATTGTAAGTTTCAGATAACATCAGTTTCTGGAAGGCAAGATAGAACAGAGAAAGATGATGGGAAGTAGGATTAGCTGGGTTAAATTATTTATTGTTTTATTCCAGTCCTCCCATAAGTCAGCCTTTGAGGGGTTAGAAGCTGTCCAAGAATATCTGCATCCCCATAATATTCATCGCTAATATTTACCAGTAACCTTACTAAAGTAAGTACATCTAAAAAATGTAAAAGACCAAGTGCAATACTTCTGCTCTACCACAGAAAAACAGCTGTCATCGTTAAACCCCAGCCAGCAACTAAGGGACACGCAGCTGCTGGCTCACTCCTCCCTTCCCCCAGTGGGCTGGGGAGAACAACTGGAAGAAAGAAGTTTTTATGGGTTGAGATAACAACAGTTTTATAGGACAACACAAGGAGAGAAGTAATAATAACAGTAATACTAATAAAAGAATGTATAAAGCAAGCGATGCACAGTGGTGATTGCACATCACCTGGAACCTGATGCTTGGCCCACTCCCAAGCTGCAATCTCTCGTCTCCCTGACCAGCCCCCTGAGTTCTATACTGAGTATAACGAATATCCCCTTGGCTACTTCAGGTCAGCTGTCCTGGTTGTGCTCCCTCCCAGCTTCTTGTGAAAATGAACTCTATCTCAGTTGAATCCAGAACAACAGAAGTTCTCAAGGCCATACGCATTCCCATGTCCATCAATAACAGAGACTTTGTTAAAGAAGAAAAAACCCTTATCTTTGCATGAGATTAATACAGGGCAAAGCACAGTCTTTCAGTCTCCTATTGTATCTTGAATGTGAACTGCCAGAACAACCAATGGCACATCTAATATTTGGTGATAATGAACAAAAATTTAGTTACAAAATTTACTCCTGAAGCACCTGAATCTTAAAACACCTTGCCTCTGCTGTCAAATTTGAAAACCTTTTCAATTCCAGGTGGTTAAAAACCTTCTAATTTCCTTTTATTTATTTATTTATTTATTCCGGAGTCTCTCTCTTTATTTATTTAAGTCTCGCTCTTTACTTTTTCCTGAGTTTATTTATTCCTGAGTCTCTCATATAATTTTATTTCATCAGGTATCAATACTATTTAGATTTAAATAGTCCTTCTCCTTCCTTCACTTCTATCTCTGATTATTAGCATGCATCAAATTCCTTCTCATCTTTTCCACCTTAGCATGAATAAGCCAACTTCTAATTCTCTCTTGCTCAGATAAATATTATGTTCCTCTATGACCATAATAGCTATTTTCTACACCTTCACCTTTATTATGTTAAGTTTTCTTGAAGATAGGTGAACCAGAATTGTGTGCATTATTCTGAACAAGTTGTTAATCAGTGTGTTATAAAACAAAATTATTATTAACCTGGATTTGCTTAAAAAAAAAAAAAAAAAATTTCCAGAATTTCATGACCCTTTTTAGTATTTAAGCACATTAGCCATTCAGTAACTTGATAGGTCTTCAGTTTAAAAAGTATTTCTTTTTGTCCCTAAATTTATATTTTATGTAATCTCATTGAATTTCTGCTACTTCGATTGCAAGTGGCAAGCAGAATATATTTAAATCCTTCTTCATATTGGTAATATCTCCCTGTATTGTCATTTACAAATTCCATTAATGTATATCAAATCATTTTCTTTACTGTGCTGGTCCCAATGCAGATTCTTGTATTTCTGAATGGTTTTTTTTCCATTCTAACAATTGATCTCTTCATATGACTTGTCTTCCTACAGCCAAGTTCATACACACTTTGTAAATCCTACATTAATCTTCATCACCTCCACATCAACAGCAAATTTTAATGGCACAAAAAGTCCACAACATTACTTCAGTCTAAGTAGACTAAACCTTTTGCATTGTCACTTTAAATATAAAAAATAAATAGAAATCTAGCATTCTTCGGTAAAGCCCGTGAAAAAAATTGTTAATTTTCGAATTCACTTTTTTCAATTTTCTAATTTGTTTCTATAATCTTTATTATTATTTCTGTAAAACATCAGGATTTTTCATATTATTGAAGCTAAAAGCTATAGAATTTAAACAGATTTTGGTTACCTTAATGAACAGAAATATTGAATTTGCTATTTGTCCAGTCAAAAGGCAGTATTGTTAGGTTTTACACATTAATTAAAAATCCTGAAGCTCTCCTAAACGTTTATTTCTCTAAGCAATATTCCCATACCAGCACAGTCATTCTGGGTTTGTTATAGATGTACACCAGATCATATTCTGAATATATTTGTGAGCATCTTTTGTCTCAGCATGAACAAAAAGTCCATGAAAATTACTGTGAAGATTCTTTCCATAAAAATATCTCATAAAAATATATTCTTTTTTTCTCTTCAGCTATTTATTTTAACAACAGCAACTCAGTTACTAGGGGGTATCCCTGGAGTTATCTGACCATCCATCTTAAGATCTTTTATTGTCATTAAGCAATCATGATTTTTCTCCTGTCTCAATTGATCTACTTTTTTTTTTTTTTTGGGGGGGGGGGGGGGATGTGCTCTGGACCCAAGTATAGAAGAAAAGTCATTACTTAGTTCATTATTTTTCAGTTGCCTGCTCTTCCTACCTGCAAGTTGTTCTCAGAAATCTCATTCTTTCACACATCTTTATTTTCGGATTTGGGAGTGTCTGCCTCCTGCATGTTTTTTGCAAGCACCCACAAATCATTAGTCTTACAGTCAGTTTAGTCTCTTCTTTTCCTCTCTATCACATCTACCAAATGCCACCTGAAATACATTAATGTCTTTAATTGAATTTTCTGGCACTGAATCTTCACACTTACATGCTCTAATATATTTTATTTTATATAGAAAATTTGCCTCAGATTAACATATTCTATATGGATATATATTCTGTGTCTAGTCTACACTGTCACCATAATATCTTGCATCAAAATTGTTATCTCTCTTACTTATTCTTTCTAGAAGGTCAAGACTGGTATTGAACTATGTTTATAATCTACCATACAAACTGATAGCTAGGGCTCAAGTTCTTTACTTCTACAACCCAGTAACTTTCCTTCTAATAGTCCTCAGGTATAGTCAGTGACTGAAATTAGTCCCACACCTTAGAGTTAAAAGGACATTCTCATTCTTCCAAGCCATGCCTCACAAAAGTCTCCACAGAATCCTGTTAGGAATATTATTAGGATGGATAGACACAAATACAGTTACACTGGTGACACAGTACTGTTATAGCCTTGCTTTGCCCAAGAGCTTCAAATCAGTGCACATCAGGGCTAAGTGTAGTGAGCTGTAGCAAACAAGACAATGCAAGTAAGAACTGGGTGTTATAAGTAATGACACAAGAGTAATACCTGAAACTTCTGGAAAAATGTTCCAAGATACCACTGTGTGCAGATCTAATTGACAGCCTGTTCCATCATCAGGCTACTAAGACACTCAGCAGTATAGATCAGAGGAGCATCCCTATGCTAACATCCAACCTGATGTAAAATCAGAGTGCCCAAGGTGGAAACATCACTGATGTTTCTGATGAAATGACTGACCACTGATGAAATGACTGACATTGAAACAGGTGAGAGGAAGTATTACATTCCCCAGGTTCAACTACACCCTCACAGGGTGGTGAAAAAAAGCAATCTCAGCTGTCTATGTGCATGAGATTGAGCATTTGGTTGAGAAGGTTTTCCTAACATAGACCATCCCGTGCTTCATCTACTTAGTAAATTGAACTCGTCAGTATCCATCATGGGACATTCCTTTTCTGTGTGACAACTGCCAATGAAACAACAGTGATTCCTGATCACTTCAATTTCTAAATACTAAAACACTGCTTGCTAGCTTTTAGGATTATTGAAGTTGATACCAGTAGGATCATGAAAGGAATAACTCATGTGGGATCCTACATAATTTTGTTTATTTATATAATTATTTACATAAATATTGTTTATGTATATAATTGTCACACAGACAAATTAAATATAAAATTTAGAAAGATCATAAGTCATCCTTTCCCCACAACTGGCAAATACTTAGCAAAGTTCACTGTGGATGATACTTCCACAGTTTATAAAATTGATTGTTTCTAAATATTGCTCCCTCACTGACCAGTCTCATGTCTGTACAACCACATGAGTCTTCAAAATACTGTAAAAAAATACTTTGAAAATTATAAAATAGTCCACTCTTCTGTGATAAACTTTAGAGAACATCCAGCAAGGCAGCAATTTGATGAAGAATTGATTCTAAGTAGAATATTATTCATAGTTTTCAGTAAGTCATTATTTGTCCTTACTATACCTTTTCTCCAAAGAGAACTTAGAGCAAAATTGTTCTTCAAAAATAAGGAGTTGCCATTTGGCACATTTTGAGCCATATCTCAATAAAATTTTAAAAAATTATCATGCAGCTACTTAAAGAAGATGAAATGGTAACTAGCTGGTTTAGTAGATGATATTTAGATTTGGAAAAACAAAGTTCTGTGTTCATCAGAAACAGTAGGACTCAAATTGCATTGATAAGTTTTACGGTCTACATCCTCTCAATTGCAGTCTTACACACAGTCTTGAAGGATCCTGTAATCTTCACTCTTCACAAACTTGTTTCATCTTGGGGAACAATGAACTTCTGCTTGAGTGATACTAATTGTTTCTTTTCACAAACATATTTGTAGCTGTGCTGGTTTTGGATAGGGGAGAGTAAATTTTCTTCATAGTAGCTGGTATGGGGTTGTGTTTTGGATTTGTACTGAAAACAGTGTTGGTAATTCAGGGATATTTTTGTTAGAGCTGAACAATGTTTGCACAGGTCTTTTCTATGTCTCACACCATCCCATCAGTGAGCAGGCTGGGGGTGCACAAGAAGTTGAGAGAGGACACAGGCAAATCAGCTGACCCCAACTGACCGAAAGGATATTCCATACTATATGAGATCATGCTCAGAATATAAAGCCAGGGGAAGAAGAAAGAAGGTGGAGGCTTGGAGTGACGGCTTTTGTCTTCCCAAGTCACTGTTTTGCCTGATGGAGCACCATTTTCCTGGAAATGGATGAACACCTGCCTGACAATGGGAAATGGTGAATGAATTCTTTGTTTTACTTTGCTTGTGCATGCAGCTTTTGCTTTATATATTAAAATGCCAACCCATGAGTTTTCTCACTTTTACTCTTCCAATTCTCTTCCCCCTTCCACCAGAAGGTGAGCAAGCATCTTTGTGGGTTTATTTGCTGGCTCAGATTAAACCGCGACAGTAATGGGACTGTTTTGCTGAAAGAATTTTTAATGTGCAACACATAACTATTTTTCTGGTCTACTCAGAGGTTAGTTGCCTATAAAATTAGGAAATAAAAAACTGTTACTCTGAAAAGATGCTAAGGAAATATTTTTTTGTGAGATTCTAGTCCATGTCCTGATAAGAAAATACCTACCGCATCACATGCACTCTCACAGAGCAAGATATTTTTCAGAAGGAACAGGAAGAAAATCATCAATCCTCAAACTATTAGTCAAGGAAGAGACTATTTAATATGCCATACAACTCCTAATACATTCCTAGATTGGCCAGGGGAATTAACAGGAAGTTGTGTCAGTTAAACACTTTGTTCAGAACTCTATTTTACTTTCACTGAGTGAGTTAAAGCAACTCTAATGCATCAGATCACTTGTAGGAAGTGTATGGACACTTGTTTAAGGACAGGATACCTTTCTTGCTCCATTAAGTGTTATAAGAGAGAACAGCTGCAGGAAGACTGTAAAAAGTATTCTGTCTTAAACTAGACACTGCACGGATATATCTAGGGTTCGTTGTGGTGCTTTGATCTTGGCTGGATGCCAGGTGTCCACCAAGATGCTTTATCACTCACCCTCCTTCTCTCAGTTGGACCAGGGGGAAGAAAATAAGAAGAAACTTATAGTTTAAGACAAAGGCATTTTAATGAAAAGTAAAACAAGGCTGCTCGTAAGGGAGCAAAAGAAAACAAGATTTATTCTCTACTTCCCATAAGCAGGTGACGTCTGGCCCCTTTTCTGGGAAGCAGGCCTCCAAACGTGTATCAGTTGCACCAGAGGACAAGCAGATTCCCACCCCCCCCCCCCCCCCCCCCCCCCCCCCCCCCCCCTCCTTTGCCTTCTTTTCCTAGATTTTATTGTTAATCTGACATCATATGGTAGGGAATGTCCCTTTGGCCAGTTTGGGTCAGGTGTCCCACTTTTGCCTCCTCACAATTTCTTGTCCACCCCTTCCCACTGTGGGGGAAATGTTGGAAAAACAGCCTTGGTGCTGTGCAAGCCCTGTTCAGCAGTACCCACAACATGGGTGTGTTACCAGCACCATTCTCTCTCTCAATAAAAAGCACAGCACTGTGAGGGCTGTTATGGGGAAAATTAACTCCATCTCAGTCAGACCCAATACATTAAGTGAGATTGGAGCAAACTGAGGCATGATGTGCCACTTCAGAGATGTGCTCTAAATCCATCAGAGAGGATTTCTTACATATTTCCATTGAAGGATTTCACATATTCCATAGAATGTTGTACCTACAATGTCATAGTGTATACTAGGACAGGTCTATTTCCTTGATGCTTTTGTTAATGGCAAATAAATTTTCCATTAACCTGCCTCTGAAGTCATTCCAGAAGATGAAGAAATAAATATTAAAAAAAAAAAAAAAAGAAGGAAAAAAAAAAAATCCACAGCATTTTCCATTACTATTATTATTATTGTTTCAAAGAAATGTGTTATGAAACCTTTTTGGTTTTCCTGATAAATAGTTAATTTTCTGGAATGATATTACTTTATATTATTTAAAATATATTAATATATTACTATTTATATATATATAAAAATATAATTGTTCTTTCTCCCTTTCCTTTCCTTTCCTTTCCTTTCCTTTCCTTTCCTTTCCTTTCC
>JANVCC010000033.1:1697288-1708990 GCA_025345505.1 Todiramphus chloris collaris
TTCCTTCCTTCCTTCCTTCCTTCCTTCCTTCCTTCCTTCCTTCCTTCTTTCCACCCTTCCACCCTTCCATTCTTCTTCCCATCCTTCCTTTATTCTTTTCTTCTTTCCTCTGATCTGGCAGTCATCTGGAAATAGATCCTCGTGGTTTAAGGTGTTTCTTCCCAACATCAACTTGCACCTGAAATAAATTGACCTGGGCATTATTATGGTGGGATCTAAGCAAATTCAGTGTGACCACAGTGATTATGCATGTCAGTGAATTTCTCAGAGATGCTGTAGCAAAATAATTTTGTGGCTATTGTCTTCTTCCGATTCATTTAGTCCTCCACTTAAGGCAGGAATCCAAACACCTTCAGAGACAACACAATACAAGTTCCAGGCTTCTAAATGAGAAAGGTTTCTTTGCTCACTCAAAAAACTGTTGGAAAGACATAAATGCATGGTATCTGTTTTCTTTTAATGCAGGAAATTCATTTATACCCTCTCTGTAAATATTTCTTTTTAATATATTTTTTCCTGAAATCTTCAATTTGCAAGAATCTCTAGCATCTTAAAATCTTGCAATTATCTGGATTATGCCTGAATTTGTCATTGAGCTATGCTAGGTATGTAGGCTATCCACCATGATACATTTATTATGTAGTATTACCTGTCCTCTCTATCTCATTGTTTTCATAAGTGACATGTGATCTAGATAGATGTTCATGACTACACCAAACTCTTAGAATCATAAAGTCATTTAGGTTGGAAAAGACTTTTAATATCATTGAGTCCAACTATAAACTCAACACTGTCAAATCCACCACATAGCCATGTCGTGTAGTGGCACATCTACATGTCTTTTAAATACCTCCAGGGACACTGACTGTACCACTTCCCTGGGAAGATTTTTCTAGTACTTGATAAACTTTTCAGTGAAGAAAATTTTCTTAATATTCAATGTAAATCTCCCCTCTTGCAAGTTGAGACCATTTCCTATTATCCTTTCACTTGTTTCTTGCAACACCTTGCCCACCTTCCTACAAACTTCTTTCAGGTAGTTTCAGAGAGACATAAGGTCTCCACTTAGCCTCCTTTTTTTCTGTATAAATGGCCCTAGTTCCCTCAGCTGCTCCTCACAAGACTTGTTCTCCAGACCCATCACTAGCTTCTTTGCCCTTCTTTGGACACACTCCAGCACCTCAATGTTTTTCTTGTAGTGAGGGGCCCAAAAGTGAACACAGTTTTTGATATGCAGCCTCATCAGTGCTGAGTACAGAGGTACAATCTCTTCCCTAGTCCTGCTGGCCACACTATTTTTGATACAAGCCAGAATGTTTTTGTCCTTCTTGACTACCTCTGCACTTTGCTGCCTTGTATGCAGCTGTCTGTCAACCAGCATCTCTGTTCTTGCACAGAATATTTCAAAGCAGATTTTATAGCATGTTTCTGGCCAAAGACTTATTAATGATATAATTTTGACACCATTGTAACTATTCACAAAAGGCTTAGTTTTCACTACTTTGAGATAAAAACCAGAAAGGACTCTTATTTTTTTTTTCAAGTGAAGTGTGAAATGCTGTGTGTCAAATCCATCAGCTAAGATGACACATTTCTACCTTCACCTTTATTTCCAGTTTAGTGCCTGAGATTCTTGTTTCCAAATGTCCTCCAAAGACCTCCTGTTTAGCCATAACAACATAATGCAAAATTTTCTCTTCATTCAATATATAATAACATATTATATATTTACTTCTATTTCCTTCGTTCTTTTACTGATTATGCCTGAATTGGTTTGAAGTACTTTATCTTGCCTTTGAATAAACCTTATAGTTCCTCTTTAACATTTTGTGATCCTTCATAAAGCCTTAATTTTTGCATCTATATAGTAACTGAGTTGCTTGACTCTGTGTGACTTCTTCACACATCTCTACATTCCTCTGCTATCTATTAAATAAAAATCCTCCAAGATATTGGGTTATTTCTCTTCTTTCTTTTTTCTTTTCTTTTTTTTCTGTTTTTTTTCTTTTTTCTTTTTTCATATTTTCCTTATATTTACATTACTCTTAATCTTTCCCATTTTATTTTCTTATTGTGAAACTGATTCACCTTTACATTTCCCTATTTGTTAATTCTAGTATCACCAGTATTATCAATATTATTAGTATTGTCAATTTTTCATTTGAGCTATTAATTTTTTTTTGCTTCCTCATCTTTTGATGGTCTAGAAATTCCTATGACTTAGTTCTCACTGAAAAACAATTTGGAAGATTTTGCAGAAAAGAATGCATTATAAATAAAATACAGTATTATTTAGATTCTTTTTCCTTGTTTTGTATGGGCGCCAGTTGCTGATTCTGTGAATAGAGCTATTAGGAATTTAAAAGTGTCATAAGACAAAAAAAGGAAAAAATCTGAATGGAAAGATATTTTTAAATCATCCTGAAAGCATAAAGCACAAAAAGTAGATAAAAATACCAAACTAAAATAGATTTCTATGTATTATAAATATGTTATGAATAACATTGATTATTAAGACATTTAATATATTGGCTAAATTTTTATAATTTTTGTGAAGAATTATTTACTAAAAGGAACTCTATATATGATTAATTGTCTAATAATGCATTAAAATATTTTTTTGAAAGGGGTTATTTTCTTACCTCTTATCATTAATTCAGTTCCAGCTGGCCCCTTCCTTTTACCATACAAGTGTTAATGTTTTTCCTATTAATTCTATGTTTATAGGGATGAATTTATTTTTGTTTTTAAGAATATTTTCTCATTTGAGAGAAGAAAATGGGACATAGCTAAGAATCTTTTTTAACAAACACTAAAATCCATCACTTCTTTGAAATTATAGAAAGAAATGTACTTGTGTGTAATCTCTCAACCACTCAAGAACAGTTTCTTTTTTTTTCAGAAGTTAAACTTATGACAGAACAGGTTCTGTTTTATTCGAAAAATACCACTGACAACTTAATTATTATGAATACATATTGAACATTGTGATTCATTGTAAGGTTTTCTTTGTGCACTGAGTCTCAGATATTTCTTTACTAACGGTTTATAAAGCCATTAGTCAGTTTTTCAGCCTCTGCTTTTGAGTTTAGTCCATCTCAGAAAAAGACACCACACAATTTTAAAGAGCATGACAGATACACCTGTGTAAAGGAGCAACATCCACATTGCACATTTGGATAGAAATTATTGCCTCCAAGAGACAACTTTAAAAAAAAAAAAAAAGTGATCAAATTCAGTCATCAGAGGAAAGGAGAAAAACACACAACTAATCTGAAGGTATTTAAACTCCAGATCTACAGGTAAACCAATTGAGCAAAGATCAGGACAGATCCACATTCTTCAAACAGTACATATTCTTTTTTTATTCATAAAAATATCTATTTCAGGTCTCTTGAACATACCCTGTATTTTTTACAGCAGCTAGCTACTTTTTAAGGGGAAAAAAATCTGTATTAGTATTTGGGCCCCTGCTGAGTCATAAGGATGTATACAACCTGTTAATGATGCAAAGGTTCTCAAATTCAGTGCTCTACTTAGATATAAACTTTAATGGCAATTTTTAAATCAGAACCTATCTCAAAATGCCTGTAGAAGAAGCAGGTATTCTAATTCAGTGTTTTATCACAAATAATATAGCAATATAGAAATGAATAATTCAGGACTCCAGAAAATAATTTTTTTTTTTCACTGTCCATTGCCCTACTTTTTCAGTCATCTTCCCTGTTAGAAGACTATTTCATAATCTCACTTCTCTGATAGCTAAAAACTTCTAATCAGTTTCCACTCTGAAATGATTCATGTGCAACTTACACACTTTTGATCTATGTGTAGACAACATAAGCAGGTGCTTTGACCAATATAATCCAAAGGGCAATAAAATGGCCAACAACTCTGCCTATAATAAAACCTTAGAAAATCTTTTTGCAGTTCTCTTTTTGCTGCTGAAGGAGATGCATAAAGAAGAAATTATCAAGTTAGTACACATATTTTTGACTGTACAGCATTTTCAAGTCCACCTCATAACCTTTATATCATTTACAGCCACATACAAAGCAAGCTATCCCCGTTTGTGAGAAAATGTTAAACATAGTATTCACATGTCCATTTTGTAATAATAGATTAATCTTTATGCAGAAAATGCTTCCAGCATAGGGACAATGCATTTGAACAGTAGTTACCGAAATTGTTATTGATGTTGACAAATGATTGCTATATTCAAAAAAAAAAAAAAAATGGAGATAACTTTTATTATCTTTCTGTAGTCTACTTGTATGGGTAGTTCATTCATCATGTACCACAAATTATTATTGGTTGTGTGTCATCCAAATTTGTGAAGTTAATTGATACAGTATTATATTTGCCTTTGTAGTGCTGTTTCTATTTCTTTCTTTTATCCCAAGGAATGGTCTTCTGAAATAGACCTTTTGCAAAAAAATGCAAAGATGATGAAGGGACTGGAACTTCTCTCTTATGAGGAAAGGCTTAGAGCCCCGGGACTGTTCAGTCTGGAAAAGAGAAGACTGAGAGGGGATCTGATTAACATTTACAAATATCTGAAGGGTGGGTGTCAAGTAGAAGGGGACAGACTCTTTTCAGTTGTGCCCTGTGATAGGATGAGAGGTAATGGTAACAAGGTGAAACATAGGAAGTTCCACCTGAACATGAGGAAAAACTTCTTCACTGTAAGAGTGACAGCTCACTGAAACAGGCTGCCCAGAGATGTTGTGGAGTCTCCTTCTTTAAAGAAAGACTTCTAAGACCCACCTGAATCTGTTCCTGTGTGGCATGCCCTGGATGTTACTGCGCTGTCAGTGGGGTTGGGCTTGATGATCTCCAGAGGTCCCTTACAACCCTTACCATTCTATGATCCTATGATTTTATGATTCTATGAGTCTATGAAAAGCAGTATGGATAAAAAGCAGGACATTTTTCTTGTTTGTTATTTTATTGCAACACTGACTTTCCAGCTGCATACTGGTCTGTCACCTGCAAACCTTTCTTAACATAGTGGGAGGAAAAAAAGTGGAGACCACAGCAGCTACTCCCAAAGTATGAATTCAGTCTTCAGAAACAACATAGATTCAAGAGGCCAAATCAAACTGGAAAACCTTCCTGAAGTCAAGGAGAAAGAATACAAACCAAAGTTAAGAATTCCCCTTGAGGGGACAGAAGAATGATGTCCTCTGAGGTCTGGTGAAAAAGAAAAGAATTAAAAGGCTAAATGATTTAACTCTGAGTGAAGCTTAATTTAGTTTTAATAGATCTGAAACACTCAAATCTTGTGAAACTATGAAAGTGAAATATGGCAAAAGTTTTTTCATTGGACATACAGGCCAATGTTAAAAATGTCAGTTCTCAAAGGTCACCTGAAGGCAAGCTGATAACACTATGCTAGCTGGTTTTTTTGTGGAGGAAGAGGAAAGAATAAACAAAATCTAAATTTTCAGCAATTCAGGGGGGCAAATGATGTAGGAAACAAAAGCTTTAATGTGAAATAATTGTCACAGACACAGCACAAATATTAAAAAAAGAAAAAAAATTGATTGTAAGTAAAACCTCATGATAACAATGCACATGCTTCCACCCTTGACCCTAAAGAAAATATTATCGATTTATTATCCTAGAAAGGAGGAACAGACAGTGAAAAGTAATTCTGATTCATTGTAATAATCCATGTATTGTAGTAGAACTGTCTTCAACATATATTAGGAATATATAAAGCACATGTAAATTCAGTGTCATGAGCAAAGATTTACCCAGACACATAGAAAAGATAGTCTTTCTTCTGTCAATCCCAGAGTGATTCCACTAGGCTGTAATTGCTCAACAATGTGACTGTGTATTTGTACTGGTGATATCAAATATAAAAATAAAATAAAATCAATTAAAAAAAAAAAATAGCAAGTTGTTGTAATATATGTGTAATTCAGATGCAAATTAATGATATTTCTGTGACAAAATTAATGTATCATGGTACCTAATACTTTCCATTGTGAACTATAGTGATCCCTTCCAGGGTTATTGAGTTTTAATTTCCAGAAAAGCCCATGTTGACATATGTTGCAGTTTAAAAGATAAGAATTCTTCCCCGAATTAGCTCATTTATTTTGGTTATTTTCAGTCCATGGTTCTTCTAAAGCTTCATTAACACTTCAAAGAACAGGTGAAAGATTCACCTATTACAAATACATGATTTAATAAAACTATCTGCTTTATAAATGGATTGTTACTTCTGAAAAGGCTTTTAATATCATGTTAACGCACAGCTTCATGAGCTCTTTGGATATCCATTCAATCTAAAATATTAGAAAACACTATGGATAGGAATATGGAATGTTTTTCTTACCTTGTGGTGGTCTTTACAAATTAAACCTACTCCAAAATGTTTCCATATTTATACCTATTTTCTTTCTTCTCTAAACCCATCTCTTTATTGAGCTTGGGTTTATGAATAAAGTAATGGATGCTATATGAGAACTATCTTGCTAGTGGGTTTTGTTTGTTTGTTTGTTTTTCTTTTATTTTGTTTGGTTGATTTTGGTTTTGTGGGGGTTTTTTGTTTGGTTTTTTTCCACTGGCACATTTGTTTAGTGCTCAGTACACTGGATCCTCATAGAAGTACATAGAATTCCAATGGAAAATAAATTCATTAAGCTCAGCGTTCATACAAACTGTAACAAACAGCTGATTAGCATCTGTGGTTCTTGTTATATCCCATGGGGTTATCAGTACAAACTCATATGGACCATAATTTAGAAGATTTATTCCATTCTTCATAATCTTTCAATAAATTAAATAAAAAGGAAAAAATCAGAAACATACCAGTATTTCAAAAAGTAATAGCAGTTTCTTTATTAATGACCAGGTTGATTAGTCATGTGAACAAAAATAAACTCATAAAGAATATTTTCTTACCAAGAATCAATATGCAAAAGTGTAATTAGAACGCTACTTGTGTGCCTCTATTTACAATACTTTCCATAGCGGTGAGAAAACAAAAATACCCTTGGTATCTTATTTTTTACAAATAAACCACAAATGGTCTCAATGGTGCCACGGTATAGTTCTAAATGAAAGAAGGCCAATTAGCTGTTTTTTGGAGATGCTTTCAAGAGGTTTTGGGTTTTTGCTAACTTTGTCAAAAACTCAGTAAAGCAGCCTGATTGCATTTCCAATGAAGGTTAATACAGGAGTTTTCTTCAAAACATTTTTAACAGATATTGTAAAGCAGAAATCTTCCATATGATATATTTTTCTTGCTGATTTATCACTGTATCTAATTGCTGATTTGTCACTATATCTTATCACTGGTTAATATGAAGAGTAACCACCTGCAGGTGACTGTGAGTTACTTGTGAGAGTTTTCATTCAGAATCTCGTGTATTGTAACAAAAAAGTGTATGTTTCAAAGCTAAAAAGCCATAAGAAGAGTAACTGCTTTTATACCTCTCATGATTTTTGGATACCAACATACTCCTTACTACCTGCAGCCTCTGTCTGTCTGTGGTTTAGTGTGGCTGGTAGAGCTTATCAATATTACTTTCTTCCCAACTAGACTGTAGATTTTTTTATCAGATTGTTGTGCTTTGAAGTATAGGGCTTTGTTTTGTACAAACTGTGCTGTTGGAACAGCTAGGGCTGAAGAGAGAGAAATCTAGGAGTTGTTCCTGCATTTATGCTTAATTTTGGGTTGCTTGTTTGTTCATTTTTTTCACAGATTCATGGAACAATTTAACCTGGAAGTAACTTCAAAGAGTAGCTGATCCTCGTTTAGCCTTCTCCACTTTGGCCTGAAGCCACCCAGCGGTCTCAGCCTCTCCTCATAGGTCATATACTCCAGGTCTCTGATCATCCCAGTGGCCATCCACTGGACTCATTCCTGTCTGTTAATGCCTGTCTTGTACTATAGGATCCAAAAGTGGACACAATACTCCAGATGTGGTCTCACAAGTGCTGAATAGGCAGGAATAATAACTTTCTTCAACCTGCTGACTGAACCCTTGCTACTATGACCCAATATGCATTTAGTTTTGATCCCTACAAAGGCATATTGGTGACTCATGTTCAGCTTCTTGACAACTAGGACACTTAGGTCCATTATGCAAAGCTGGTTTCCTGCCAGTCTGCCCCGAGCTTCTACTACTGTGTGGAGTTCTTTGCATATGTTGAACTTCATGAGGATTTTTTTCAACACATTTTTTCAGTCTCCTGAGCTACCTTTGATTGGCAGCCCCACAACATATTGACCATTCCCTCCCAATTAGGTGTCACCTGTGAACTTGCTGAAATTGCACTGTTTTGACACCCCGTTTAATAATGAAGATATGAAACAACATTGACCTTTGAGGAATGTCATTCATAACTGACTGCTAGGCACACTTTGAGCTTTTGATCATGACTTTTTGACCTTGCATTCATTTTAATATCAGAAAGGGAAACTTTCTGCAATCTCAGAGAAATACCAAAAATCTCCTTTGACTTTGTTTTTTAACATTCTTCCAAAGAAACCATCTGCAGCAAAGATATGACAGATTTATCCCATTTATATATAATAAAAATACTGAACAGGGAAATTTAAGAATGAGTATGCATGGTCTACTGACTAGTTAACCAGGGTTTTCCTGGACCCTTCATCCTTGGATACGTCTATAAAACAAAGCATTATGGACACTTGTTAATTTGTGGTGAATCATGGCAGAGACTCCCCAGTTAATGTGCAGGAGAGACACTTTATTGAAACAGCAAACAGCTTATATTAATATTGGCACCTAACTATGCTCCTATTATTAACAATACAGACAAAAACAGAAGTCTTTCTCAGTTCCTTTTGCAACTATCACAAAAGTAACAGTTCAACAAGCAGATGGCCACAAGATGTTCACAAGCTGTTCAGGCTGGTGCTCCCATGTGAGCTGCTGAAGTCGCCTTTGTTTCAAACTTGATCTCTTGAACATCCTGAAGGTTATACTCCCATCTCAACATTCCTCATATTCCCACCAGCCTGGCCCTGTCATGGTACTCCACATCTCCCCCTTCTTTATTTACCAATTCCAGGGCTAGCACTTTGTTAAACTGTGCAGCCATAACATGAGTAATGCTCCTGTCAATCATCCATTGTATGTACAACAATATACAGGGAATACAAACCATAATACATACAAAAATTGCCAGAAAAATAAATCCAATACAAATAAGGCACATCGTTCACTTTCGAATACCTTACTTATTTAACCATGAAAACACATCCCATATTCCACTAGGGTCATGTTCCTGTAACTGCTCCATAAGGTCCTTCAGTTGTTTTATGCTTGCATGTACAGATTCAGAATGATCACTGAGATTCATGCAACACATTCCTTCAAAATCTTCACATGTCCCTGTGCTAACAGCAAAAAATCTATGGCAGCTTTGTTTTGCAAAGTAGCATGTCAGACTGAATCAATATCCACTAAAAGTGAGGTTACAGCAGCACTAGCAGCATTAGCTTCTTCCATTAGCCAGCAGCCTAACTTGTTAAGAGATGCCAATGAATGGGCTGTACTAATAGACTGCACTAAGCTTGCAAAGACACATTGAGTTGTATTCCAGAAATCCACATGAGAATCACAGCCTTCCTAAATGGAGCGCATACTGAGGGTACACCAAGGATGATGGGCTTGCATTTCGTGGGTCTGGGCAGGATTAAACTGTCTTAATTGTCCTAGTGTGAAAGGGTCCCCTACCAAACATGTATTGAAAGGGTTAGCAGGTGACGTTAGAGATAGACACATAGTATCACTATTACTGACATTTGCTAGGATGATCCAGATGTTCCCATCAGGTACAGACGGGACCAGAATTCCCAGGGCTATGACGATGAAGCAACATAGGGTAGAATACACCTCAAAGGAACCCATCGCATCTGATTACCTGCAGAAACACAAGCATATCCCCTTCCCCATGTTATTGGGTCCATAGGTCCTTCCCATTGTCCAGATAATAAATCTTTTACCATAACTGCCAGGTGATGTTGCTGCATGCCATCCCATTGGAAGTGTCTCTCACAGCTGCTGTGGCCTGTATCATCACAATTCAAAAAATTAAGAGCAAAATCAGCTTTCCATAACTGACCTTGTGGGCTGATAAGGAATTGTCCATCCCTCCCTTTTTGTTTTGTAATAAGGCCTCTAGAGTCCGATGTGTGCGTTCCACAATGTCTTGTAGGTGAATATGGAATTCCTATAATATGAGTAATACCTCAGCAAAAACAAAAGTCACCAACCTTACTTGAGGTATATGCTGGGCCATTATCTGTCTTGATGGTACAAGGGATCCCCACCATAGCAGTACACATGAGCCAGTGATGGAGAATGTCGTGAGCCCGTTCACTCGTATGTGCCATGGCAACAAGAAAACTAGAATAAGTATTAATGGTAACATGGACGTATTTTAAGCAACCGGATTTGGGGATAAGTGTGACATCCAATTGACAAACTTTGTCAGCTACCAACCCTCAAGGGTTAACTCCCTTTATAGGGGGTGAAGGGGCAAATTGCTGACAGTCACGGCAAGCAGCAATGATTTCACGGGCATGTGCCAATTTCAAGTGAAAGTGTTTACTGAGAGTGTGAGCATTCTGATGAAAGAAATCATGCACCAGCTTAGTTTGCACTGTGGTGTGAGGGTCAGATACAGCTGTATCTGCTTTGTCATCACCCACTGTAATGGGACCAGGGAGGTCTAAGTGAGATCAAATGTGCCTAACATAAAAATCATGTTTTCTATGATTAACCAGTCTAAATAGCATGAAACTCAGCAAACAGTAGAGGGATTGTAACATCCCAGAGATAGGCTGACTCAAGGAGTACAACAATACCAACAGGCAGAATCAGAGACCACATTAATAGGACTTGACTGAAAGGTCTTAAAGGCTAAATGTATGGCTGACAATTCTAAAATTTGCAGCAAAGCCGAGGGCAAGCATAAAAACTGCTCGCGCCAATTTTGAGAAGATCCCTGCCACACAGACACCGCTCGTTTATATCTCCCAGAGACATCAGTAAAGACAGTAGGACCATCAAAGGGGTGGGATTGACAAGGCTGTGTGGTGGGGTGGTGGGGGAGCTCCTATTATTAACAATACGGACAAACACAGAAGTCTTTCTCAGTTCCTTTTGCAACTATCATGAAAGTAACAGTTCAACAAGCAGATGGTCACAAGATGTTCACAAGCTGTCAAGGCTGGTACTCCCACGTAAGCTGCTGGAGTCACCTTTGTTTCAAACTTAATCTCTTGAACATCCTGAAGGTTATACTCCCATCTCAACACTTCTCATATTCCCACCAGCCTGGCCCTGTCATGATACTCCACAGTGTTCTATTAGTAATATTAAGTCCTGAACAAAATCAACTTAGCTGCAGTTTTCCCTCCTTCCTTGAGAACATTCTCTCAAAAGTAAAGTAATTTTAAAGAATGTCCAACATTATTTGTGTTTGTGAAGGAATAACTCATTTCACTGCTGAGCTCTTTCATTTGATTGTTCATTTTTAGTTATATCAGTTAATCTAATTAAAGAAAGAATGTCTTCTTAGAAGTGTTGACCACCTAGAAGTGGTCAAAGTGCTTGAATAGATAGGAATAAGTAGGAACAAAAGATTTCCAAATTGGAAGTATCTATCTATCTATCTATCTATCTATCTATCTATCTATCTATCTATCT
>JANVCC010000033.1:1709000-1733103 GCA_025345505.1 Todiramphus chloris collaris
TCTATCTATCTATCTATCTATCTATCTATCTATCTATCTATCTATCTCAGTATATGATCTCTGACAACAGGAGACTCAGGAGGAAAATACAGGAACTCTGCAGTAGGTAGATAAGACATAATCTATCCTATCTAAATTTTCTCTTATATATGATAGTCAGGAACGAGGTTACAGTTTGAAGCACAAGGCTCAATATCGCATCTTATGACATTCTTGAAGTCAAAAACTTTTGTGGTGGGAGTTCTGCAGTGCTGCCGCAGAGTACAAGACATACTATTTCTTTGTGTATTTGAGTATTTGAACTTTCTCATTCTAGTTGAATGCTCCTTTATATGTCTGAAGGTATGAAGTACATACTCCTGCACAGCATGTTCTCTAGACCACTCATGTATATATTTTAATTAAAACATTCTTATTTCTTTCTGGATGACTATTCTTTTTACTGACAGAAAGTGGTTTCTTAAGTCATTTAGGTTTTCTGAACTATTCATACAATATTATTATAAGATTGAAGGAGCAGACTGCACACATATTCCAGGTAAACTTTTACTGTTAAATTATTTAAGATCACTATAAACCTTTGGAGATTATTCTTTATCACATTGCTTATGTAATCTAATATCCTGTTGAAGGACCTTTTTCCTGTTACAGTCATATTAAGCCTGGCTTCTCTGTGGTTTGTAGCAAATAAAAACCCCTTTTATTTTTATAACTCTGTCATCTAATAATGGAGAAAATGGAAGTTCCTAGTGACTAAAATATGCAGCTGATGACAGATTCCTGAATCCTGATCTGGATAAGAAAATGAGTCACACAAAAGCAGTGCTGCTACTGACAACTCAAAACTGAATACCAGAAGTCAAGAAAACTGTAAGTGGAAATATGGTGGTAAGCATTCTATAAAGATACAATATTTTTTATATACTCTACAGTAGGCATGTACTTTCTCCATCACTTAGACCATGTTCAGCAGGTAAGGATCTTTTTACTCTAAGTCAGGGAAAATCCCTTAGCTTTCCTTCTTTTTAAGTTCAACATGAGGAAAAGTAAGAAAGACAAACTGAAGTATGCATGTTTCAGATAAATATCACAGGGATTAGGACAGGACTAAGAATAATTTAAGCAGATTTCTTGGAATGTTACCCTTTCAAGCACATAGTCCCTCACATTTCCAGGGTAATTTCCTTGAGGAACCTGATTTTAGTTTTAGACCAGTTTAACTGTTTTCTTTACTAATCACAAGAGGACATACAGAACTTTTTCTACCTGGTGCTTACTTTCCTTACTTAGGATCTGTTCTGTCTTCACTGTGTCACAGTGCCTTGTCACTTGGATTATTGGAAAGGTAAGAATTAGTGATAATCAAATGGTTTTATAATCTAGGCAAGAATTAAATTAGAGTACTAGACTATCATTGCATAATTTATCTTTTATTTTCGCCCTCCTGAATCAAAGATAGTTCTAAATTACATATTTGAATTGAAACTCTTCAACTCTAAAATTAAATAAATTCACCTTTGAAGAAGTACCTGAACTGTACTGCACAAAGCTTTTTTTGTCACCTGAAGCCCAAGAGCTAGCCAAGTAGCTAGATGGGAACTTGCAGATTACAGTAGAGAAGACAGTTTAAAAAATAAGTATTAGTGGAAGGTCTGCATATATAAGAAAAGGAAAAGCATGAGAAACACAACTTAACCAGTTTGATTATAATGGAAAAAACCCCAACAACTCTACAGGATGTGACCAAAGTCAAAGCAGTAGATCTACTGTAAAAAAGGAAAGAAAGTAAAAGCAAACATGGCAAACTGAAAGGGACTATTGTGTTTGAGCAGCATTGCAGTTAGAACTGCTTCAGATGTGTGAAATAGGCATAATGGATAAAGACTTTACTGTAAATTACTAGGTAAATTCAGGATAAAAGAGTAAATACTAGCTCATAAAGATACATAGCAAAATCAGACCTTACATAGGGTACAAAATAAACAATGAACCAGGGGAAACCTACTACTTATTTTTTTATAACAAGTTAGAACAAGCTAACAGTAGAATTAAGACACAGTATGATTCATGAAACAACAGGACCCTGAGATATAAAAAAAATGACTGTAACATTTAATAAAAATGCATTTTAAATTTATTTATTTATTATTAACTTGATAATTTTATATTTTGGTTTGTTTTTATAAAATTGTTTCAAGGCTAAAAAAAAAACCAATACAAGCTTTTATACAATGTGATATTATCTGTAAGCTTCTCAAAGTTTTTTTTTTTTAATGAAGTGATCGAATGTTGTTTTTTCTGATTCTCAGTCAGACAGTTACTAGGGAGAAAGCCTTTATATCTTGCTATTTAGCCTAGACACTTTAACAAGTTAGATCATTAACTGAATAGGTCTCTGGTTTAACATGGTATGGCTACTCTTATGATCTGTGACAAAATACTGCATGTTCCAAACAGGCTTGGACACAAAATGTTTGTGTAATTTCTCAGTAAGTGTTTTTTCAGACTTTATCTGCAAGAAATTAGGTTCCCTATTCCTTTTTAAGCTTTTCCACTTTAATTTAAATTATGTTCTCTATAGCTTTTTTTTTTTTCTTCTTTTTAAATAAATCTAGCTTTCCCTCTGTGAATCCAATACAGCTAAATTATTGATGACTTTATCTTTCTTATTCATCCTCCGAAATGGAGTCAAAGACCAGTAACATCCAAGTGAATTAACTACAGTCAGCTTCATTTTGGGAGGTTGCAGAAATCTCCTTCAACACCGTATCAAGAATTAAGACAAAACTGTCTGATTGAAATTAAATGACTCTTGAATATCCAGACAAGGCTTGTACCAGGAATACCACTAAGGGAAAACCGGAAAGTATTGATAAGTTGTACAGACAGAGGTCAATTGAAAAGGGACATTCTAAAACTCGGATACCTTCTGAAATATCTACATATGTTTTATTAAATTGCTGCTTCACTTATTTTGTCAGATGTTTAGTGTTGCATCAGAGTCAGATGCCTAACACACCTCACCTGCAGTAGTAAGGTCAGTTGTTTTTACAGAATTTCTACTTTTCTCAAGGACATTTGTGTACTACCAAAATGCAAAGCACTATCATTGCTTTGTTCCCTAAGAGTAGTTACATGATTTTGACGTACAGTAGTTTTTTGCTCAGTATATGGCTATAAATGAGCCACAAGGCTAACACTGATGGCTACTAAAAATCCAAATTCACCATGAGGCCTGTGATAGCTTTTGTACCTATCTAAATCTGTGTTTCATTTAAAGGACACCTGCATATTTTTATTATTTCTTTAAGTTAGTCAATAGAGAGGTACTGGTGGAGGTAGTTTCATGTACTGTAACTGACAGCTATGGAATTGATAGTCTTTTATTTGCCTATATGTGAGGATTGAATAGTTATGTTTCACCTGACCAAGTTTTTTACATAACAATAGAAAGATTAGTTCTGAGACACAAGCAGTATAAGCAGCCTATAAAAGGCTTTTTCTGGAATTGTTCCCCAAGCCGTGAAATGTATAGATATTTTTATAACATTCATCACTTTGGCTATGTTTCAAGCAGCAGAAGCCTACAACCCAGAAATGAAGGGCATTTGCCTTCTACCTTAATTGACCATTTTCAGGTGAAGAACTTTCTTTTTTTTTTTTTTTTTTGTTGGTCATTCATTTCAACAACAACATTCCAGTCAAAATTGCAATTGTAAAAATGCCAGTGGCCACAGTCTGCAGTACCCTCCATGTTCTCTTATGAAAACTGGACTAGCTCAAGATTTCTCCAAGCAACTTGTAGAGTGCCTTTCCTTTTATGACTGTTAACATCTAAGAAATTACCATATATTTATTTACTTTGCATATCATCATTTTCTTTATATGTGTCACTTTTAGAAAGGTTAGAGACAACTGCCTGAAAACAATGGCAGTATGTCTAGGTAAGTTACTTAGTTGGTGGACAATTTGAAGGAAGTGTTAATGAATCTTCCCCCCTGGACTGGTCAATCTGTGCCCATAGAAGAAAAATAGGGTAAATCCTTACAGGGATCTCAGTCATTCAATGCTGTGTCTATTAATACTTACCTCTGAAGGGCAAAAGTCTTGTTTTTTGAAATGGAACATGTTTTACTTTCAAGATGGAATCCTTTGTAGTACTAAAAGAAACATGCATCAAGTGCAAAATGGCATTAAGATACTCTATAAAAAGTCATCTTTTCAATCTTTGTCCCAGAAAATGGAGTTTAAAGTTTCAAAGGAAAAGGGGAAAAAAAAAAAAAAAAGAAGAATGATTCATGGAAGAATGGAAGCTAAGCCAGCACCATGGAAGTGATCCATTACTGTCCTATCAAGTAGTTTGTGTAACAGGAAATATGCATTCTTTTCCTGTAGTGAAGCATAGTTAGGTTATTCTGTGCAAACTTAATACGTCATTTAGATACCAAAAAATGTTTTCTTGCCCTAGACAAAGAACATGAAGCAGAAAAGTTTATGTCAGTGAGTAACTGTATGTAGTCTTTCCTTATGCATTATTTAACATTGATCATGTCACTGTGAACATCATACTCCCTTTTGTCATCACAGTTGTGCCTGTTTGTATGCTACTTTCTTCTGAAGATAAGATTCAATACTAACTACAAATTAATCCTGAGTGATAAAAAAACCCCAACAAATGGTTTAAATACACTTCCCTCATACTGTGAATCCGATAAGCTTACATAAACTCCAATGAACATAAATCATTTTTGGTTTACGTATGAAAACAGTAAAATGTGGGCAGACATGTATTAGTCTTTATGTGTTGACTGGGGCCATGGCAGCTTCTTATGTAATTACACACCACAGGTATGTAGTGAAACATTGTCTGGGAAGTGATGCAAATGATAATGTAAGCAAACTGTTAAGAAAAATTATAAAAACAACCCCAGGTAAACTCAAATGCAGAAGGAAGAAACCTCCACTATGAAGAACACTTTTTCCCAGAAGACACCTCAGGATACTGATAATTGGTCATAAGCTCCCTTTCTGTTCTTCAAGTGGATTAAAACTGGTTACTGAAGAACAGTGGAAAGAGCAGTACAACTGCAGAAAAAAAAAATATTTTTATTATAATGCTAAAATTTAATTTAGACGAACAATAAATCCTTAGTTCCATGTTAAAGATGTGCTTTCTTTGCTCATGACAAGATTCTGAATATAATCCTATTTTATGCTAAACTGCTTGGAACTTGTAATCAAATAAATATTTCAGAATGTTTGCTCTCCCCCCTAAAAATGAAAGAATAAAATACCTCCAGTACTCAATTTCAACTTCCTCCTTGATATTTATGGGCAATATTGATGTATGATGAAATGGACATAAATGTCTCAGGAATAAAATTATGCTGGAAACTGGGAAAATATTTCCGGCTTAACACTCAAGTCTGTAACATTTTTCTAAATAAGGTGGTTAGGAAAAGGAGATAATTTTTTTTAAGATTATTCCAAATAAATTTATCAAAGAGATTGTTTATTTATACAGAAGTGATACTGTAGGTAGCATTTTCAACCTGTAATGATTTTTATTATCTCTGAGGGCATAATGAAAGAAGAGCTAGATGATGCTTGTTTATCATGTTTTTATGTTACATTTCTGTTTCTAACCCTATGTTTCAGGACCTCCAAAACTAATTACCAGAGAAACTAAGGATTTCCCTTCCATGAACAGCTTCTGTGAAGAAAATAAAGAGCAAAATTGTCTTTAGAAACATTAGAGTTTTCTATAGTTAAAACGAAGAAAAGCTGTGTTAATAATCCCTGTGGAATTGCACTTCTCCTGTTCTTTATTAGGTGTGCTTTGCTTATTTAGCTTTAAATGAGATTGCCAGAAAGGCAATAAGTAACAAATTTTATCCAGTTCACAATGTCAAGAAAAATAGCTGTGTTTTCATTTTGCAATTTGCCTTTCTCTGTATCATAGAATATAGTGTATTTCCAAGGATCTTTTGGGAATTTGTACAAATGAAGAACAAGGAAGACAGTTTTAATCTCTTACAGGTTTTGCTACTGGAATTTTTCCATAAAGAATGAAGGAAGTCCTTGTTGGCTTCCAGGAGAAAATTCTCAATGAGCCTGCATGGGAACCCCTGGCATCTCTGTACTTCCATGATTTCTTGGTGCACCATTTACAAATGTAATTACCAAAATTGTACACTGAGTAGGGGAAGTTACTTGTGTAAAGTAACAATCAGTGTCACACACATGTTCAACTCAGACCCTTTAAAATATATTATTAATATAAAAAGAAGCTAAGACTGTCTGTCAGTATCTCTTATCCTTCAGATGAAGAGTTCATCTTTTTCTATGTCAGGTGGCAGTGAGCATCATCCCACTGTCTGAACACTGTTTAAATGGTGTCTTTGTTTCTCCTTCACTCTGTGATTTTTCTATTAGAACCAAGTAGCAGAGGAATGGTGATAGGGTAGATAAACCATTCCTCTCTCTCCATGTTCTTAGAAACCATTTTCAGCAGAAATTTTTCCATAGGACTCAGTTACTGTTTCAGTCAAATGTTTGCCAAACAGCACAGACATATCTGTTCAATGCCTTTTAGCTTTCAAAAGATGTACAAAGTTAGTGGTTTTAGCTGTAGTGAATCTCTTTGAGAAACAAGCTCTCTAAAGTGTTAAACTGAAACCCCAGAAATGAATACTGCAGTATTTGATGGAAAATTGGGGTATATGTATCAATCCAGGGCCTCATTTATCAGCAATATTGTAATTCTTTTCAATGCCTATACTTAGGTTATTTTCATTCTTTCAAAGGAGTTGCTTAAATAGCTTGTGTCTATTCACACAAAGGGGCAGCCAGTGATCACTACAATTAAGACTGTTCTAGTAACATGCAGATACTTACGGCAAAGCTCATATAAAAATTCACAATAAAAAAAAAGACTGAGATGAATATATTTAATTGCACAGGGCTCTAAAGACTTAGTGTGAATCCATCTCATTCTCTTTGTGCCAAAAAGCTACTAGAAGCCCTGGCTGCTGCTGTTAATGTATCTGCAAGCTGTTCTGATGGTTTCAAAATGCTTGTACTTCCCAGTTATGTTTCTATTGTGCAGAATAATGAAGTCCAGTGAAATTGCTACCTTTTTAAAACATCAAGTTTGAAATAACCCAGAAGCCTCTTTCTCAACTTCATACCCCCATTCCCATACCTACTTACTGTATGATTACATAACTGTAGTTTTCACTACACTTTATTTTTTCACATAAAGGCTCATTTGTAAGTCTTGAAAAATATTGATGTGACCTCCCCTGACTTCATATTTTAGTGTCTCAAATTAGCATACTTTGGGGCTTATCCTTCCAGTTCTAAGTTTTGTAGATATTGTTCTCTTCTTTCTGTGTAGACTTTTAAAAATCTTCAGTCACAGAATCAAGTTCAATTTACATGTGTGGTGAGTCCTTTTGCATCACAGTCAGGAGAACTAAAAGAAGTAAAAGGAGGGTAAAAAATTATTCACTAAATCAATGTAAATATTTTTTCTTATTATGAATTTGATTGCAATTTTATATCTATGTCTCTGCTTTGTTTTTTCAAATCAACTTCAGAATGATTCTGAGATCTGAAATTAAATCTCTTTATAAACATTCTGTTCTTGTATGGTGTTGCTTCCTGTCTGAAAATAAAAAGTTCGTGTGAAACAGTTAAAGATTTAATGACTGTAAAACTGGAAGATAAGTATTCATGAAAAGTTGCTTGTCATCAAAACAGTATTGTTAGTACATTTAAGTTTATTCACAAATCTCTGCAAAATACGCAAGTTCTGAATTTGTGAACCATGAAACTACTTAAATTTTATATAGTTCTGAGTTGCACTGTCACTGCTTTGATACTGTTTATTAGGAACAATCACATAAGGGAAAACATGCATTTACATCTAAATTTATATCTAAAGATAATGGTGTTTCCAATGAACAAATAATTTTCATTTGCTATGTCAATTTAGTGTAGTACTCATCGTGAATAAAAGTCCAGTATTCTCAAATTCTTTGCTAAGTTGGACAAAAATGTATGGCTTAGATTAATCTCTCATGTCAATTTATTATCTCACTAACTTCTGTATTAGCACAGTGGCTGCACAGGAAAAAGCTGTTCCAAATTCATTTTATGTGGCAAAGTAAGCAAAAAGAAAATGAATAGCAAATGAATAGTCTGATGTTCTTTGGTTTTTTGGCCATGGTATAGTACATAAAAAAGGGTACCTTTAGATAATGATTATCAAATAAAATGTATATCGTTCTGGAAATCTATTATAATTTACAGCTGTAGCTAAAACAGCGACACATTATAGACCACAAAAAAAAGTTTCAATAACAGGAATACATCCAAATGATATGATGAATGAGGACTCTTAAATAAGATAAGATGCTCAGGAAAAGCATCTTCATTCAAGATTTTCTCTCAGGGCTAAATGACACGTCACTGGAGTGTGTCATGAATACATCAAACTAATTCTCCGCCTCTACTGAATAATCCTAAAGAACAGGAAATTAATTCAAATGTCATAAATGATTCAAATTTTCATCTAAAACTTACACTAGACACAATCAATTAGTTCAAACAAAGAGAAAGAAAAACCCTTATTTCAGTATTTTTAGCCATTGAAATAGCAATCACAATGTTCCAGATAAATCAGAAAGTTCTTATCTTTTTCCAGTTTTAAAGACTATATTTTTCCAATTAACAATGGACGATTTTAATCTAGGTACAGTATTCAGACAAGATGTTCATACTTTTCTCGTGTACCCAGCATAAATTTGGAGTCACATTCTCTGTTCTATTTATTTTAAGACAACTACTTTAAGATTTCTCCCAAACTGGTCACAAGCTTTCATCATATGTTGGAAGTGCTACTTATAAAACCAGTTAGCTACAACTAATCTAAACCATCTTAACAGCTGGAACTCATTACACACTAACACTAGTCTTATAAAAGTTAGACATTTTGTTTAAAGCAGGTTACTAACCTCTCTAATGGGAAGATAACAGCTCAAGTCACGACAGGTGTTTATGTCTCTCCAGTGATCATAAAGGAAAACAAATAAGCAAAGAAGCTTAGAAGAGATGTTTAACTTTTGAAAGCTAATGTTAGGTAAGATTAATCCTTTTTCCATTATCTATTATTTTTCAAGAAAGGTCTTACTAGGAAACTTCTTGCATTGGATCTGACTTTGTACTTTCTATGTACACAGGGAATTTGGACAATGATTTAAAAAGGTGATTAGCCTTTCCATATAGTCTTCTGCTTGCCTAGAGTGAAGAATAAATCACTTCACAAAACAATTTAGAATGAGTAAAAAAGATGCTGGAGCAGCTATTTCCAGTGCAGTTACACCTTCAAATCTCAAGCCACAGTTACTTTCCCCCCCCCCCCCCCGCTTTATTTTTTTCATTCATGTGGAAACATATAAGCCATTTTAGAAGTCAAGCAGCATGGTAAAAAACCCTTGGAGCCAAATAGGCTAATACCTAAGTTAAAAGTTATACAGTTCTCCCAGTGTGGTACTAATTAGTGTTGCCTAAAGAATCACCCACATGCACCTATTGTAATTTTGCTGCATGATACACTGCCTCGCAAACACTACTGTTCTTTCATAACTACTTGAATGATGTTTAGCCTGCATTTTGCAGTACAGAAATGTCCACAGGCACATGAAAATTTAAAAAAAAATTAAGTAAGGACTCTGGATTGAAGGTTCGAGAGGGTTGAGTTCAGAAGACTTCAAAAGAACTGAACAAGTTAATTTTTCAGTTTCTGTTCTCAAAGACTGTGCAGTCTTGCTATGCTGTTCTGTCACTTATGGGACTTTCTGTATGGAAAACACTGTTTTTACATTTAAGTCATTATTATCCCTTTCAGAATCTTTCCCAGGCAAAGGTACTACAACAGTTCAGATACTTTCAGGGATCTTCAACTCTAATTTACATGAGTGTAATCTTAAGACACTAAAAAAGATTTTACATTTCTAAAGGAAGTATACTGTAAGGGTTTTAAATACAATACCAAGAAGTTTCAAATGTATTTCCATTAAGTGAGGCTTGGAAATGCTAGTTCAGTTAAACAAGACTGGAGAAAGCTGGAATTTTATCTTTAATGCTGGGTGCCCTTGTTTTTGTCTATTTTGCTTGGACATTTAATTTTATTTGTATCCTGTGGTTTAGTATTCTATTTATCTTTTCCTAGACTCCAAGTAATGAAAAGCATTTGGACTTGAAATCTTATCTACATATCCCATAAAATGATATTAAATTATGCATATTTTGAGTATCTAATAGTTTAAAGACTTGTGCACTTTCAGATTTTAAGTATCAATAGATAAAAATATACTTTAAAGCCTATGGCAACTAATGCTGTTTATTAAGCTTCTTTGTGGTGGAATAACCATGGGATAAACAATATAAAATTTAACTAAATTACAATTTGTTTTAAGAGATAAAATAGGGAACATAACAGAAATCTGAACAAGTTGAATCCACTGCAAAATCATTAAAGTCAGTAAGATCACTGGAATGGTGACCATATATATGAATTCAACTCAGCTAAGTGTGCTTGTTCTAACTCAAATTTGTCATGGTTGAAGAACAAAACATTTTTTCCACGTAGCTGTAGTCTAAACCCACCTTCCCAGACCTTAACCTTTAATTCAGTTTACTATTTTGGAAAACAAACAAACAAACAAACAAACAAAAAAGTTTTATGAAGCCATGTAAATCTATCTTTGATGATGCCTGACTTAAACAAATTGTTGATTCTGGCTTACTGCAGACAAAATATGTATCTCAGAGTCATTGAGATAACTATCTAGAGATATCAAAAGTAAAGAATAGATGTTTGAGAATAGGAAATCCCCACTTATGATGAACTAGTACATGAATGTTTAAAAATATTTTTAGGAATCTTTAAAGTCCACAAAGGATTACAGTGTTCCCTCTGTAATGTCATTCTGGGAGTTTCCTAGATAAATGTGGGAGAACAATTTAATGATTAAATCACACTACTGAGATATGTAACATGAAATTCTCTAATATATTGTGAAATACATAGGTGCTTCAGTTTACACATCTTAAAATAATATGCATTAGTAATTCTTATTCTTCAGACAGTATTATAAAGGTAATTTAGTGATCTCGTCATGCTCAAATCATAATTATTACTTTACCAATATATTAAAATAATGGACAAAACAATTATTTTTTATTTGTATTCAGAACTTTCTCATTGTCTCTGCCAAATACTGTTCCAGAATGGTTCTCTATACCTGAGCAGACTGAGATTCCCTGAAATGAGATTGACAGTGGATATTCAGATGAAACATTAAATCATTATCTTTACCTTCCCTTATTTAGTGACCCCATATATTCATGATGTTACAGACAAGAGGAAAGCCTGACAGAAAAAAAACAGCTTTCATGGTTTTCCTCCCCCTCTGCTGCCCACTGTGGAATTTACTGTAACTTTTTTTAATGTAATTTTCCTCTCCTAGTTTGTTAGAGATGACATATTACATATTAAATTCAGTTTCTTTATACTGGAGAGAATATTTACACAGCAAACCGGGGGGGAAACAGATCTCCCTTCATCACTACATTTAAACCTTTTTTTGCTTAAGTAACTAGAGAAAGAAAAAAGGCATCTGTTAGAGGGTAATTTTACCACTATATTCAGGGGGATGTTCCCAGAGACATCAAAGCTGGGAGTGGATAACACAGGCTGAACAAACTCATACCTTTCCCATGACTGCAAAACACTGATGAATCATAGACATTCAGTGATTTGGAATAATACGTACAAGCTTCCATCACTCACAGATTATAAACTTTCAAGTTTTATTTAGTCCTGAAATCATGAAGATGCATATTTTATTTTGTGTCTTTTTTCTTAGTATTAAATTTCTTAGTCGTTTGAGTTTTCCTTTAAAGTGATCCTGTACCTTCAACATACTGACAAATCCTCCGAACATGTATTTTCAGTTATTTTTACCCACTTTCTGATTTCTGAACAAAAGTATTTGATTTTATTATTTTTGACTTTTATTCAGAAATTATATATATTAGATTAGAGGATAGAGGACAGTAGGAAGTTTTAATACTGTCCAGGTTAATACACTGCTCTGAATCATCTAATGAAATAACAGCCATGTGGAGCATCTCAGTGAACATCATGGCCCTATCCACCTCTTTACAAAGCTTTCTAATTGTGGTCCTATGCCTCTTGAGTGAACCTTCTAGGTTTTATAGTGACAACAGTATAATGATAGTTTCTACTTCTATTCATTACTATTTAAAAAACAAGATGGAAAAAATTTAGTGTAGGGATGATGTATTTACTTTTCATTGAAGAAAAATCACTCAATACTTTCAAATGTGTTGCTAATTCTCCAATTGCCCAACGAAATGCCATTCCATAAAAGGTAAGAATACAGCTTAATCTCGTAAAAAGGTTGTGTCACACCTTTATTCAACTTTTAATTATGTTTAAGTAACCTCAGATGCTCATTCATGTTCCTGAGTAAGAAAGAGTACCTTTCTTACACGGTATTTAAAAAAAATCAAAACAACAAAACAGTTTATGTGGAGTACATATATATATATTAACCACTGATAATTGTTTCCTAATATGCCGCTCTCTCTTCACAAACAGTAGAATATGCATTACAATTCATGTACTTAATTAGAAATTAACAGGAAAATATCCTTGTTCCTCCTTTCTGAAAACTGCTTTTAATAAAATCTGAATTCTTTCACTTATGATCTATTTCAGAACAGGCATTTTAGGCCACATTCAAAGTAATTATTCCAGAGGGTCAGTTCTCACACTTGCACCAAAACTTTCTTATGACAAAGACACTGTTACAGATTTTCATCAGTGGATCAAATCACATTAATGAGGTCACTGTCTGTTCTGAAACACAGAAATAGCAGCACCAAGAAAAGAATTAATTTGACTGATGCTAGTCTATTCACTGACACAAGAAAACATGCTTTTCCTGAATCTCATTCCAAATCTCTAAACTAGTCTGTTTCAACTTCAGTAGTTTAGCATCAGGAGGAACATGTAGGACATTCACAAATACCATTAGATTTTATGTCTTACTCGTTAAATATCTCTTGATAGAATTGTTGAAAATTTTCCATACTGCATAATTAACTGTCCAAAAGAAAAAAAAAGTGTGAATAAAATTTTACAAATTATATTTATTTCAAAGTATCATCTATTTTAAATATTGCTAGTTTTAAGTGAGTAAAGTTTTCCTTATTTGACCAGTTTGGGTCAAACTTTCATGAGAGCAGTTATGCTTATATTGCACAATATCTGAGATTTCAAAACGTGTTTTGTTGTAGATAAAAATTAACCTAACATGTCCCTAAGTGAAATGGGTATGGATATTCATAAGTGTATAAGAAGTTTATGTTCAAAGACTAGAGACCAAAATCATACCAGAAACTTTCATTCCACACCGCTCCAAGTAAGTTGAAGTTCAAATTTAAACAACCACTGCAGGGTCATGTCCAGGTTTTGAACCTAGTAGTAAAAAATCATCTAAAAAAAGATAATATTCCACTGAAGTCCTGGGAATCTACATCTAATAGTATGTTCATTAAGAAAGACAAGGTAAAAATCCCACACCACATTTTTGCTTTTATAAACGTTTCATTTCTGAAGGATCTGACATAGCTAAACATCCAGATACTTTCCAACACCAACAACTTGTTGGAAAGGAACTAGGCCGACTAATTTTCAAGTCATCTACCTCAATCCAGTACAAATGCAGAAATACCTCTATCACTCAAGACTGATGTTTTTGCATCATTCACAAATACAACATTTTATCTAAAAACTCAGATACAGATCAGATATATTGGATCTAATTTCATTAAAACCTTATTCAGAAAATGCATAAGACTCCAAATCTCCTTGTCTAATGTACAAATCATATTCCCTTAACCATAAACCAGTTCAGCCTGCTCTCTGTTCATTGTTTGCTACATTTCTTTACAATTTATAGAATCTTTCCAATAAAGGGTGTCAAGATTTGGATATAATATTCCAGGTGCAAATTCACCAGATAGAAATGCAGAAGTATTTGTTTTGCAGAAAGAGATGGGCAAAGTTCCTCCTAACAGGATCCTGCAGGTTATGCTAGCATAACATATTTACCATAATTAAAAAAAGACCTTGAGTTTTCAATACTTAAAGGGAATCTGGTATGAAATATGTTTTGCTGAATAGATTTTTTTTGTTACAAATGACAGAAAAGGTACTTTACCTCTTCATTCAAGAGAAAGTCCTTTTTGTTCTCACAATGATTGTTTTTCCTCTGCTTTTCTTTATTGATTTTACAACCTGTAGCTCAAGATTATTTTCATTGATGGCAGATGGTGAAGCTTAAAGTTATACTTTCCATGTGACAGTGCTCTCCACAGTTCTTCCTTTGTTTCTTAAGTACATTCAGTTTGTCAGTTACATCATTACATGCCCCTTCACAGATGGGTTCTCATGTGTCCCTTATGAGTTTACTACCAAAAGCAGACAAATAGACGGTATGTTTGTGAGGATTATTGTACAGTAAAGAAAATTCTTTTGAGTCTCCAGGAAATAGGTTAGTACTAGAAGAGTTCTTCTAGGTGTTACTGAGATGATTCTCATCAAAATGCATTGAGGACATGTGTAGAAAGGCAAAATATGGGCAGTTTAATAAACCTGCCACTGCTGCTTGATATAAGGGCCTGAGGGACAAGTAGGACAATAGCAAAACTACCAAGCTAGAGTTAGTATCTTGGAATCTGTTAGCACTTCTGATCAGGAAATCACAATAAGAATGAGATTTTCAGAAATGGTGTTTTCCAGGCCTCCATTCTTTTTGATGACATATGTCATCTAGTTATACAATACAACTGAGGTGGATCAATCCATCATTTTCCTACTATCAAATTCTGAATTAATAAACACCTATTTACAGTATACAGAGTCCTGAGGTGAGATGCGATGAGAATGCAACAGAATCTTTTCGAATTCTTGATGGATTACTATTGATGTAGGTCTATTTTACATTAATAGAAGAGTTCCCATGTGAATTGTAAGAGCTTTTAAAATCTTTATGAAGGAAAAAGATAAGCAAGTGATATTCACTTATTCCACCCTACATAAAAAGCTTTAAGTTGTGCTAATAATTGCTCTAAGAATCACTGTTGCTTTAGCTAAGAGAGTGTCAGGCAATATTTCACAATAGAATTAATTGTGATGTTAAGCTTTTTGGAGGTGATTGAATAGGTCTTTCTCTGTATTTTTGTATCCATTCAAGTGCTGTATTTCTAGCAGGCTAAGATCAATAGGATCCAAGGAAAATATAAAAAAAATCCATGAAGGTAAAATTCATTTCTGAATCAGAAATTCATCATCAATACTCACCAAGAAGATGCTGTTAAAACACCAGCATTAGAGTTAATTAAAGGACTTATTTACAGGAAGTTTAATGTTACTGATTTATGCAGAGTTGTACATCTAATAAAAGATGTTAATGACAAATTGAAGAATTATTAATTTGGGCAACTAATATCAAACAGTAGACTGAAAATCTCTGCTTCGTTGCCAACTATTTCTCAAGGAGGGGAGAATTTTAAAGTTAGAATTCATGAATGCATGACACTGTCCTCTCAAGCTTTTTTAGATCTGTCCTAGTTTTTACAGAACTGCATAGCTAAACAGCTAGGTCTGCCTAAAGGAAATATGAAAATAAGATATTTCTCTATCTAAATCTTTTGAGTACTCTATTCATTAAGCATTCTTCATACATAGATGTGTCATCCAATGTTTCATGAATTGAGATTCCTTTCCATTAAATGGTGTCTGTGAAGAAAATGTATTATTTAAATAAACAATTTTTAGAATTTAGTGAAGGACTGGAAAATCTCATTCACCTTTCTGAAGACAATCAGACTTTTATCTCCTTCACAGAGTGGTCTAATGATCAGCATGCAGTGGCTAAAGTACCATACACAGCTGTCTCATAGGTATATATAACTTTTTTTTGCTACAACTTTCTTCCAGGTAGTTGTATAGAGCCATAAGGTATTCCCTCAGTCTTCTTTTCTCAAGGCTAAACAGCCCCAGATTCCTCAACCTTTCCTCATAAGAGACATAGTCCAAACTCTTTACTAGCTTGGTAACCACCTCTGTACCCTCTCCAGCACCTCAGCATCCTTCTTGTAGAGAGGAGCCCAAAACTGGACACAGTATTCAAGGTGTGGCCTCACCAAAGCCAAGTACAGAGGAATGATCACCTCCTTGCTCCTGCTGACCACACTGTTCCTGATTCAGGACACGATGCCATAGACCTTCTTGGCCACCTGGGCACACTGCTGGCTCATGTTCAGATGGCTGTCAATCAACACCCCCAGGTCCTTCTCTTCCTGGCAGCTTCCAGCCACTCCTCCCTAAGCCTGTAGTGCTACTGGGGGTTGTTGTGGCCAAAATGCAGGACCCAGCATTTGGCCTTATTGAAACTCATGGAATTGGCCTTGGCCCAGCAATCCAGCCTGTCTAGATCCCCTTGTAGAGCTTCCCTACCCTCAAGCAAATTGATACTTAACACATAGCTTGGTGTCATCTGCAAATTTACCAAGGGTGTACCTTATCCCTTCATCCAAATCATTGATGAAGATGTTAAACAGGAGTGGGCCCAGTACTGAGCCCTGGGGGACACCATTGATGACTAGCTGCCAACTGGATTTAACTCCATTGACCACAACTCTTTGGAATCGTCCATCTAACCAGATTTTCACCCAGGAAAGCGTATGCCCACCCAAGCGAAGAGCAGCCAATTTCTCTAATAGAACACTGTGGAAAACAGTGTCAAATGTCTTGCTGAAGTCAAGACGGACAACATCCACAGCCTTCCCTTCATTAAACAAGCAGGTCACCCTGTCATAGAAGGAGATCAGGTTTGTTAAACAGGACCTGCCCTTCATAAACCCATGCTGACTTTGATGCTGTGCAAGTCTGTTTGGCAGTAGCCAAAACATTGTATTATACAAACACTTTTTCAGCCTCAAACGCAAAACACAGCACCAAACAGGCTGCTATGAAGAAAATTAACTCCAGCCAGATGAAGTACAAGACTGCTATATCATTCTGAGGCACAACATTCAGTAATATACAAACATCTGTACCTTCAAAAGAGTTCTAGATGCTGGTCTGGAGACTCTTATAATAGACACATAAGGTAATATATTTTGTGTTCTTAAGACATCTTTTTTCTCTATCTGAAATTGTTTTATGATTCATAAAACAAAACATAACTGCCAAATAATTTTCAGTAAAATTTAAGGATGCCATTCAATTTTTTTGACCAATTCAGTGCTCAAAGCTAGTGATCTCCTACAAAATTAAAAATAATTCAGTATGTTCCTTTTCACTTCCCAAGTCACACTTTTATATTTCTCCTCTCTTTTTCTTGTTTACAAGCTCAGGACTTTTAGTGATTTTAATTTTTACTGTTGAATGTAATAGGCAATTGCATCTCATGAGTATGACCTCTTAATGACAAGATATAGATTGCTTCAATAATCCTGCTCCCACTTTGACTGTACTCCGCCTCATGTTTGTTCAAAGCCTTTCATTCTACCATTTTACAAAAAGTATTGCTTAGATTATGTTGTGGTTTAGACACCACTGGGAGCTGAGCACCACATAGACATTCATTCACACCCCACCACCCCTCCCCACCTCGGGATGGGAAGTCGAATAAGGAGTAAAAGGCAAAGCCCTGTGGGTTGAGTTAAGGAGAATTTAATAGAACAACACAACAGTAGAAACAGTGTCAATAACAGTAGTAATGGAACAAAACACAAAGCGTGTGATGATATAAAACTCATTGAACTACCTAGACCTGCATCAACAATCCTGAACCAGACACCTGCAACACCCTGCCCTGCCTGCCATCCACCCTTATATAGCAGGCAGAGAATCATAGAATCATAGAATGGTAGGGGTTGGAAGGGACCTCTGGAGATCATCAAGTCCAACCCCACTGCCAACGCAGAAACACCTAGGGCATGAGGAATAGATCCAAGAACACAAAGGAACAGATCCAGGTGGGTCTTGAAAGTCTCTAGAGAAAGAGACTCCACAACAACTCTGGGCAGCCTGTTCCAGTGCTCTGTCACTCTCACAGTGAAGAAGTTTTATCTCCTGTTCAAGTGGAACTTCCCGTGTTTTACCTTGCTACCATTACTTCTCATTCTATTACAGGGCACAACTGAAAAGAGTCTGGCCCCTTCTACTTGACACCCACCCTTCAGATATTTGTAAATGTTAATCAGATCCCCTCTCAGTCTTCCAGGCTAAACAGTCCCAGGTCTCTCAGCCTTTCCTCATAAGAGAGATGTTCCAGTCCCTTCATTATATTTGTGGCTTTCTGTTGGACTCTATGTAGCATTTCCCTGTCCCTCTTGAACTGGGGGGACCAGAACTGAACACAATACTCCAGATGTGGTCTCACTATTGCAAGTAGAGGGTGAGGAGAACCTCCCTCGACCTGCTGGCCACACTCTTTTTGCACCACAGGAATGAGAGTCAGTATGGTATTGAATATCCCAGTGGCTGGTTCAGTTGTCTATCCTGGCTGTGGCATCTTCCCAGCTTCTGATGAAAATTAACTCTATGCTACACAAATCCAGGACAGCCTCAAAAGAAAAGAAATAGAAGATGGAACATAAAACATTCCACAAGAATGTTTGGCCTTGATTAAGTCATCAGGCAATGTTACTCATGGTCATCCTGTGATTACCAATACCTAGATGAAAATTGTACTAACTGAGCCATCACAACAAACTAATTGCTGTAATAATGAGAAGAAAGCCTATTAAAACAGTAATGTAATAGCACTTACAGTAAGAACAAGGCATTTAAATAGAACAGTAAGTCAAAAAAGTTCCTCCATTCCAAAGTAAATTACAGGCTACAGTGGCTTGACATACTGATTTACTAGAAAGAAAAAGTTATCCATCTATATCTGTTGGGAATATTTTTATATAAAATAGATGTATAAAGACCAGAGAAAAGGATTTAGTAAGAACAGACTAAGGAATTCAAACTAATGAAGTAAATTATAGGTTCCAGGGCAAATTATTTTGATACATTGATAAAGACAATTTTATTAAATTTTATTTAAATTATTACCTAAGCTACGAAAAGTCATGTAATTACAAGATCTAAACTAACTATAGAAGCTCACAAATGGACCTTAGTATAACAGTGCACAACTCAATGAAGATTTTTTCAAATATTTTTCAAAACTTGAAGGCAAGATATCAAGCAGGATACATAAAGAACTAAGTAAAACTCTAGATTACATTATACTGTAATATATATCTTACTGATTGGTCTGTTATGAAAATTACTGAAATTCAGAGAAGAAAATGAGGCTGAGTAGGATTTCAAGAAAATTCATGAATCTGTGTAGGATGAGGATGATTTCTTATCTTAGAAAGAGGAGGATAGTACATGATAAAAGCATATGACAGAAATGTGGGATAAGGGAATGAGGAACTTCTCCCCATTTTCTAACGCAAGAACGAAGTGTCATTAAATGAAAATGGAAACTGAAAACTGATGAAAGGCAAATATTTTTATTTTCAATATGTAATTAATCTCTATGTATTGTTGCAACTAGAGTTTAAGTTCTTGAAAGATGAAAGTTCGAATATAAAATATTAAAGAAAGTGGTTTGAAAGTGACCTATAATTACATGCTTCAGGTCTTAAAACTGACTTTTACTAGCACCAATCCTTCACAAAGACAAATCTTGTATCAGTTTATCCTTTATTTTTTGACACTGAAAAAAAAAGGACTGTAAGTCAAATTCAGAGGTCAATTGCTGTGTTCTAATATATATATACACATTTTTTAAGAATCTGAAGAATTGAAAGAAAATTCCTTCTTATGCAAGACTACGAGAAATACAGCCAGAAATCAAACTTTATGCATACTTGGAAAATGAATGTACCAAGATTTCTCAGGAATTGAAAGAATGGTATTCAAAATTATCTATAATATGATGCTGTCATGAAGCATCAGGAGATGTTCTAGTCTCTTAACGAACTGCTTCTCTTTACCTTTCAGTTCTTGGCCGTTTGGTAGGTTGCATGGGACTGCAATAACCTCTTATTAAGCCTAGTAAACTGTGACCCTAATCTTACTCACTTTCAGTTTGTAGCATAAAGATTTTTCTTCACTGAAACTCGGGTAGCTTTATAATAGAGGATTCAGTAATATATATGACATTGTAGAATAATATAGTATGTTTGTAATAGAAAGTATATAGAGTCAATAAATGAACCCATTATATCAGGTATCCCATTTCTTATAATGTAGAGGTTATTCTTCCAAACACCCATAGTGCAACTAGACATCTAATTGATGTTATTCATGAGAGAATAATTAATCAGTATGCATGATGAGTCTTCATTTTTGAGGCTGTAATGAGGAGAAAGAGTAGTAAGAAGCCATTGGGTTATGTTAGATTTATTAAAAGACATATATAGGAAGAGACTTGTACACCTGTGGTGAGCTTCTGAATTAGCTTCTTGTAGTCAGTACTATTCAATTCCCAGATGACTGACTAGCACTGCTTCCTTACCTTCTTATCACATCAAGGTATTGATATTTACAAAAACTGTTCTAATGATTTCAAAATACTAAATAAACTGAACATTACTTTCTACAAGTACCACCTTGAAAACTGAAGTAAGACATTTATTTTCTGTGAGTTTCCCTGGTTCAAATATCTAGTGAGTCTTAGCAGGAAATGTTTAGTGCCAAAAGTTAAGATAGGAATTATATTTGCTTTATAGTCCTGAGAGGTAGCTGAGGGAATGGATAACTTTGAAGAAAAGCTCTCTACCTTTTCTTTAATGTACCATCAAGAAGAGTTTAGCAAGCAGGTTGAGGGAGGTTCTCCTCCCCCTCTAGTCTACCCTGATGCGTCCATATCTGGAGTATTGTGTCCAGTTCTGGGCTACCCAGTTCAAGAAGGACAGGAAACTGCTGGAAAGGGAGGGTATAACAAAGGGCTACAGAAATGATTAGGGGAATAGAACATCTTTCATGACGAAAGGCTGAGGGATTTGGGTCTTTTTAGTCAGGAGAAGACTGAGGGGGGATCTTATCAATGTTTATAAATACTTAAAGGGTTGGTGTCAGGAGGATGGGACCAGTCTTTTTTCAGTGGTGCTCAAAGAGAGGACAAGGGGTTATGGATGCAAACTTGAACATAGGAAGTTCCATCTAAAGATGAGGGGTAACTTCTTTACTTTAAGTGTGATGGAGCACTGAAACAAGGTGCCCAGAAAAGGGGTGGAGTCTCCTTCTCTGAAAACATTCAAAACCCACCTGGATGCATTCCTGTGCAACCTTCTCCACGTGAACCTGCCTTGGCAGGTGGGTTGAACTAGATGATCTCCAGAGGTCCCTTCCAACACATACCATTCTGTGATTCTGTCATCCTGTGATTCTGTGATCCTGTGACCATGATAAGACCTTTCTTGATATTTTTATATTCTTATTAACATTTGTATTTCCACCATACACAATGCCTTACTCTTCAAAAATGCTGGGTACAAATTTTTGTAAACAGGAATCTACCTCTACAAAACTTCTGCAGCTTCCTTTCAGTAGCAAAGACAGTTTTGTCAATCAAATTATGCCTAACACATTTTTTTCACTTTCATAACCACAGTCAGTCTACCTGCAGTTTGCATTGTAAGTTTTACTTTAGCCTAGGAGGTGGTCAACAGGTAGCATGGTAAGAATTTCATCCCCTGCTATTGGAACACATAGAAAGGAAGAGACACTTTTGGAATATTATGAAGTACTGTCAGCTAGAAAATATTGAAGAGCTCTTGCAAATGTGTCCAGGAAATTAAGACAATGATATTCATCTGTAAGGTAACTCATTTGCAAGAGTCAATGAGTCATCTCCAATGTCAAGGAGATTTTTCTAGTACAAAAAAAGACCCTACATTGTCAGTGTTCATTTATTTAAAAAATTCTGTACAAAAATTACATTCCAAGTGTTGAATGTGAACTGCAAAAATGAAAACAAAACCAAAAAAAGAGTATTTATGTTCCCATTTTAATGGGTAGCTTTAATTATGATATATAAAGACTGAAAAATGGAAATATTTTAAATTAAACAGCACCAAGGCTTAGTGTGGGAATTTTCTTAATCGCATGAAAACAAAAGGGATACAAAGTCACTGAACTGAGACAAATGTCTGCAATTTATGCAAGTACATTTTCTGAAAAAGTCTCCTGAATATTAATGGTTATTTTTTTGAAAGTGTTAGTTCTTGCCTTAAGAACTGCTGATATCTCATAGGAAATATTAAGGAAGGAGGGACAAAAAAGGAAGTCAGAAGAAATATTATAAAGTCATTCTGTTTATGTACCTGGAGAATTTCTTCTGTAATTCTAGGACCTTTTTGGATTTCTTTTATAAAGAACATTTTCTTTCCCAATGGGTTTGATTTTTTTATAATAAAGAGAGATCTTTAGAGATTCTGGTCTGGCCTTCAGATTCAGTTCACACCTAAAGTTTTATAGTCTCATTTTCACCAGTCTATACTGGTATTATCCTCCAGTAATTATGTTCACTGCAATGGTTAGCACAGAATCTGCATTTGGATGACATTCAAAAGGATGGTCTTAAGGAGCCTTTTGCAAAACTTTTCCCATAATTTCATGTCTATCAACATGGCTTACATGTAATCATGAAGAATAGGCTGGGTATATAGAAACACCAGGCATGAACAGAATAATATACATGATTATGTAGACTACAATTGACATATGATGCAGAAGCTCCAGAAGCTGAGAGAAAATTTCCAAGTTTCTGTTAAAATTGCATGTCCTAATGTTGTGCATTTAACCATACAGATATAAAAACCTTTTGGAATATATTTATTTCACATAAGGTTTCCTAAAAGTTATAGGGATGAAATAACAAGAATGAACTCTGTACTTCTTTAACAAGCTTTCAGATCTGAGCTAGAGTCAAGGTTAAACAATGGACTTTCAATAGCATTTCACCAGTGGAAAGTGTTGAGTGTCTATAACTGAGTCAGTGGAAGAACGTAGTTCAGGTCTATCAGATCCACATACTGTGTTGATGAAAGCTATTATTTCATATAGTTTCCATAAAAGATAAGAGCCATTCCCAATGTTTAGTCAAGGGTGTGGTGGAATTTTCCCAGATCTTACTAAAAATTTAGCAACAGCGCTCAAACCTCACATACCTCCTGGGAACCCTGAGTCTTCCTATACATCTCTAGGTAAATGCCTTTGCTGTCACTATGTTGTCACTATGAAGATTTTAACTTTAAATGTTTGTGATAATTTACTTGTTTTGATATGCTGCAATCTTTTTCTTTTTTAACAGTTAAGCAACTAAGCAGTGTGGCCAGATAGGTGGTTTCTTAGAAAAATGAAGTACAATTTGAAAGAAAAGGAAATTTTCTACCCTGGTGACTTTTCTTGCAAAATCCTTGAGGTTTGGAGTAAGAAACTGAGGTGCTACCACTTCTCAAAGAATACCATGAATATTTTTATGATTAAAAGTGATGGGAAGATAAATACATTTGTCTCATCTGTTTCTATAATAAATCCTTTCACCTCAAAGTCCTTCACAAACTGGCATTCCTTCCCTTATCACAGAATAGGGATCTTCAATTTTAAAAATCCAATAGATATTTAAAACAGGAGTATCAGAGACAGAATCTGAAACAACTCCTGTTTAAGAGGACAGAAGGAATTATTTGGGTTTTTTTGTCAACACATAAAGGATCTACATTTGTAAAATCATCATAGATATAAAAGAAAAAATAGGTCAGTCTCAATATATACCTTATAGTGGCCTTGAAGTACTTACAGGGGGCCTACAGGAATGATGGGGAGGAACTCTTTATGAGGGAGTATAGTATAGGATGAGGTATAATGGCTTTAAAGTGAATGAGGGGAGATTTAGATTAGATATAAAAAAGAAACTCTTTA